>OZ020539.1:14557452-14979182 GCA_963971435.1 Lasius platythorax
GGATATTCGCCGAGATAATCTGGAGTATTTGTCGTGAGATTTTTTTTTTTTTATTTGCGCATTTTCCCTATTGGAGTGTCCTTTGACATTGACGATGAGAGAGTATACAACGGATAAAAGTTTGCGCGAATATCTTTAATACTTTGCATAAGCAGATTTATTTTTTTTTCTCTTGCGCGTAGGACGAACTTTTATACGTAAATTATCTATGAATTCTTCATATAAAACGCGAGAAACATGCTCACGCCACGATTTACCTGCAATACCGTACACATAATTATCGTCGCACGGAGAATATATTTGTAGTTTGTCTCACAATTTGCTCGTATAGATTCGCGAGTTCTGAATTTCTTGTATAAATGACGACGATGCTTTCGCCTTTTGGCGAAAGAACGGTTTCTTTGTATCAAACGACGGCACGTGGTCTGATCTTTTGAATTTCCATGTATTCGAGTTTCCTCTGACGAGATGTAAGCCGCGAATCTCCGATACGACCCTGCGATACGCGCCTTTTCGAGGACATTGACCTCAAGCTTCCGCGTCTGTCTGGCTAGTTTATCTGTTTTCCCTGCGTTCAAACGTCCTCGAACCATCGAATTTCGATAGTGCGCATACCACGGATGCAAATGCGAAATATTTTTCGCGAAGACATTCCAAAGGCAAATTTCACAGCACATTGCGATGCAACGTTTATTTTTCTGTCCATTCGTTCCTGTCGGATATAAATGTATCGCTTAATATTCGCTATTGCTCTATTATCGTTTCCAAAAAGAATTCTGACAATCCATATATTTGTATCGTGATGTTTAGTAAATGCATCCTTAGATACTGATCAACTGAGTGTTAAATTAGTGGGATATTCGAAGTTATCTAACGATATAAATCTATCGTGATTAAAGGTTGTAGCTTTTTCGAATCGATGTACCTCTAGTTGTTAATCGTTGCTCGAACGATATTATTTCGTATTGCAATTTTCGAATTACCGTCATCAATTTCTCTGCTAAATTGACCTACTAACACGAATTTTGCGTTTGTGATTTATGTTCCTTTCCATTTCACATCTTTTTATATGAACCAATTACCGTATACGGAATTTGTCATTTGCTCACTTTGAATTTGCATGCATGCGTAGGCGAGGTCACGCGATTAAATTTTAACTTTTCATTTGTATGTTTAATTATCACATTTACTAAAATAACAGTGTGACAGAATAACAATATAAGACAACAATAGAATAAAAGAACAGTGAGTCACTATTTATAATTAAGATATGGGTCGCGAATAACGCGAAATGCAAATCAAATATTTAAAATCATATTCAAACCTTAGTATACATATACAGAATTATAAGCGCAGTTAGTAATTTTTTAAAGTGTTAAGCGTTTAAAGAGTAATTCATTTAATACTTATAATTAGAGATCGACGTTATCCCTTTGCGAATAGTTTAAATATCCGTCATGGAACGGATTATGACACGGTCATCATTCGTCATCGCGATGACACGTCGCGGCATAATATAACGCATTGTACGGTAATTAACGATTTCTATTTTCTTCTTTCTCCCTCAGTACCTTCTCGCATTTTTTCTTCTTCTCGAAAACGATTCTAAAGCCTGAAGCCTATTTTAACGGCCAACTGCACGCATATCATCCATGTAAGGTGTGAGATTAAAGGCTCTGAAAGGCACGTATTTATTACTGTCGTTATAGTTCTCACCAACAGTTAATCCCCACGTGTACGATTCGCTTGGACACATATGAATAATAATTTTATTAATATTTCTCATCTCTCGTCCGTTTACTTGTTAGTTAAATGAAAGTCTGAGTCAGTGACGTAACCAGACGAGCGCGCTTCAATAAGTAAGTTAGATACAGCAGTGAATTAGATAAAAAATATTGCCGGATAAAAATTTTTCTATATTTAAACAAAGATATTTTCATTAATTTTATTTGATACGTATTTATTATTAAAAATTAGTATCACGGAAAAAACTTAACAGTTATCATGTCAGAATATATTTAGACTTTTGTTCATCACTGACAAGTGAGAGATTATCAGCTGCATGCATCATTCATTTGCTAAATATGTATTAAAGGAGTATACATCTAATTGCAATCTTTATCAAAACGACACGCGATGATTTAATCAGAATAATCCCAAATGGCTAAACTTTTTTTTTCTCGCATATTCGCTGTTCCTCAGAACCAATCTGAATTTTCGAGATTTGTCGAGTTAATCGCATATATAATTTATCTTTTAAGTATTCATTTGACTTTTGATGTATAAAAATGTCGAAATCAAATTAAATTAAATTAAGAAATTAAATTAATTAGCTTTTGCTTTAATTGTTTAATTTATAGGTACCGACAAATGCAAAATTCTTAAACAAAGTAGACTTTAAACTATATATGTTGTTCATTGTTTCTTCAGGCGACAACGGCCTAACGCGGATGATAAAATCGTAAATTAAAAATTTTGTGAAAAAGATTCGCAAATGAATAATTTCTGAAATTATTTGAGGAACCGTATTTTTGCGGGTTGTCGCTTCCGATCACGTTGCAGCGATAAATTTCATTACTGCCGAATTCAAAGTGCGTCCTTTCCTACGGCTATCTCGACCATTGGCTAAACCGTTCGACTGCTTTGTGGCAATTTTGGCGTGAAAATAAAAATTGGTCGATGTTTTTCAATGAGAGATAGGAGAGCGGAAACATACCAACCACGTCCCAGAAAGTTTGTCATTGTATCGTGTAATTTTTGTCATGAAAATGTCGATCACGTGCAGGATTTGTTCATCGATATCACAAAAATTCCATTCACATCGCCTTCTCTCTTTCAAAACTTCTTTACTCAAATTGTCGTTTTCTCGAAGAAAATGATCGTTTCTCAGATTGAAGGTACACAAGTTTCTTACAAAGCGTCGCGAGAAATAAAAATGGTTGTTGCAATACGTATTCCGGGAAAAATGAGATCAAAGAGATATTTTTATGGCGACTTTAAAAGATCGTAAGTTTTTCGTAAAGGTAAGACACATGAAAGTGCCACCGTAACGTAGGAGCTTCTTCTTAGGTCACAGAGCCGTTTCCTTGTCGTAGGTCGATATTTTGTTATCGGGAAACAGTAGAGCCGTAGTGTCTGATGAAACGATATGGCGGATATCGGGATAAATTACAAACTGACAGCACACTGAAAACGTTACGATGTTCACGACATCGTTACGTTGTTCAATGGCATCGTCGCATCCACTGCGAACTCTGAATTTCTCATGAGGTTCGTTGCACGGAGAATGCCATTGTGACCCATAAATCCCTCGCTATTATTCGAATATGAATAGGTTTTTCATCAAAAAACACATAAATCCGAGAAAGTTCTAATCAATTAGATATGTGTGGTTTATATCTCAATTAAATATTTAAGAGCAGTGTATTTCGGAAAATAATAAAAATAAATTGTAAAATTCATTTTTTCAAGTAAGCTTACATCGGTCTATTTACAATTGTTTATTTAAGTAGAATATGTAATCGCGATCGGATTATTTCGACAGATTTGCTCCTAATACTTTGGTCCTAATTTAAATACGATTCAGTTATTATAGCAATTAAATGCGTCGTTATCATGGTACGATCTATTTAAAACGCTTATACACGCTTATACACATAAAGAGAGTTATGCGCTAGAAAGACGATCGAATAAGGGAAAGAAGCGGGTTCGAGATTTGAGAAACAAGAACGAAGTTAAATCCACGCAACCTAAATGGCTTTTCGTGATATCTTGTTGAAACGACCAACGTGTCTCGGTGGACCAATAAAGACTAGCTTTTTGTTTTTCTGTCTTTCACAATGAAGAGAGGATTCCACGTATAATCCTCGATTCTGTCATACGTATAAAAACACGAAAGTTTTGACGTAAACGGAAAAGGCAAAAATTGTAAAAACAAGATGATTAAAGGATTTCCGAGCGCAAATTGATATGAAAAACATGATAAATTTGCATAATGTTAGTTTGATGGATTTTTTGCCATAAAGTACTTATAAAACACGATGTGTAAGAAATATACGTACATTATTAACAATAATGAATCCTTTGATAGATTTATATAATACTGAAAATCTGATGTAATAGAAGTAGACACTTGCATCTATAATTTTCTTGCAAATAATTGAATGTATTTATGGACATATATTAGCAGCATGTAAAAAACGTGGGCATATATTATTATGTAATAATATATATATACATATATGTGTGTGTGTGTGTGTGTATCTTGTGTTAAATATACATAGCTACATTAATTATAAATCTGATATAATAAGAAAATAAATTTTAAAAAATCGAAATAATTGCAATATATAGTTTACAAATACTACAGTGAAATAATAAAATGTCGGAAGTTAAGAGGCATAAAGGATATTTTTACGACAATCGCCCAACATACACGAGTATTATTTCACGTAAATTTTCCAGAAGTTATCGTTCTCCTTGAAGAAAGAGACCTTAAAAAAGGGTGATCTCTCGACACGGCGCGCAATGAACATTTTTATTGGAAAAGAAAGAACGTATAAGCAAACTTTACTAAGAAAAGAGAAACAAAAGTGAGTGAGTGTAAAAAAAATATATATTTTGATAAAATGACAACGGATGGAGTTGCCATCGAATAAACAATTTTATTTATTCCTGCAATACAGAGCAACGAGCTTTTCTCGGTAAAATGGGAACTAATTAAGTGAAAATGGGAAGATACCGAGGAATAAACGGGTCTCGCGCGGAAAGTGCCTGCGGATTTTCAAAATGAAGTGCATTGCAAGTTCCAGCGAGAAAGCACGCGAGAATAATTTTGACCGCGATCGCTCGGAGAATCACGCCAGATGGAAGTTCTAAGACATTGTGCAGTCGGTGGAATTGCAAGAACGTCAATTTCTTCTGTTGCGGATCTCTGGCGCGCTTCTGGAGAATGGACGAGGCTGAATTCCGTGAACGACAGGTGTGGGAGGAACACCGGAGTCGCCAGGTAAGAAATCGATGATTGATCATCTCATAAATGTGCACTCCAGTTCTTTGTTTTTGTCTCGTGTCCAGCCAATCGAACCGGATCTTAATTAGAGAAGAAAATTTTTCTGGAATGACTCAGATATCGAATAACTCTGTGAGCTACTCTTTAAATTTCCTATCGACTTAATTCTTCGAACAAGAAGAGTTTGCCTTGCAATGGTTTCATGACCTTCAATTTCATACAATTACGTTTCATTAATAATAATAATTAATAAGAAGTTTTCTGCTAAACATTAAGAAATAACTGCAATAACTCTTGGAGCTTAAAGATAATTGTATCTTTATGCATAATATAACGTTCCACCGCTGTTCTCATTACAATACTTAATATGTGAGCGTGTACATGTAACTCGTAAAAGGCAAAAATACGAGTCTTGGTAATTTGTTATGTTTACTATCGCAATTTCAGTCAAAATAGAAAGCGAGATAGAAGAAATTAAACCGGCTCTTTTTTTTCTCCACCATTGCAAGCACGCTTATCCTCGTTTCTCTTGTTAAGCTTTTTTTTCTGCGGGCGTTTGAGAGAGACACGCGGGAAAGCCGTCGAGTGCCCGAAGAAGAAGCTCGGCATCAGTTGACCTCGTTGCACTTTTTTTCCGTAACATGTCGTATAGCTCTTTTTTTCTTCCCTCACAGACGACCAGGGGAAACGTTTGTTCTCTTCCTCGCGGAAAACTCTCCGTCGATCTCCTGAGGACAACGACCCGGCGATGGTTGCATTAAACAGGAGATTTATTTTCATCTCCAAGAGAGAGACATTGTTACAAAAGCGGCGTTGAATTGAAGAAAATTTCATTATGCGTCCGAGCGATGCACCGGATCGAAGTTCGTCAAATTTTTTATAGGGTATACAAACAGATATACGTACACACATACACACACGCTACACGAATAAGATTTTCTTGGCTGCGAGTATCGATTTCCGTAACACGCGTTACGTCTCGTTGAAGTCGCCCGTTGCACCACTTTATGCAGTTATGAAGTACGTTCTCTTGTGCTATTCTCCGTATCGTCACCTCTCCTATTCTCCTCTTTTCTTCTTTTACTTTTTAACTTTCGAACGTCTCTAGGATTTTTTGGAACAGAATCTCGATCAGGCAATCACAATTTTTGAGAGTTTATTACTCTAAATACACCGAGCAGCGTGTAAGTTCTTTTCTCATCGCATCTTCAATTTTCAGTAAATTCTACTTTGGTTGATTGTTTCTTCAGTAAATTCGTATTTTATTATATCTAAATATAATTTCTATCTAATAATAAAACATGTAATGCCAATATATTTAATTCGCTATTTTCATGAGTTTTACAAAAAATATCGAAAATACTTAAAATGCATATACTATTGCCAGATAGAAAATCAAGCTTATTCGTGAATTGAAAATTGAAATCCATGAACAAAATTGGTTTGAACAAAAATTTTATCATAGTCTTATATATTTTATTTCTGCAATTGTTTTCTGTATTATATAATATATAAAATTGTAAATGGAATTCTATAAACCTAATTTTGTCGCGATGAGTTATAAATCGTCTAAAGCAAATTCGTGAAAATAAAAAATACATATATATAATAATATACATATATGTATTTTTGATTAAAAATACATATATATAATAATATATAAATAAATATATATAAATAATAAAGGAAGAAAGGCATAAAGAGCCACGCGCAGTTATTGGGGCGCAAAAAACAATATTTATTCTTCAAACAATAACAATATTAGTGAACGTTTCGACCCTTTTCTGGGTCATCTTCAGCACTACGAGATAATACAAAAGGTCATTAGATTCGTTAATTTAAAAAACATAAAAACATAACTAGTATTAGTAAAAAAAAACGGAAAGACGCAAATCGGTAAAATCGAAACGCAAACATCGAGAAGTCAAAGTTAAAATTAAAATACGCACGCATTAATAAGATAGAAATTTGCACGCGTCAAATGATAGAATAAAAAACACGCAGCGGAAAAAAGGCTGACGTCTCTCCCGTAATCAGCCTTTTTTCCGCTGCGTGTTTTTTATTCTATCATTTGACGCGTGCGAATTTCTATCTTGTTAATGCGTGCGTATTTTAATTTTAACTTTGACTTCTCGATGTTTGCGTTTCGATTTTACCGATTTGCGTCTTTCCGTTTTTTACTAATACTAGTTATGTTTTTATGTTTTTTAAATTAACAAATCTAATGACCTTTTGTATTATCTCGTAGTGCTGAAGATGACCCCAAAAAGGGTCGAAACGTTCACTAATATTGTTATCGTTTAAAGAATAAATATTGTTTTTTGAGCCCCAATAACTGCGCATGGCTCTTTATGCCTTTCTTCCTTTATTAATTTTGTTTCTACTCACAGAGCCATTATATCTTCTATTATATAAATAATATATCCAAATAAATTATAAAATAATTTTAAATATATTATATATATATATATATATAATTTGATATGTTATATGAGTTATATATATGTATATAATAATTCGATTCGGTCAGTATTCCATAATGAAAAATATAACTGTTAATTTGAAACACGGAAAATTAATCGCGTTACATAGCGGACGTCCATCATATGAAATATTCAGCATCGCATCTATGATAATCCACTTCATAAATTTTTACTGGCGCGCTTAGCTGTAGAATGAGATTTAATTTCGGCTTCGAGTATTTTCTGTTTCCGTTTAACGGTTTCTGCTGTGACCATAACACATTGTTAACGAAGGGGTTTGTTTGATCATCACGCGCAACACGCTCGCGAAATATTTTCAGCTGGTACTTCCAATCAGGCTAATAGTGTTTCGTCGCGGTGAGGTTCTACGAGAGCTTTTATGTAGAAACACATTGCCGCGGTGCTTATATATATGTGCAGGCAATGTGGTGGACGATGGTGGCCAATCTCATTACAGTTACGAATTGTTTTTGGTTCACGTTGAGCTGCAGCAATATGCGTACGGCAGCGCGTTCACATTTGTCTGTCAATCCCGTTTATTTCCCGCGAAAATGAAAGGAATGAGATTGTGCGAAGAATACAAGTGGAAAGTTACTGTTCAGTATAAAAGTGTGCATTTTCCTATTCCTCGCTTTTTTCGCGACCGCGTCTGTACAAAGAAGGTACTAATCGTTTGCGTAAAAAAAAGACATATCTATGATAAATTTTTCATGAAATTACCGGGATAATATATCGTGTATTGACATATAACTAATGTAGCGAATAATTCGCGTTACACTACGGATACCGTTTTAACTACGGATACATTTTTACGAACTATATACGTCACGACGAAGTTACAGGATTCACACGAACAGTCGATGTAGCACACGCGGACGGATTTCGCGTGGAACATGCTGTTGACACGCGTTTGATAAGGACACTTTTCGCCCATTGAGGGCGAATAAAAGCCCGCGCACTGCAACTGTCGTTTATGCGCCGCGCCGATAAATTCGAGCGCGTCATTTCTTTTTGTTCGCGTTTCTCGTGCATGCTCGTTTATATCGAAATAATGATGCTGTTGCATAACGCCCGGTACTTTGCGTGTACACGCCTGTTTGCTCACGCGAATCGAATCCTTTCCGCGCAATAGACAAGGACACTGCTGCTCGCATAGTTTAATCGTAAAAATTCGCTCATTCGATCGTATTTTAACATATTTATAAAGAAACGAAAATTTACATATAATATCAATATTCCTTTGCCATAATTTATCGTAATCAATGTTGCGGTACATCTATGTCTAGTAAATCGTTTTGGAGGAAAGATAGAAGGAAAAACTGTCTAAAAATTTCTATATTAAAAGTCTTCACGGAAAATTATTCTCAAATGCATTACTTTTCCTCGTCCAAGAAGAAATCGCGCGTATTCCATTCGCGGAATCAACTTGCAACTTTCTTTGGACTGTGTGTGCGCGATTAATTAATGCCCATCATACCTTACAAATTGTTTTAAAAGTTTAAGTAATTCGAGTAAGTTATTTCTAGAGATTTGATTTAAATAATGTATTATGTGATACATATTACAAATTTATATAATTAATTATAACCATTTATAATTATAATTGCAATAACTGTAAAAACAGCTTTTGTAGGATATGAAACGAAATCTTTGTATATCGTTTATAGTTTTGCGATAAGAATCGCAAAATCGTTGGTAGAGATGATTAATAACTTTGTAGTTATCTTCCAGAAGCATTCTCAACGTGCTAAAAGCATCTAACTCAGAAGAAGTATAGTTTCGATTATGCTTCCTTATTGTAAGGCTCCATCTGCCACGCAAGCTCGTCAGACAGAGCTTGCAACAAAGAGCTAGTTGAACAAGATGAATGATTACAGCACAAGAAATCCACAATAATATTGTTCCAAATTTTCAAATCTTCAATCGTTTTCTTTTCTTAAATCTCAATTATTATGTTGATATTTCAAATTTTCATCAATTGACGACAATGTTCTGGAAATTTCTGTTGAATTAAATTGTACTCTAAAAAAAACGCGAGATTCTAAACTTTTAGTGAGTATTATCGTATTAGTGCGATATGTAATATAATTGTAGTTCTGACATCTTCATTATCACACACACACACACACACATTTTCATGAGATTTTAATAACTCTTTGGTAGAGTTGTTAAGATAAGAATTGAAAAGCGATATTGACTTTTAGCTTCGGCATTGTATCCGCCGACAAATCTAAAGTAAATAATAATTTTTTATAAACTCTTTCTAATATTTGCATTTTACAATACTTGATACACTATTTAATTAAAAACTGCACACTTTATTTATTGCCAATTTTATCCTATTTATATGTATATAGCATTATACAAATTAAGTATTAATTATTCTTTAGTCACACACACATTATATTTTAGTAATGCACAACAACACATGTACATATATTTACATAAATTAATATGTACAAACATTCAATTAGAGACCTATTTTAATATTTTATGCTCTTTAAACTTAATTTGTTTACTCATGTGCAGCATTCCTTTTGCTATTAGATACTAATTAACATTATGTTAATATCTAGAATCTAGATCTATCGAACTTGTTCGTTCGATAAACAGAAAAATAAAATAAATGATCACACAATTATTCAAATCAGTTTCGATAGCTTGTAATCAAATTGATGTTCTTTAGAAAGATGCATTCTTTCGACCAATCAGTGCGTACGAATTGAAACATGTTTGCGCGATGCGGTCGCGATCAATACAAAAGAGAGAGAGAGAGAGAGAGAGAGAGAAAGCGATTTATAACCGAGCGCGAGAACGAGACGAATACTACTAAACTCTCTTGTAATAGCGGACGCGCTATCTCGGACGAACTTTGGGACATACCGCGAGTTAGTTTGCGAGAAAGGAGTTTTCGAAAACACCTGCGAGAAACTGATATCTTATGCGAAGACTGCACGGTAGACTTACGTATACTTATAGGAAGATGCACGACTAACTAAGAGGTGTGTGCGATCTTCGGACGTGCGTCTCGCGCGTTCACTTTTAGTTATTAGTTATTATTTATTATAAAATATGCAGGTAGAATGATGTATATTCATCATGAGATCTGTGTTAATGTATCGCGTAGAAAGACTGAAGAAGGTTTGCATTTTCTAGAAATATGGCATCATGATTAGTTTATTACAGCCTATTGATAGATAGGCTCTTTAATTCTTGATGAACTGATAAGTATCAATATTACAATGTCTCTATAACCGTCACTGTGATGTTTCTGATATGAGAAATCGTTTCAGTGTTTGTCAAAGAATTCAAGAGATTATTTTTAAATGCCTGACAAATGCTTAAGCCGCTTTTTAAATACCTGCAAGAAATTTTTTTATAGGCTTAATATAATCTTTCCACAGATTTGTAACTCATAATTTCCATAAATTTTTCCAAAATATAGATTTAAGTAAGATTGTAAATAATCTCTTCAATTATGATTATCATTCAACAAATACGTCTGTTATCTGCATTTATTCGATAAATCTTTTGTAAGCTTGTGTCAACGCGGTCCGCAAATAGCAATATATTATTATTACATTAGCGGAGGTGTAATATCGTTTCATAAGTCAAGCGTATCGTTCGTTTGCTGTTATTTCTGTTGTTAATACATTATCATTTCGGATGCGTTAATAGTAAACGGGCGTCATGGTTTGTTAAATACATTAGTTTGAGTGAAAAGTGATGAGATGCAGCCGTCCCTATCGAGCCTGTTCTCGAAACTAGGCAGGATTGCATACAGCCACCGTATCATTTTAACTAAACCGTCGAACTCTCCAGAAACTGCGAATTCGTTTCACGAGTTCGCCTATTTTCGTATACACATCTCCGGTGCATTCAAATCAAAGTTGCCACTTCCTATTCCGATTGTGATCGACATGTTACTTTCAGCCGTACTTCGTTATTCTGTATAGCGACGGTGTACATACGTGCATATGCCGTCTCTTTTTTCTATTCTTTTCTATTTTTCAAGGGTAGTAAGATATCCATGAAATGTATGTCACTTAGCTTCAGTGACAAGTCGACCAATTTCTAATTTTTAAAGGACTGTTCATTATTACTCTCTCGATCTGCTATTTTTTTTTGGACGAGAAATCTACAACCAATCTATTATAAAAGAAGATAGACTTAAAATTAAAATTCGATAAGGAGTTTATTACGTTAGACGACACTTATGTAAAAAAGTTTTTTATTAAATTTTATTCAGTTCTGAAATTTATTTCTATTTTTAATAGAAAACAAGTTACGACGCCCACAACTTTTTGCAAGCGTATTATTATATATTTATAAATATAATTAGGTCCATAAAATTGCATCATCGCGAAAATATTCGCATTTCTCTCTCGCATCTGACAAATAAGATAGAAATAGATATCCCCTTAGTCTTACATTCGTCCGTATATTCCATGGGGAAATCACTTGTGAAATTGCATAACCAGATTCGACCCAACTTTAATTTACTATCATGCTCGAACGAATGGGACAAGTTGCATTACGCGATTAATCGCTTGGCTAAGATTGCAGAGAAAAGATTACGATGGTAGCGATTAATATTAACGAATTCGTGACGCAAATATCTGCAAATGGATAAACATTACGTCTTTACGGATTAAATTGCGAAAAGAATTACAGATTGTAGAAATATGATAATCGTATTGGCTTGCTTCGCGACTGATATCTTTTAAATTGCCGCAATAAATTGCATCGACAATTATTCCGCGCGCAACTACATAACGTTATTATTATTTTAATCATTTTAATATTTATATAATTGGTATAGCTAATACTACTATTTATTGGTTATAAGTTATTAATATGAATATTATTAAATGATTTACTAATAGATTTATTTACTAATAGAATTATTTATAATCATATTATGTAATCACAAATTTATTAGTCTGTCTGCCTGTCTCTTTTTCTCCCTTTTTTCTATAAGTGTTATTAACTACTTTTTTCCATAATTGATAAAACTTGTAAAATAAAAAATAAAAGCTTAAGGATTAACAAAGATTAAAAACAGAAAGCAATTATCTTCACATACAAAAATATAATCACATACAAACTGGTATTTTAAACCAATGCCAGTCAACAAAAAGTTAAGCTGGTATCATATACGACGATGGTAGCTTCGAATTTCTGCCATCAAGGGACAGCGTCAGTTCTTGAAAAGCTTTTCGAAAGTTCTGAAAATCCGATGTAATTCAATGGTAGCCGAGCTTGAAGAGCTTTTACGTGATTCATCATGTTCTCACGAACATGTCATTCTCTTTTTCTCTTTTTCTTTCTCTCTCCCTCCCTCTTTCCCTCTCTCTCTCTCACACACTCTCTCTCTCTAAACACAGATAGTTACACGTTCTGACTTAAAGTCGCTATCATTGTATTTATCCACCAACATGTACGGAATCTGTCAGATAAATTTCGCGTGTAGTTGTATGTACATATGTGTTGCATGTTTGCAAATTGCCGTTTAAATATTATCGCGTGGGAACGCGTGCAAAAAATTTCATTTTTTGTACTGATCGTGGTCTTTCACAAAAAAACTTGCAAAATAGAAACTGTTTTATGGAAAATATTTGGAAGTGTGTTGCAAGGATTCTGTTACATCCCTTAGAGGGATGTAACAGAATTCTTGCAACACACTTCCAAATATTTGACAGATTTCTTTGAAAGGAATATGAATGTATGTATTCACATAAAAAATTAATTCGCTGCTAAAATTCCGTTTATTCCTTTGTTCAATTCCGCGAAATTGCATCTGCAATTATCATAATGTTTAGTTTAAGTTAATCCAAGAATATGCAATTCGCCATCTCATTGATATTCTATCGATCTTCGCGAATTACGTGTGCATTATCTTTACGCTGCACGTTGAATTGATTTATTTCAGCTGATTTAACTTGTGGAAAACGTGAAAAATTTTTATATAACTACAAGCTTTTCTGCATATAACGACATACTAATTGATAAGTATTATAATATTTATACGAATTTTTTTTATTAAACAAATCATCTATATCTAATAGAATACGAGAAAATATTTAACGTCGCTTATCATGTTTGCGATTTCTGTTAAGATTTATTTAAGTTCTTACTATAACTGGACAACATTAATCCGCTTACTAAATGTGGCTGATTGTTTATTTTTAATTAACGCGTCCTGCTTTCGGTTTGTTGATTTTCTATACCGAGCTTTAGGGTTATAGATTAAAGTTCCGAGATATGAAGATTATGGAGAAATCCAATAATATTATCATCAAACTATATTGTTAAAATGATATGCAAACTTTGGATGTCATTTATAACAAAAATTTAAGATACTTACGATACTTTTTGTAGAATTACACAGAGCTATATATACGGCGAGTCTTCTTTAACTCATCGTGACTTATTGCAACGCCTGTAGAGAGATATTCTGCTATACCAATGAATCGTCTTGACTGTTATATTGCGCGCAGGCAGATATAAGATTTTATTCGACGCATTTCATTTTATCAATTGCACATTTAAAACAATTAAAATAGATTATATTAAATAGAGATTAAAACTTAATAAATAGATTAAATTAGATAGAAATTAAAACTTAATAGATAGATTAGATTGTTTAGAGATTAAGACTGATTAGATAGAGATTAAAACTTTAGTTCTCTTAAGTTCGAATTTAATATTTTTGTTTTAAATATAAATTTATTTTTATATTATGGATATATTTTTTTATATATATTCTGTTTTACATTGTATAATTTATATCTCTTATATTCTTTCGCAGCATTTTAATTTTAATTTATTTATTTTAGTATTTTTCATTTTAATTTTAATCGTATTTTCATTTTAATAATTGATAGTAGTGACAGCGTAACATTCATGTGACGCCTATAAATTTTCCTTTTCCTTTTTCCCTTTAGTATATTTTTTTTGTCAGCGATTCGCGTTTTTTCGCACAAGTTGGCAGTGATTCTGGAACATATGTCCAGCAAATCTGGACTCATGTTATCGAAGTACGTGACTCTATCTGATGCTGGGATAGAACTCTAGACGATAAAATTCGAGCTACAGAGTTACCGTCTGTATTAAACCAGGAGCTTCCCTTCCCCAAAGCTCATCACGTATTAATCTTCCCTTCTTGTATTGCGCAATTTCTGCCTTTTCATTGCTTGCGCGGACTAGGAATATTCAAAACGATTTCTATCGTTCTATTTCATTTCAGCTTGGATGAAGTCTCGCGCAATTGCCGAATTTGCAAATAATCAACTTACAAATATAGATGGATTTGCAAATTCAGAATTTCGTTAAAATTCCATCAAAGTAAAATCTGTTTGTGATTAATATAAAGGACAAGAATATTTTACTACTTGTTATCAGAGATTTTAATTCGTGAAAATTCATATATCCTTGACAATTTTTAATTGCAATATGTTTATAAAAAAGTCAGCTCTCTAAGAGTCTCTGCTTAAGATTGATCCTATATATATAATATAAATATAATAAAATTTATATATAATATATAAATATATAAAAAATTTATATTAGTAATTAATTTATATAATTTGTAATATTAGTAAATCGTATGTATATATAAAATATTAGAGTACAGAAAGGATTAAAAGCATTGAAATATTCGTGTTGCCTCTCAAAGCATACAAACTCACAATAGAATCTTCTTCTAGCGAGATTCATTCCCTCATTTTTCCTCTTTTCTTTCGCGAGGGATACCCAGCCATAAATTTCGATTGGAGAACTCACGGTGCACTTCGTGGTTCTCGTATTAAAGAGGGCCGCAACGTGCGCGCGTGCTTGCACCTTCCACTCGTAAATCCCAATCAGAACTCGCAATTTATGGAGCGGGTTACCATCGTACGTCTCGCAATTCGTTGTCCAAATGCACGCAAATCCGATCATCCCTCGGCGACGAGCGACCGTGCGCGCTTTGCTCTTTGATTTGGCGCCGCTTCCGCGTTTTCTGCGTCTTTTTTCCTACCTGCCGCCGGCGACGATAACTCTAAACGAACGATACTTTTATGGGCAACAAATTACATTTCGAATCACCGTGATTCCTCGAGCGGAATCCGCAGAATAAAACTAACGACGCACCAACGTGATCTCGAATTCTCGAAAATTATGTTTTCTCTCCCTTGTGTCTCTTATGTTGTGCCTTTCTAATGAAATCGTAAAATATCTCGTTTAACACATCCTCCAAATAAATCAGGCGAGAAAAAAAAATCTGTGGTTTTCCAGAACGTTTAATCGATCTAAAAAAAAAAACGTTACATACGCCGAATCTTTTTCGCACAAATGTCCGATTGGTTTTTACATAAATCCTTCGACTCCAGTCTTATCCTGGCGTTTTGCGGCGCGATGGAACTCGGACAGGAAAAATCATTGTTAAATTTCAGTAAATGGAGTTGTCGCCGATGGGCTCGCGGGAAAGGTTCCAGTCTGAAGAGGCGGTTTTCAATGAGGTTTTCATTGAGCCCGACTGAACTGAAATACAGATTACGTGTCAACGTATCCAGGAGCTGCAAAAGAGAGCGGTGACTCTTAATGGAATCGGAAAACGATTTGTAATAGGAAGTAAAATCGTCGCTTAAGGCGCATCAGCATCAAGTTGGCGAGTTTGATGCGGTGAAAAAATTGTCGGCTGTAGATATGTTCGCTCGGCGAAGATTGATGAATTTCAAGATGCAACTCAAGATGCAATCTTGCAAGTATCTTTGATTGAAAGAAAATCCTGGAACATCCTGTATGTTCATCACAATGTTATTTTTAGAATCTTGATATTTGTTTTTTTTTTTCATGTATCGGAAACGTTGAATGATGCAACGGGAGTTAAAACACTTAACAAACAAACGTTCGGAATATTCATATGAAATATCCTCACTGACTAATTTCGCCCATAGTTTTCGGCATATATTAAATTTTTCAGCACACATTGTTGCTTTTGCGACCAACTCTTCGCGATAGCATCGCCGAATTTTCCTCGATAATTGATATTTGATAGCGATGGTTAGTGCCACTGTCAGACGCGATACTATAGAGAAAATGTATCGCTGCCGATTGTAATGTGAGAAGAGAAGAATGCTCACCGGTTTTATCATCTTCGATTATGGCTATTTACTGCATCCGCTACACTGGATTGCCATTTATCATAATAAAGCTGCCGTGTGCGAAGATTAAATGCGTCAAGTGGAATAATCGCGTATAATCAAGAATATGCAACGTCTTAACGAGAAATTCTGAAGATTACGAATAAACTAAACTGGAGTGTTTAAAATATGAGAAGCAAAAGCGCGTGATTTTAATGATACTTTAGAAACGAGATCTTTTTCTACATCTTTCGCTCTTTTCATCTTCAATTAAAAGATTTTTTTATGGACTGTCGGGTAAAGATACACAAATTCTAATCATGCTTAATGTTACACGATGGAATGAAATATTGATAGAAGAGAAAACTATAAAAAAAAAATTAATTTATAACATTTTACGTGCACGATAAAGAACTACCTCATTCGAGAGGCGAGAGGGAAGCATTTTTAAAGGCAACAACCCGGCGTGTTGAAACAATAGCTGGCAGACCGATGTTCCTGCAACAGAAAAGGACATCATTTTTCTTATCCCTCTTTCATATATCTACTTTCTCTGTACTTTCTTTGCATCAAAGTAAGATAAAAGAGCAAACGAGCGAGGAAAGCGGCGCAAATAGTCTGTCTGTAGTATAAATCTTTCCTCTGATCTCAAACGATTCTAGCGGAAAGAACTATTAAAAGCGCTATTTTAAACTCTGATGAATTTTATAATAAGTTATAAAGCAAGACATATTTCACTAAATTATTCGTTGTTGTAGACGTTGTGTGTTATAAACATTTGGGTTAATTTATTCGTTTGGAAATGTTACGCTTCTTCTATTCGCGCCGATAAAAATTCCACAAACAAACATTCTTAATTCTTTTCACATAGATCTCTCACTAATTTTTTTACGGAACTTTATTATAATATTTTTTTCTATTATATTTTGAAAGAATGTTTTATTCTATTTTAGGAAATATTCAAAATAACAATGGTAAAAGTATCATCGTTCGTGTGAATTGTGCGAAAAGTACAACTGCGTCGCGTAAAGATACCAAAGAGCAAGTACAAATAATCTTTCAATGAGAATTAACTTTCTTCTTTTTCTGATTTCAGAATGCAGGATTCCAGGTGCACAGGATAGAATGAATCGTCGGGAAGACCCGCTGTTACGGCAGCATCGCAACCGTTTGCTGCAACTGGCCGAGGCGACGAATATCAAGCCTGGCCGTGGCAGCGGGAAGAGACGCGGACAAAAACAGTCGCATGGTTTCGGGCCCAGGTCAGTTCACAGTTTGCAAACTTGTCAAAAAATTATTTCAATCACTAATTAGAAAAATAATGATAATTTAGACATATCTTTCTCACATAAATATTAAAGTAGGAGTAAGAGTATTAATAAAACAGATTTTTTTTTAAAGATTTATCTTTCAAGCAAGAAATTAATGGCTATATTTAAGAGACTGCGTGACGGCGCAATTTTACGAGAGAAAATAATATGTTATTTAAAACGATTAAAATTCACTTGGATGGAATAATTTGTTGAAATTAATTTAAAAAATATTGATTGAAAATCGAATCCTCTATAAATGGACATTTATATTCCTTCAAGTAGTCAGTACATCATCATTGACAACCATGGATCAATTGACGAAACTTGGCACTATGTGTGGATTATTGCAGTAATGGCGGACCCAGCCGCGTGACGCTCCAGGATATTGTCAGGAACGATCCTGGATACACGCCGAACATCGAGCACTTAGTGTTTCCGGAGCGCAAGAGCAGCAATCCGAATTTAGCGGGCGTCGCCGATGGCTCGCCGCCAAATAAATCCAAATCGAATGCTACGAGCTCGGGAAGATCCAGGCTCGCCGAGGTCTTCGCTCGGCATTATGCAAGAGGATCTTCGCAGGACTCGTCCGTTACGTCCAGAAAGAATCACGTGAATGTATGTATTCGAGATCCACTCGTATAATCTTTAATTAATTAATTTTATTGATCGACATTGCTGCTTATTATCGTTATTTAATTATGTTATAACCATTGAAGCGATATTTTTCTTTGGTTCATCAGAAACAAGATGTTGATAAGAGCAGTAGACTAAATATTCTCAAAGAGAGATTTAACTTAGCCACTTTTACGAATTAAAACTTTACTACCGTGCTTGTTGTATAGACAACAGATGACACGGTTACAGATAGGACGTCTGTCTTTCGTAGCTTCCCGATTTTTTCACGGTATTTTTCAGTAGTACGATTCTTACGAACAACACTCACGATATTAATCATTAATGATATTAACTTTGGAGTGCATCAGGATAATATCCGATTGTGCTTGATATCAACCTTGGAAGAAGGAGATTATTTTGTTGTATTTATTATTTTAATCTCGCTATCTTTATATTAACGCAGTTACAACATTGAAACGATTGAAATTTCCGGTTTTTTTAAAAAATTTATATATACATTTTTTTAAAGCCAATTTTTTTATTATCTGGGGTGTTCGATCGATTGCAACATTGTAAATAAATTGACAGCTGCTCTAAAATCGGACGGCGCGTCAATAGGATATTGGCTCGCGCGGAGTAATAAAAGTCAATAAAACGACACGCACGTTCGACGAGATTCGCGACTCATCGACAGATCAACCGAGTTCTCTTCTTGGTCACAGGATGAGGATAAAAATACTTTCATCGACACACACGGCGGAGTTGCGCCAGCCTGCCAGTCGCTCGTACGTGCTTCGACCGTATTTGGAAGTAGAAACAGCCGCCCAGCGTTTTATACGGCCACGCGAGTTTAGTCCGCCGTTCGATGTAACGATAATGGTACCCTAACGCGGGCCCTCTTAGCGATTGACACAATTTCATAACGATCGTGGCTGGCGATAATGGCAGCCGCTAACGAGTCGCGATTAATAAAGGGATCCAAAAGCGGGCGGGAAGAAAAGAGAAACTTTGATATGACGTCGTAACGTGATACGATTACATTTCGAAGATTTCCGTTTCGATTGCCTTTTTTTTTTCAGAAAACATCTCGACGATCGATATCGAGACGTTAAATCGATAAAGAATTAAAATCGCGGAAATTTAAATTATTATTTATTTCAGCGAATTCTGTATTTGGAAAATAAAATACTTCTCAGTCTCTCGCGTGTGAATAACTCGTTAACGCGTCCCACAGATTTTCTCTCGCGTGCCCACGATGAATGGCAACATTGGATTTTTTTTTCGGTTACAGAGCACGTCGCTGGACGGTGGAAACGTGGTAGGTCATCAGCCGGGGCCTGGCGGACCCACGGTGGTGACGCGGAGCATCGGGCGCCGCTGGCTGTCGCAGAACTCGCAGTCCTCGAGGCAACATTCGGCCGAGGATGGGATACGTGGGGGTAGCGTGGGCGTTGGAGGACCCGTTTCGACCTCGTCCTCGAGTCAGGCCCCCGGTCAGAACGTGCCTCCCGCTCTGCCGCCGCGGAGAGTCAATCCGGCCACAGATACAAACGAGATCGCCAATCCTATCTCGCGTATCGACAGGTAATGTCGCGTATTTCGTTTGCTTTTCGTTCAGGCTCGCTGCGACCGGAATAGTCTCATTACGTTCTACGAATTTCGCGACTGCTGGCCACCGCGCAGTGCTTTTGGTAATTGATTTTTCGAGTATCGAAAAGAGATTCGGAAGATCAGAAAACTTGGAAAAATCGAATGTGCGCGTTTACGTGCATTTGGGAAAATTTCGTTAAATGATTATTGTCGTCTGGTAAAATCGTGTGTTAGAACAGTGTAGTGTTCTCCACGTGCGTCGCTGAAAAAGACATCCGGGACGAAATCTGATCTCGCGGGATTAGCGTCCGTGTCGTATCGGAACGGTGTAAGTGAATGAAAGTATTCGCTCCATCGTCATTCTGTTTGAGTTTCCCTTTTCCTCCTAAATTCTGTCTAGATGCTAGTAGTGTTTACATACGATGTAAATTTCATGAGGCCCAACGGACTACCGCGAGGACCACTCTCTTCTCGCGCTTTATGCACTCGGATACTCGTCCTCGAACGTAATCTGTTTACACGAGGGAATTTAGAATTCATTGGGCAAATGCCGAATCCAGTAGATTCTCAAGGCCGATTGCCTGCCCATTAATCCGCGAGGATAACTAGAGATCCTCGAAATCGTTGCTACACGATAAAAAAAAAATTAAGAAAGTACACGATAAAAGAAGCTCGTTTTATCCAAAAAATATTTGTCTACGTTTATCATTTACTCGCAAATTTAACGAATTTGCAATCGCATGCAAATCAGTTTGGGATGAAACATATAACAGATAGATATACATCACACAAATGAGAAATACAATTCTGCAGCCTGTGGATTGACAAAGACGGTGGTCATCCCATCCCCTGTTTGGACTGACAGATCGTTCTATTTAAAGAACGATTCTATTTAAAACACCACGATTAAAGAAGCGAGCGACACTCTACGTATCATGTCGATTAAGAGGTAAATATGATTAATCGAGGACAGATATTCTCGTCCTATTCGATAGCGACCGCCCGATTTGTTCGGCGCGTTTCGTCAGCCATATGTGGAGCGATATCGACTAAAGGTTATTCGCAGCGAGTAATATACCCGAAATACGCTTTGTCACCTAGTTTCAGATAGTTCTATATGGACGTTTAGAATTAATTAACGGTTCCATAAATTATGCCGAGCCTTGCACTCCTCAAATTCAATGAAAAATTCTGTATTTTTCATCAATAATTCTTTTCAGCACACCTCGTTAAATTAAGTTCAAGCTCTCGTAAAATCGCACGTCTTCTTCAATGACTTTGCCGACTAAAAGCTCTTAAAGCGCTTTCGAGCAGCTAATTTCGAATTTATCCGGCGGATCAAAATTGCATCTAATACGGCGGCATCAGCGAGACTTTGAGACGCGACTCGAATTCTTCTCCGGAAAATTTCAATTTCGCGAACGTTTTTCTCGTCTCTTGCGAGATTTCTTTGATCGCGCATTAATCGCAAACGACGATGAATCTTTTGGACGATGAACTTTATCTAGACCGTGTAGCGAAAAGATCAATCATATTCACAGTCTATCAGTTATGTCCCTGGTTCGCTTATAGAGAAATTTATATGACGAGCAGCAAAGTCGCAAATGTCTTTCTTATTTAATCTAAATATTCCTGTGGAAAAAAAATCCATCTCCTCATATAGCGTGAAATGCAATATTTTCACGATGGTCCGTGACGGAATTTTTCCTATACGAAGAGAAGCACTTGAGAGAAGAGAGACCCAGAGAGTGACAGAAGCAAAAAAGAAGAGTAGGAAAATAAACGATATAGGCGAAGATGCATTTTTGTTCGCAAAAAGATCTCATCCGAGAAAAACTGTCCGGATATCTGACGTTCGCCGTGGGTTTTTAGCTGATGCATAGATGCACGCAATGCAATCTGAATGCAGCTTCGCTCTCTCTCTCCCTTTCTGCATCTCTCTTTCTCTCTCTCTTTCGTATATTTCTTGATGTACAATCTCACTTTATAAATATTCATTGCCGGACCGTCAGATATGATACAGATATCGTCGAATCCGAGAGAAAAGCAAATGAAGATACCGCATAGGGAAGAAGGGTGAGGAGACGTATATATAAGCAAAAACGAGCACATCTATCTTACTTCAAGACATCGGCGGAGGCGAGAGGCTTCCTGTGCCGACTGTCGCGTAAAATCCCCGGAGATACTAAAAGTGCATCGCGAGTCGATTTCCTTTTGCAACGAAGTAAAGCGAAATTCTAGATTTGATGATAGCAAATCAAAGAAGTACGAAAACAGGATACGAGTTGATGCAGCCGCGCGAAAGAACTCTCATATGATTACAACTTCATCGATCTTAATAATAAATCGTAAATTACGAGGGCTAAGAATTATAAAATTTTATAAAATTTATTAAATTAAGAGATAAACTATATGTTAAATTAAATTAAAATTAAAGTTAAATAAATTATACATCCCTGCACACACACACACACAAAAATTGCAATAAATGACGCATCATAAGAGAAAAAAATCGTGTGCCATCCCAAAAAAAAAAAAGATAATAAAATGAGACATACATACTATATAACGAAAACGTCATACACACTTTAAATTCTCCGAATATTTAAATGTTTATTTATTTCATCTCATTATTAAACACGTGGAATAAAATTTAAATTTATATTCAACGAATTTCGCCCTAACACCACCATATAGATGCTAATCAGTTGTGTGAAACTTTATTTCAAGAATAAGCGTTGCTATGTGTGTCGGTGAAAAAAAAAATGATTATATTACGATTGTATTATACTCTCGGCGCTTTTTGAGCCGAACTCGAAGGGAGGAAAATTTTGGTTGCAGGGGCCCGAACGTGTCGATCCTCCATCTGCGCAATTCGTCGGCGGACCCTTGGGAGGTCGGCTCTCAAGGCTCCTCGTATAGCGTTAGCAGCAACAAGAGTCAGACAGCAGGCAGCAGAGGTAAATCCGGCGGGAACGTGCGAGGATCCTACAGCCGCGGTAGCTCGATACCATCCTTGAAACGTCACGATACATCCACGTCGACCACGTCGACGTCAAGCCTTAAGCAGCATCGACAAGACAGTCATGGTCAGGTAAGCAGACTCCTACATTAGACGTAAATTGGCGTCTCTGTCAGTCTATCTGCAAAATCTGAGATATAAAGCTCGAGCTCATTCGCGGGAGAGTTCAAGAGGATAATAACATTATAGATCGTCGCAGTTAATATTAATTAAAGTTGCGAAGTTTAATTAATATAACAAATTGAGTTGATTCTTTTTGTCTCTATCCTGTTCCGCTCGAAAAAAAAAGAAAGAGATAATGAACCATTTAAATCACAATTAGCGATAATTAATATTTACGAAAGTGGCTTTATATGATTTATCCCATAATTATTTTGTATTCTAATCATTATAAAAAGGATAATGCGAAATAATAGTGTCGTACGTTCCAACCTTTTTCGGATTTCAACCGACTCTATCATAATTGTCACGTTATTTAAACTTAAGTAGTATAATAGCATAGCAAATATAGAACTGTTAATTGCTGAAAAATACATAAGGAAAATAATGAGAGGAAAGTAGAGGTAATAATATTTTTCCGAACCAACTTTCTGACATACATAAATTAAAATGTTATTTTTTATTAGAGTCACAAACTCTGTTGTTGCGTTATTCAAATATTACCGTAATTAAATAAATAAATGTGACGCGAAAAAAGGGGTGTTAAGATAACGTTTAGGAAGTTAGCGACGAGAATACTTGCCTATACAGGTATCCTCCAGTTCTCGCCGACGTGAGGCCACGAACTCCTTCCTCTCGGGTAATAGTGGCACGTCAGGCGAGCTGTTCATCAGCGGCGACTGCAGCCGCGAGCTGTCACCCGTGCGATGGTGCGATCGCGAGGTCGATGGCGTTTACCTGGGCCGTTCCGGCTGGGTGCAGGTGCAACAGCGATCTCTCGACGAGAATCGTCGTGCGAATTACGAGAGCAACCTGGTGACCGCTACTACTGGCACTCTGCCGCTGTCACGACGCGCGGCGGTCAAGCTAGCGGACTATCACTGCAACAGCGAGCCGGGCAAGTGTCCGCAGGACTTTGCCAGAGGATTGGACTCGCAAAGGCCGGACTTTCTTGCGCTGCACAACCAGGACTTCGACTCCATCACGACCAGCGCCTGCACGTCGCCGCACAGCATCCCGGAATCATTTTCGCCGCCATCGATCACGCCGATTATATCGCCGCCGCCGGCTTTTCAAGATGCCGTCACCGGCAGAAAATCGTCCTCCTCCAGGCACTCCTCCGGTGGGCGCAGCAATTACGGCAGCAAGGCGCCCTTCTTACCACGATCGAACGCCATCGTCGACAGCGACATCATCAGCCCGCCACCGACCCCGCCGCCTCACCAAGTGAACTGGAGTTCCCTACCATCCGGATCTAGGAAAAATCTCGGTTCGGCGCCTTCTAGATCGAAGAGACAAAACCCCAACCAGCAGCAACAGCAGCAGCAGCAACAGTATCGTATGGCGCAGGCCAAATCTTTGGAGGATCAATCGTCCTCTAGAAGGTCGCAGTTCGCGCAAAGATATATCGAGTCGTCCAGTTCGTCGTCATCATCGATGGGATTCAGAAGCCTCGACAGCTGTGTCACCAAGTCCATCATGCCCAGCCTAGCAGAGAACACGGATTCTTCGGTTGAAGGGTATGTGAAAAAATTTTAATTGCGATTAATGACTTTGTGTGTCGGCCAATTTAGTTCTTTAACGATTAAAAATGACCGCGCTTTATCTTGATTAAAAATATTCGATAGATTAGGAATAATTTTGTACTGCAGACTTAAAACACGTAGCAAAGACACACACACACACACACACACACACACATGCACACACATTTATTTTTATTAATTAATAAAATCTATACGTGTGAATCGATATAAGTAAAAATTAGCAAATTTTTAGTAAAATTGAGAGAAACATAAAAATATCCAACACAAAAATATCGATCTTTCAATACTAGATATGAGGATGGTGACGAAGATGATAACCCCAGCTCATCCTTAAATCTCAGTCTGGTGTCGTCATCAGCTCTTGCATTGAATTCATCTACAGAGTCAATTCGCGCCAACGGCGAACGAATTTCACCCAACAGGCAAGGGTAGGCATATGAAAAATTGATGAAATTCAGAAGTAGAATTTTAACAAAGAAATAGTAAACATTGCAAAAATTTTATTTAAATAATTTTTGTATCCACACAACAAACAGTTATTTTCACTTTTTTTCAATTTTGATTATTTTGTTGAATTATTATATTAATTATTTATTATTATATTATATATTATTAAAGAGCAGGAAAAATATAAATTTAATATTACATCGCGTTTTTTAATATTACACAACGAGAATCTTTCGCAATATTCGAAAATAAAACGCAGCGTTATATGCAGGAGAATCCATAGAAGCCAACAGGGACTGAGAAGATCGCCAGGATCCTCCGAGTCGGGGAAACAGATGTTCAATTCATCCTCCTCGTCATCCTCTTCGTCCAGCAGCGAGGAGCGACAAGGACGGTCACCCACGCCTAATCCCTTCAGACGCAGTAATGCTTTGCGACAGCATCAGAGTGCCAGGACCAATCAGATGTCACCCGAGTCTCATCAATCCCGGGTCAGAAGATCCAGGAGTCTCCAATTGCCCGAGAAAAGGTCGCCGGGAACGGCTGGACCGCAGAGAGATCACTCTCGAGAATCGAACGAGGCTCACAGAGTCGTCGTGAAGATCGTGAATGATCGGGGAAACGAGAGGCCCAAGCGCCACGTTCTCCAGAATAGTGAGTACCGCCTCTCAAATATTCTATATATTAACTTTTGATGCTGAGCACGTGTACCGAATATTTCATGATGCTGGGCATAGAGATGCTCGTAAAGCATATTTTATAAAGCTGCTCTTATGAAAGAATAATGATCGTGTCCAGAAAATGTCGATGATGAATTCCCCGTCTTTTGTAATATCAATTTTATGTGTATTTTCTTATCTGTGCGTATTTTTATATTTCAAACAGGATTCTGTATATAAAATACAAAGCTTTATAAAAAGTTTAAAAAAATATAAAGAATACAGAAAAAGTTTTGTGAAATATAAAGAATCACATATTCTCTTTTTAGAACGACCAACATAAAAATTAATATAACATATTAAAATAGAGCACATAAAATATTAAACTATATAAAATTTAATAAAATATTGAACGAAGAGAAATATTTTTACGAGAAACGCGATCGATATCAAGTCAATGATCAAAATGGATCAAATCTACCAATCTCACATCAATCTCGTATTCGATGTTTTTCCAACTTCTCTAGGAAAGGCGCAGTCTACTGATGACACCATAAACGAAAATCTTCTCCGCGAAGCGGAAGTAGTAACCGAATACCTATACGGTACGCGAAGTCGCGTCGTGCCAAGAAGCGGCATGTTGTCGAGCCGCTACGAACGTCGTGACGAGAATCAAGAGCAAAGGCGAGGCACTTCCAACACCTACGACGTCTACATCATATCTTCCAAGCAGCAGCAGCAGCAACATCAATCGTCGAAGGCGTTCAACTCTTCGCAGCCGCAGCAGCAGCCGCAGCAGTCGCAACAGCAACAGCAGCAGCAACAGCAACAGCAATCCCGGCGGCCGCGAACGCTGCAGAGAGGCGCCACGACGCCGAATACGAGCGCACCGTCTGTCAATCAGGACTTTTGCATCAGTCCGGACACGAAGTTGCGCTGCAACAGCAGCACGTGCGACTTCTGGCCTCACTGCTCTCAAAGAGAAACTCTGTATTCACCAAATCAGGCACCACCGCCGGTTTTCATGAAGCTGTCCCAAAGCTATCCGGCACATCAAAGGCTCTCCACCGACACCGGCAGCCACCGAGGTAGCGCCAGCTCGTCGCCGGCTTCCCTGGAGCGAATGGATGATCGGGAGCTCCGCGAGAGGGACAATTTGAGAAAAAACAGAAGCAATCAGCAGGCCAACTCTAAGTATCAAGAGAGATCCAAGAACGTGCTCAAGCAGACTAATAGATGGTCACCGTTGGAGGGAATTAACGGCAATGGTTTGTAACAAATGTATTCAATTACAAAAAAAAAAGAGATTGCACTGAATTAAGTAATTCCTACAAAAGTATGAAAGCAAATTTTTCTTAAATCACTAAACAATTTTATTCTTTATTCAATGAAACAGCGCTTATTTTTATTTTAACGTTTAATAAACAGGGAACAATTTCTCACGTCGATAATGTTTTCTGTAAATAAAACAGGTTCCGGGGTTGAGAAGAGGGATCAAATGCACCATCGAGTGTACCGGAAGCCCGATTTCCCAGGATCTTTCGAGGGCGCCGACAATAAAGACAGAAGGGTGTCGCCCATCCAAGGAGTGAACGTTGTCAGTAGATCACCGAGCGGTGGCCCGATCGCCTCCTCGTCGACGAATACCTCGTCGTCCTCCAGCAGCGATATCTGGATCACCACGTCGGATCGCACGGTGACGAAGAGCCCGCGGAACGCGAAGAGCTCCGGCGCATCCACGCCGATGGAGGACGCCGTGATCGGTTCGCTGAAGACGCTGATAGAACCTCCGAAGGACGGTACGCTGTCAAGGCCCGGCAGCGCGCCTACTCGGGGCGAGGATTCGCTCACCGACGACATCATCCTGGATCCTCACCAACGGTCCTTGTCGCTGCCAAAGTCCTTCCTGGCGCACAACACGGCGGACGGGTGAGTACTTTTGACAGTATACATATTTCTCATATATTCCTCATCGACCTGTCCGCGGATAGAGAAAGAGAGAAAGGGTTATAGGAATACGCCGGTGAATCTCGTGACAATCTCGTCGCCTGATCGAACGAAAACGATGGAGAACAATTTCGAGACAGGTGGTCGGCGAATTGATTCGCCTTAAATATTAGTACGCGGCCGCGTTCGTTTAAATCTTGCGGTTAAGTTTACTAGGTTGCCGGGCTACTATGCCGCGGTCGATTGCACTGGTAATTGGCTCTCCCGGATCGAAATCCCGTCGGGTATTCCATTAAACGTGCTCTGCATACGCGAGCGAGTCGCGCCGGGAGTTGGCTTATCCTTGCCAGCAGCACATCCTTGGGATTAGTATTAAGCCTTGGATGCGAATGTTACGCGACCGCGCGCGTTTATTAGCGAGCTCCTTGAAATCGATATTATAATGTACTCCACGTTATAGCATTTATTATATATATATATATATATATACAATGTGGCACTAAAAATGTAACTGCAGATCCGCTCGTAATGAACGTATCGATTTTTACAAGCATTAAAACTTAGATATTTTTTTCAATAATCCAATTAAGTATAGAAAGCTGTGCATTATAGATATCAGATTTAATAACATATCAAACTTGATAATACGATTTCCATAAAATAAAATTTTGAGAGGGGAAATGAAAATGATTAAATACATATGTACTCGTAGAATAATATTTTTTTTAGTAGTGAATTTCATCGGCAAACATTTGCGGATAACACACAGACATATTCAATATTTAATTCGTTTCTAAATTTTTACGCGAATCTATCGAAATTGAAATGAAAATTATTGAAGGAGAGAGATTATTCAGAGAGATCTGAAGAAGAGCAGTATTGCAAAATATCGCAGCTGTCGCTGTATTAACACATTAGCCGTTATATTATGACCTTATAATTACGTGCTAAAGGACACTCAGGGACGACAGTTCTGCGCGAGGCTGCGTTTATTGTAAAAACACGTGCGCTCTCATAAACGGCACGTGCACGTGCAAAGCTTTCGATTAAACTGTCACGAAGAAGATGATGTCGCGTTTCTGGCGTTCCTTTGACGAATAATTGTAATTTTAGCGATAACCTCGAGAGCATTTTCTCTCTCGGCACAAGTCATTTCCCGCTCGCTAATCACTCGATCGCAAGTAACGAAAGCCGGATAGAAACGTAAAGGCGCAACTAATCGCATCGTCCGTCACGTGCATTATAGATGCGTCGATGCATCCCCGCGGGATTTGAGATGTTTGATTCTCTCTTCCGAGCGCATCGCGTTCGCATGCACACGTTAATTCTCGCGCTATTGTTGCTTTCGTGTTTTGCATCATCCTATTAGCCGGGTTCGCTGATTCGTGCAAATGTACGATAGATAAATCCTGGTGTACGCTCTTGAAACTCGCCGCGGCTGGCATCGTTCGTCAATTTCTGGTTTCGACCATGAATGCGAATGTCGCGCGTCGACTCGAAAAGACTAATTGATATATACGCAATTTCCCCACGACCTAATTCTCTTTGTGTGTTGGACTATTATAAGAAAGATTTTTTTTCGGCTCGTTGTAAGACAGAGAAAGAGTCATTTCTCGGATCTTGCCTAATCATCTGCCTGACATTCGGGCGCCTTGTTCAAGCCTTGATGTCGAAAAATAGTTTCTGAAAGATGAAGAAGTCTGCTGGCTCATCGTAAGAAAGCGGCCGGTGCCGAGGATCTCTGTTATAATGGTGCAACACTGTAGTTTCTCAATCGTCGTAACGAAAATGTCGCATTCATAATAAATCTCGCGAGGATCTTGCTTTGTTTGATTTGGAAACGCACGTGTAATGCACGACGTAATCGCATATTCGACGAACCGGTTAGGCATTCGTGTAAACTCGCCCACGCACGGCCCACGTGTGTTTCGTGCCTTCGTCAGCAACACAAGGTGGCAGAAGAAACGACCGCGATTCTCGATTCATTACCGTTAAGAGTAACGTGCGGCACGTGTTTATTTTTAGTCTTTCGAAAACGTTGCGCAAAAAATGGAAAATAATCGGATGCAACGAATTAGATACGAGATTAATTCTTCCTTGTTCTCCTGAAAATTTGCAACTTTGCGTGAAAAATTTAGATTCGCGAACATTCAATTCTGATACGAAATGGACGAACGTAAACTGCCACATTGATCGTCTCTCGCAAACCTCTCGTCGTATTTGGTCGGTCGGTTCGCGCACCATCAGACTTTCAAACTCGACATTATGCGCGCCGAGTTTCCGACGTTTCTGAACTCGATACTTATAATCCGGTAAGCGCAAAGTTTCGCGGCGCGCAACTTCCTCCTTCTTCCCAACCGTAAGGGGTGAAAACTTTCGATCCGCCGACCTCTCCGCGGAGCTTCCTGCTGTAGCGCCGCGGAAGTCGCGCGCCCTTGAGTTCGTTGGTGCGGAAATCGCGTTGGACATTCGTAAAGGATCGCGATACAATGTAGCGGCGGGGGATGTGTGTCAGTTCCGCGAGAAGTTTCAAGGAACAAAATCATGTCGCAAATCAACCGAGCTGAAATGGCTGAAGCCTTGACTTATGACCTTTGGTCTTTATTGAAGGGTTAAATCATTCTCGAAAAGATGACAGAGCTTCAGACTCTTTATTATACCCAAGTCAGTTTTGTGAAACATTTTATACTATTTTATATTATACTATTATATATAATATATGTATGTGTGTGTAAATATGTGCATACGTGTGTGTGTATAAACACACGTATATTTAAGATTATTCACACATCTAACATGTCATATAACATATTAGAAAATATTAATTATTCGCGATTGATATCGCAATTCGCGCGATAGATTGTTTATTTTGGTAAATATATCTATATTACTATTTTCATTTATCAACTCTATGATAACTATGATACGTGCTATAAATCGTAATACTCACTATAAATATCCCCTAATAAAAGCAGCAACCATAAATCGTATAAACCACACAGTCGGCAAGGAAAGATATCTATCTTTATCTATGCCATCAAATCTCCACATCAATACGCGGTATAAATGACGTTTATTAAATATTTATAGAGTATTATCTATCGCGTGAGAGATAACACATTTCGCTACGCTATAAAAGTGTCACCGCTCGATGTATCATGCTACTTCTCTCTTTATCGGATCCGCCTCGGGAACATCCCTTAGTCGTTTTCACTCGTCTTCCGTCTTTTTTAGTCGCTTTCAGAAAATCCTCTTGACGAAAAGATAAGTACCAACCAAACGATTTCACGGGTCATAGATAATGGAGGATTTTGCAAACGACGTTATTAAAACTCTTAACAATTTATTTATCTTTTTTTATAATTTATAAGGTATATTATTTTATATATAAAAAGAACATCAAAGATACTTTGCATATTTCCTTCAAGGTTTCTTTTCAACTATTCTATATTCATTATAATTATTAGTAAAAAGAAAATGTTGAATCTTTTTTAATTCGACAGTAATAAAAGTTCGAGAGAATTTTCTGTATATATCTTATATATATACGACATATATATATTGCCTTTTTGCGCTCCCTCCGCTATTTGCTAAATTCACCATTGGTCATGATGAAATGGCAGCAGCATTTTACATTCGAATAAACTCTTATTTGCCTTCCTGTCGAATTCCAACAAAAACGACACCTACGAAAATCCCGTACGTAGGCGAAGAAGTCGATGGCTCCTCGGTCGCAAAGCCCGCGCCATATATTGACGTCGTCCATGACACGCTCGAAGTATTAATCTTCCAAGAGTCGTAATTCGCGCGACAGGTGGTCGGTCGAAGGCATGGACCGCCGATTCCGATTAGAGACGAGAATTACCGTCTAATTGTTCATCGGGAATTAATGCCCTCCGGATAATCGTAATGCCCTCGTATTTCGCAAATTTACGATTACATCTCCGCATCTTCTCTTCGTAAGGTAACATATCGTTCCGTTGAAATTTATCGAAAAGGAATAGCGAATATTCTAGTGACGACATAGAGAACCATCAATTCAGCAAAATTTATTTCATACGAGATACTCAAGTTAAATTACTTTTGGGGACACGAATATATAAAATATTGAGCGAGATTTTATCACTGGAAAAAAGTGATTTCTGAAGTATGATTGTTTAAAAAAAAAGAAGAAATCAATCAACTTTAATTGATTTTTTTCAAAGCTACAGCTGGGGACTCGTGCGGCTATGAAGTTCATTGTTTCATTTTTTTTTTTTTTTTGAATATGTGAGTATTCAATCTACGCGAAATGTTATATATGAAACGCAAATTGCAAACTGTCGTATTAAAAGCGCTTGAAATGATGGATTGCGCTCGCGTTCTTCAATATCGCCATTCACGTTATATTTGGAACTTCATCGCTCGCATCCCTGCATCCTATTGCCGCTAATTTTCTTTAGTCCATTTCGCTGATCCTAGAATAGGTGGACAGGTATCGATTTCGTCATCGCACGTGTCCATTGACACACGTAATTGGGACGGCACTATACTTGATACACTTGAAAGCGCAAACCGCGTGCCTCGTGTCAAAGTCAAGCGGAAAGTACGATTTCTACTCGTCAGTTTGATATTTGCAACTCGATTCTTTTGATTAAGTACTGACGCGCGATTCGGTGCATTTAACGTTGCGCCTCAGCGAAATTTTTGCATTAATCAGTGCTAAGCATTAAGCTCGTAAATATCATCTGGCAGAGAGAAGAGAGAGAAAAGAAATATTTTCTACCATTTTATTAATATCTATCTCATAATATTAACACGTTCCGTGTCCCAGCAATTTTATGTGCCTTATCATCCATGTGGGTCACCGGTCTTTATATTTGTTAAATAAAATGTTTTTCATAATGGTAAAAATCTATAAAAATTATTATTATAAAGAAGAAGGCCTAATGTACAAAATGCAATGTGAAACAAAGCAAGTATTTTTATTAAACATTTTTTAAAACATTTATTATAGCCAAAGTATCAAACGACTTGATAGAAAAGTCTAGCGATGACTCACACGACATGGAACGTGTTAACCGAAAATCTTCCGCATAATTGTCGCAATAATTACGTGCTAAATCGATGTTCTCCAAGAAAAAGGATCACTGTAAAATTTAATAATTTGGAATTAAAATTAATTATTTTTCTTTCGTAACTCGAATGCAACAAATATTAACTTCAAGAGAGAAACAAATGATTTTTAGATTAATAACATTATGCGACATTTTTTAATTCTTTCATCTGCGCATTGATAATCGATAGTGACGATATTTAGACGAAAACAATCTGTTGGCTCAGGAGTTGTGTTTCAAGTACGGATTACATGGCCGTGTTACGTCTGCGATACTATATGTCACGAAAAGATATTGTGACAATGAGTGTCAAGTTTAAACATATTTCATATCTCGGTTGGATGGGACACAAACGCGCTTTCCCCTCCGATCTTTTCGCTATACGCGAGGAGCATAATTTCTGCGTGATCAACGTACTTTGCATTAATACTGACAGATGCCGTTACTTGCCTTATATTATATGCCTTGAAAACGTCTATTAAAATTAATTAATATTTTTTAAAATCAATTAATATTTTAATTCATTAATATTTTATTTTAGTCATTTTTTTGCAGGAAATTATTTTTATATAACTGGAATCGTGGAATCAATTAAATTGCATTATTGATATTTTTTTATCTTCCGTGGAAAATTAAAACTAATTTACGCACTTATTCTCTTTTATCTTATTACAAGATTTTACAATCTTGTTTGACTCTTACAATCGCTAAGAATGCAACGAGACAAATATTCAATTTACACATAATAAAATTCACTTTCAATTATTTATAATTCGAATCTTCGGAACACAATTCTACTTATAATGCATCTCCTTACACAGCACGTGAAATTACACCTAAATAGAATAGAAATCTCTCTTGAGTTTTTTTTGGTCGCGACTTATAGATCGTTCAAGTTAACATTCTCGAGAGATTACCGCGTGCGTGCAACTTTCGTAACGGTGCACAACGACGAATGCGGCACAACTGTGCGAAATTCTGATTCGTCAAACCTTTTATCTCACGGCGAATCGTCCGAACGACGAGCGAGGAATTTCGAAAGTGCGAAAACGCGGACAAAACACCATTATTGCACCAACGTCATCGCCCCGCGCGCGTAATTAGGATCAAGCAACGGTGCAGGCGCGCATTTCTTTCACCTTGACGTACGATGGAGCGAAACGAACTCTCGGGTGTTCCGGCCGAACTAATTGCGATCCCGTAATTACTGCGCTTCGCAAACATCGCCACCGTCATTGCGCTGATGGACGGAGTCTGGAACGGTGGGCTGGGGATTACTAGCCTTCAGGAGGAAAATCATCAATGTTCTCCGCTCGGGAGACGCTCGTGCATCTCTTCCCGTTCGCTTCTTCACCATCGTGCGTTTTCCGAGAGCGAGATACGAAAAATAAAATCGCGTGAACGCGCGCTCGTAGCTCATTATCTTCGCAATTACTTGTGCTCGATAAATTACAATCGCGCGAATCGCGCTCGATGCATTTCGGAATAACGGAGAAGCATTATTGTTATCATCGTTGCCGAGAGCCATGAGATAAAAGTTCATCGCTCGAAGCAACGCGCGTACAAAAATAGAACGAATTATTCGTCGCAATTAATCCCGCTACTCGCGCGGCAATCGGTTATGGCGAAATGACGGATGTTGCGCACGAGCGGCAATCTTCAGCCGCGAGAATCTCGTGCGTTTTTCTGCTCGCATCCCGTTGGCTCAATTATTCATCTCGGCTCGCGCGCATTACACTCGCCGAGAACTTTACCGGACGCGCAACTCGTCCATTTGCCGGTGCGATCCGCCTGCGGAAGTCTGCTATTTTTTTTTTGTTACCCTCTTTCTGCGAATGACATTCAAGAAAAGTGCTCGAGCGATGCTTGTCGATATTTTCTGTTGCAATGCAACAGTGTACACATACTTCGATTTATCGCGAAATTTCCATTCTCCATTTCTCTGTAACGAAATGTCTCGAACGAATCGAGACGTGCTTTCCTTCCCATTTCACAGAACATTTGCTACATCTTTATTTGCATTGCGTCTCATATAAGAGTTAAAACTAAGAATCGCATTAAATAAATAATTGTTTACAATCATATTTTTTATCTGGACGAAAAATCAGAAAAAATTGAATATACCAAGCGACGCATAGATTCATTTCAAACGCGGTAAATTATTAAAGTATTAATAAAATAATGTTTTTAACCTCGATAGGAAATTAACAAGGATTACATATATCAAATGCGGCAGAGAGATTAAACGAGAAGCCAGATAGTATTAAAATAGTAAGATAGTAAGCTTTTCTCTTTTAAGAGGCTCTCTCTCCATCGGACAGAATTTTACGTGGATTTCAAGCGGGTGCGTGCTCATATATAACAGCTGATCCTAAACTCGATTTGCTCATTTTACAAATATGTCCGTAAAACTCCGTTGACCCGAGATATAATGAGACGGATTAATAGTAGAAGTTCTCGGCGACATTCGAGCGAACTTGCGGCGCAAGTGCAATTATACTTTTCATTGAACGCGTTAACTCATGGGCTTATCATTCTTGATGCTGTAAATTGAGACTGTCAAAGATGACATGTGAAAAATTTTGATATTTTTAACTCTTTGCATTCTGCTGAATCGAACATTCTGTACGATTGTGCAACCGTACATTTTCTCTCTAATATAAAATAATTGTAGAGAGGCATCAATGCAACAGAAACCATTGTAATTTGAAAATTGTCAAGTTTTAACATTTTGATAAAAAAAAAAAAAACAGAAATAGAAAGAAATATATTTCGAATTAATTCATAAATTTTAGATCTCCGAAAGATTGTATAAATTTATAAATTGTTTCGCATATCTCTTTTTGATTTCATGAAGAATTACACACAACGTTTTGGAATTTTTTATTTTTTATTTTTCGGATATTCTGATTGCAAAAATGCCTTCTATAATTTTGCGTATTATAAATTCCGTGAGAGATAAAGTGCCGAAACATCCCGATGATCGTCACACGCGAATTTATCCTTACAGTGAAAATTCTTTCGTTATTTCATGCTGGCTGCTAAATATGTTATCAGAATTAATGCGATGGGCGCAAGGCCTCGCGTGGATTATGCATCGGTCGAAAGTTTGTGCATTCGTGTAGATGTACGATGGATGGCCGCAGTGGTCCATCAATTAATTGAGGCTCGTCCCCGATGTTCCGCCCAGTCACACAAAACACCCGATCGAACCGAATCGAAAGGGGCGAAGCGCTTTCCACCCCCTCGTACACCTTCTCGTTTTCCTCTTATCCGAATTCCCCGAATCGTTAAACACAGCCCGACCGGACGTTTAGCACGTCGTTCGACAAGTCACGCCTCCTGTTTAACAAGGGTAAACGACAGAGACAAACAATCGTAGGACTGTGTACGTAACATGGCGAGTGAATGAGATCGCGCAGTGTGATCGCGTTTTAAATTAAAAGCTCGCTCATAACACACTTCCGCTTGTTTCGAATCTATTCTGCCAATCGTGATGCCGGTCACAGCAGGCGGTTACTCTTTATTAATTCGTTACACTTTCTCCGAGGAACGAGATTTATAAGGGAGTATAAACTCATTCGATAAGAGGATCTTCAATCCTATATTCGTCCGCCTTTACCTATACATACTTAGGTTTCTATACGAGCAATCGCGTAAATTATTTTCAAACTACAGAGTACACAAAATACTACAGAAACATACAGAGTAAGTACGCGTGAAACGATTCCTGCGCGAGTGATGCAAATTGAAATGTAGGAGCGAGCTCTTCTGGATTTATCTTAAATCCAGATTCGCTTGAAACGTTCTCTTTTCACGTAGCTTTTGAGGGATCAATCTTGTGTTATGTAACTTCGGTGAAACGAAACAGATTCCTTTCCGAAAGTCAACGAGAGGAAGCTTTTCTTCGAACGTTGAATCCGCACGGATGGTTTTACGGCGCGATTCGGCGGGATCGTCGAGCACAAAAGGGTCTGAAAATACGATTTGACGAATTCGCCGATTCGCTCGAACGTTCGGTAAGTTGGCCGGTAGATAATCTCTTTGGAAAGCAATCGCGAGAAAATATCCGTCAGCTCGGACAGAAAGATTCTCTCGGCGATACAATCTCGATAATCGTATGTGCCTTCGAGCGCCTTTTGCGGGAAATGCAATTAAATCGTAGTGTAGTAACGGGGTAAGTAAGAGCTTTACACCGTCGTCAATATTAAGCGAGAAAGTTATCGCATCAAGCGCTCTACCGCCGTCAAACTGTAACGCAATAACGGAAAAGAGGAAAATTCTTATCGAACGTTTCCTATTGCCGGAAGTGAATGAACTCTTTGCTCATTTTATAATTCTTTATTTTTTTCCTTATTTCGAACGTTTAATATGAAAATTCTTATCGTAAACATATTATAAATATATATATTATATTAAACATTATATCGTATCTTTAAATCCGTGAATATTTTAATAAACAAAATATATTGATGCGTATATCTCATGCTAGAAGAGTTTCAGTTTCAACGATTATTCAATTAACTCTAAGGGTTAATTCTATATTCAGCTTAATTTCTAAGATCATTTGATACCTCCACGCCAAATTTATACTTTATTAAATTTGGATTAGACAGGTTCATAATATTTATGGGGCAACTGAAAAAAAGGGTGAAAAAATGCTATTTATAGACAAAATCGAATTTTTTCGTTGGAAACTTTAAAAGTTATCCTAAAATCAATATAGCCATCGGGTTGAGAAACACTGGCAGCGTAAAATGCATTCGGCAGCGCCCACGCATGCATACCTGGAGCAGCGAGCCAATATTAGCGATAAAGCGATCGTTGTGCGGCTTTGTCCGTTGGACACGGACATTCAGATTTGCACTCGTTGCGTTGCAATATGCGGCTAATATAATAATAAACTTGTGAAACGGAATTTCTCCACAAAGCGAAATCGTGATTTATTTTTTTCTAATTTTCTCATTCTCATTTACATTTGTTATTTTTATTATCTCTCTCGCTCGCTCGCGAGATACATATATGATTGCTTTATATTTATAATTTCCATTTACATCGACTGTATATTTTTTGTTAATCACTTTCTATATAGTTCAATGAGTATCTAAGTATAACTGTTTAGAAATCGGTATATTATTTCATTGACAGATCGACATCCTGTCGCGCGTAAAGTCTATAATTAACGCACAAACAAAAATTATATCACATAAAAAAAAATTTAACATTTTAAGATTATTCAAAATCCACTTGGCCATGTGTTACCCTAACGATCGATTTCTGTACTGTGACGCGTTGTGACGACGGTTGAGATACGTGTGAAACGTAACAAATTGAATTTTCCAGTTTAATCTCATCTCATCGTATCTGTCGCCATGAGATTTCCATTCGAAACTCGACTATCAGATTGTTTACGCCGCAGGTGTCGCGATGTAAAGAAAGAATGAATGTTCTTTCTCGAGCACATTTAGCACCATTATTTATCATTTCCTCTAATTTTTGTAAATCATCGAATCTTTTCCCGCATTTACTCTAATTTTTCTTTTATCGGACTTAAGCGATACAACACGGCGATCCGACAGAAAATATAATTTGGAGCAGCTCGAGCTCGCGCGTATAATTTCGCGCGATAAAGGAATGCGAGCGCAATTCTCTCGCATCGATCTCTCGCGCGTCGTGATTCATAAACCTGTCGGTCCATTATCGAGCATCCGTCGTGACTAATCGATCGACCGTCGCCACCGTAGAAGGACCCATAACAATTACACCCATCTATTCTAGCCACGTCGTCGTTTTATCGCCGCTCGCGTATTAAACGCGTGATAGAATTGTATTGGGCGTGATCCGCTCGATGCGCCGGGAATAAAGGGCACCGGGTCGAGCCCAGCCCGGACGGGTGCCCTTTAAGGGCACGTTTTGCGAGTCGATTCGCGGGCAGCGCAAACTCCGTCTCGCGGCGATCAAAAGAGCGGGATACATATCCGTGAGCGCGCTCTTCGCCCGCCTGACCGCTCTTCGGGTAGTACCTTTCCTTTCTCCCTTTTCTCCCCTTCGGGGAGCAGCGGGCGGTCGGCGAACCGGCTCGATCATTCCGAAGGTGCAACGCGCGGCGCATCGCGGGACGCGCGGCACGTCACCGGCTTAGCAGAGCGCTGCAATCGACGAAGCAGTACGCCGCGTGCCGCCGAGCTGATAGCACGTTGTCGTCGTCGTCGTCGTTGTCATCGTCGTCGTCGATAGATTGTCCTCGTCGTTGTTATCGTCGACGATACCAGTTTCGACACCATCGTCTGCGCATTCGCGTTCGCGCATTCTGTTTACCGCCCACGTCCGCGCATTTTCGAGCGCCGCGTGTCAGCGCGCAAATCCGGATCGGGGGTGACAAGTCGATTAAGTGTGCGATGGCGAATTCGTGCACAAATGCGATCTACCGTCTATGAAATCGGATGATGAATTTTTCTGGTACACCTTGTTGTTAAAAAAAATAACTTGAAACGTCACGACGTAGACGATTTTTAACAGTTAATGAATCTCTCCCAAAAACTGTGTTTGTATCTCGAAAGGGCACCCTTATAATTTCTCGATATTTTTATTTGCAAGACATATATAGTTGTTTCTCTTCACATTCTCTCTAGCTCACGACGTGTGAAATAAAATAAAAATATCGCAGAAATTTGGCATACAAAGAAAGAGATTCGTCCAATTAATGCAGGCGCGTTGAGATATATTAAAATTATCTGGCTATAAATAAAGCATTTCGCAAATTATACCGCGTAATGCAAAAATAATTTGGAACGCGATATATGTAAAGGGCGAGAGCGGATCTCGGCGTCATTTGGCGCGCGTGCGCCGACATCTCCGGCCTCGTTAAGACCCACGCGAAATTATATCGCACCCACCTTCGTTAATTGCATCGGAGGTCACCGGATTTAGGACCGACAATCTGCGCCCATGTAGTTTCGGCATATAAGAAGAAAAGAAAAAAAAAAGAGGGCGGGGGAAAGCGCGCCGAGAGAAATTCCAAATTCATCTCCGAGTTCGGTATCGCGTTCTGTTAATGACATTTTAATTAGTGAAAAGATATTTTCAATTCGCCCTCTGACGTTTATCGTGAACGATTGATCACGGAGAATTTAAGCAAAGATTCACCCTTGTGTGCACGCACCTGCACGCAGGTCGACCTTGAATATACCTCGAAAATACGTCTGCATGATCCATTGAGTGGAGTGGGTCGATCGGTGGCAGGCATCACGCGGGATTCTCGCACAAGACCCGCTCACCTTCGGTCCAGTTCGATTCGAGAATCTGCCAAGCATGCCACTGCCCGATTCCTCGTTTGGATGTACTCGAGTATCTTTTTTTCTAGAATGATTTTGGAGTAGAAATTCCGCGAGAGATTTACATGAGATTGATATTTTATTATATTTGTTTATTTATTTATTACTATAATATAGATTATCTATATTCATATCTAATTGTAAATTATATGCATTTTTGGGGGAAATATTACTCAGATAAATATATAATTATTTTTTAATTATTTTTTAATTATTGTAAACAATCATGAGATGCTACTCTAAAACATTCCAGAGAATAGAAAAAAACTCTCGAGTGACATAAAATATAGTTGACAATTAAGTTTTTTAACATTTCTCGATTATATCGAGAAATAATATTTTATCGAGGAGCAATATTAACGTTTTACTCCGAAATTATTTCTCGACATAATCGAGAATTGAGAAGCAATTTCGGAGCAAAACTTGGTAATAATTCATTCGCAGTATAATGAAACGGCATATTAAATGAATACGAAAGCAAGTCCCGCCAGGCCGGAAGTCGCTTTCGTGGAGGGTAACGATAACTCGGACGTAACCGAGCCAATAAAATTTCGAAACGACCGCGATTAATCAACCCCCTTCGGGGGAATACAACGGAGAATTCTCTCACAGGAAACCTGCTCACCTTCGTCAATCCGCGGATCTCTCCGCTGGATTCTTCCGCTCACGCAAACTCGGAGATCCTCTTCTTCCTCTCGGGTCATGCTACTCAGATCCGGCGCGTGATGAAACACGAAGTCACCGTGGATTCTGGTTCGTCGCGACACACCACTTGACGCTTCTCGTTATTTATCGCGCGAGATAAATTATTGGCTTAATTAAGCGAGACACGGCCACGGAGTCTTTCTCGTTGTCTACCTGCTGCGAGATTACCTCGCCGATTCCTCTGACGGAAGTAATTTAGGTACCATGCGCTTCTCTCTTATCTCAGCAGTTACCTCAACGATCCGACCTGCGCACTAACGTCGAGCGCATAAAATCTTTCGAAAATTACCCCAACGGAAGAAAATATCTTTCGGATATAATAAACACTGTTCTTATTACAGACGATTAATTTTTTTCTTCAAAAATATATCCGCCTATATATGTGATGATTCTACAAGATATTCTCGAATTTATCTTCTATTAACAGCCCCGTTTTTTTTTTTTACATACAACTCGCCGGACGAAGATATCGGGAAAATGAAACAAACACTCGGGTAATAGCTTCATTAAGATTCATTTACGCGAAATAATATTCGCCGTCTGGCGACGACTCAGAATTCTGCGGATTACTTCGTCGTCGATTCTTCTTCAAATTAAACAGAAGCTCTCTCAATTTAACTGTCCTCAATTATTATCGGAATGTCTCCGATCGCGAAATGTTTTGTCGATTACAAATCGCGAGAATTTCGCCAAACCCAGAATTTTCATCTGTTTCGAAAACTCATTCGTTCTGTCCACTCGTTGTGATTCTACCTGGTTGCCAAAATATTACTTAATTTTTCTGACTGTTTGAACTCTTTAAATTATATACACGAGTCACTCGATATCGCTTATATATATATAACCCGTCTTTTAAATCACGTTATTGAGAACTAATTATTTTATTACCAGATAAAACGAAATTCTGTCTCCTCGACTCTGTAAAACAAACGTAATCTTGTATCGAAATCTTGTTAAAGACGAAGTGAAATCACGGGAGGAATATTAGTATTGTGCTACATAAGAAACATATGCAAGATGTAAAATTTTTGTGCTCTCCACGTGTTGCACGAGGCCGATGAGACAAATAAACGTGTGAAATGAACGGTGTATGAAATAGGCCTCGTCGTGGACAGTGAAATGAGTGAGAAAGGTGTAGTGTCGTCGTTGAAGAATCGAGAAAGGGTGAGCGGAAGTACCTTTTGGAGACACAGCTGGCACTGTTCCACCTACTTGCCGAGGGAATCCTCTTTCACAAGACTCGCTAACCCAGTTCGCAGTTGGGAAAACATGGCGCGAGCTAAAATCGACAAGTAAGAACGTCCATACCACACACACTTACTTCGATTAACAATGGAAAAGACAGTTAGTTTACTGTAATTAGGCGGAAACAAAAGTATTTAATTTGATTTAACGAAGTCCTTGATACGCGAACTCTTTGGAAACAAAAGATACTTTGTGTGTGCTCTTTCTTATATTTATCTTTCACTAAGAGACGATTGTGTGTGTGGATTTTCCATTGTAGAATTATAAATACGCTTATGAAATTACAATCTTAAACGCCGTATATGCATTTTTGTTACATTTTTGAAAAACTTCATGATTAATATATAAAAGAGAGATCTAAAGAGAATCTGTATATTAAAAAACATTATATATGTATAGCAACAATATGCATTACACGAGTACATCAAAGTATTTCTTCCATTGCTCCGTTTTCTCTCATATCTATTTTATCGAGAATATTTCTATTCGATCAGATGTCAATTTTTAATTTAGTATCTGTCAATCAATATTACGACTCATGTTATTATGTATCTTGCTGTTTTCCTTTTCTCGATGCACGATGCACATTTCTTTCCTGTTATTAGTAGATATCTTCTGCTTTTTTATTGGAAAAATTCAGATGGTTGGTGCATTCGTATTTTAATATTTTGACATAAAATTGAGAAAATAAATATCTACGACGATCTAGAATCTCCAAAACGTTAATTTTAACAATAAAACTATAATTTGAATTCGATTTTCCTGAGGGAAACCATTATTTGTTGCAGCTATTTAATACTTCACATTAACTTTAATGATAAATATGACTAATCTAAATTCAATTTTTCCCCAGGGAACATTTTGTAATGATCATTATTTATTGTAATTATTTAATACCCAATTTGAAATCATATATATATATATTTCAATTAAAAATAACACAATATTTATATAACACAATATATTCGTTCTAAAAATAATTTATCTAGAAAAAATATGATAATGGCATTGGCAAATATGATAATAGCATATGATATGACGCCGAGTTTACATGGCTCGGAGTAGACGGGTAAATATATATATATAATATATGTGAAATATATATATATATATGAGATATATATACATTAATTAAAACTTGCAAGCAAGTTTCTACCAATTTGCTCAAATTATACCGAATTTATGCTTACCAACTAGAGTTCTCGAAACTCACGAGAAGTTATGTAGTTGATATTTAATAACCTACCATCAAATTCTCGTGCTATCAGTAGCTCGAACAAGTAACAAAATACAAATAGAACTTCAATTCTCCCTGTGCTGGTTATCGAGCAATTAAACACCTATTAATACATACGCATGCGTTGAAGTTCATCGAGCAGCGAGCGTGCAAAAGTTACTAGGCGTTCAATATTAATTCAACGAGAAACCCATTCAAAAATCTCGCAACATGCGTAGTAGAAGCTCGATTACGAATTAATAAATTGATAGCGCAATTTTGCAGCAAACTGCGGACGTGTTGTTTTTGCAAATATCCGTCTACTCCGAGCCACGTAAACTCGGCGTCATAAATGCCATTGTCGTGTTTTTTTCTAGATAAACTATTTTCAGAACGAATATATTATGTTATATAATTGTGCGGTTTCACACACTTACTTCTCGTAAGTAAAGAACAAGAAAAATCGGTGTGTCACGTGTCATGAGATATCTTTGTAAATGCAAGCGCACGGGGCATCATAATGCACGAGCAAGACGCACAGCCACCTTTATCATCATAATAAAATTTTTCATGACGAGGGCGGCGATTTAATATCATTCCGGACGAGTATTTCGTGTTTCTAACGTCGAACGAAGTAGTATCGATCGAGACAAAAATACACATGAATTGCGCAGCAATCGCGAGCACTCCACTCGTACGCCCACGTACGCTTTAAACTATTTCAAGTAGCTTTGTTATTAAAATATATGTCTAAAGAGATATTCGAAACTTTTACGTTACATAATTAGATACAAAACATACACTACATCTCATGTCCAGTAGAGAAAGATTTTAGAGACAGTCTAATCTGGGATAATCTGATATATATGCATGTTTTATAAAATTATAATAATCAATGCTATTTCATGACACAAATATGACAGAAACAATCTTTATAAAAAATAATATGGATTTAAATGAGTGAAGAACAATTTGCTTTATTCGAATAGCCGATCTTCAAAATCAAGGAAAATTATTCAATCTTGTTTAATTGAATGGCGATTAAAGCGAATAATCACAAAGTCGATCTTTCCGATCATCTTTCCCGCGTCTCCGAGACGCCTTGATCTCCTCTCGAATACACGGATTCTCATATGTGTCCGAGGCAGGTTCTCCCAGGACCAGTTTTTCTCGGCGCCGATGGCCGTTTCTTCTTCCTCGCTTACGTTGCGACATGAACAGCAGACGACACGAACCAGCCTTTAGAATACTGCATTTTATCTATATCGTACCGCGTATTTTCGATCCGAATCTCAGATATCTTTTTTTTTCCACCGCATTATTTCCTGATGATATCGAGGGCGAATTTACGAAATGGCGAACTCGAAACTCCAGCTTACCTTCCATGGCATTGCTGTGTTTGACAAGCTTCAGAATTTGTTAGGCTCTTCATCTCAAACCTCAATCCACGCTTTAGATTGGATTTTTTGCGAGCAAACAAAGAAACGACAATAGATCACGTTCTCAAAAAAATAGCATTTCTAAATTTCCTTTTTATACAATTTTCTTATAAGAGATAAAATAGGGATATAATGAAAATTTTAGGATATAATATTTGGTGGCTCAATAAGTCATGGGGATATAATTAACATTTCTCGATTTAATAAAATTCTCTTTCAGAACGATTAAAATACAGTTTTTATGAATTTGCTTTTATCTTTATATAATGACTGTATTTCTAGTTTTTTGAAAAGAATTTGCATTGAATCGAAATCTTATTTAACTGTTTTTATATGGTATAAAATATGTAAGAGACAGGCTTTAGAAAAGAATTGTTTCATCTTTTACGTATTGAAAATCTTCTTCTATTAAAAGCACAAAAGTAAAGGTTGTAAATTCTTTCCTTTACAACAGATTTGTCGACATTCACATAATAAGTTTATAGATTCTTTTTCTTTAAATATATCATCTTAATTATTTGGAAAAAATTTCCTTTAGTTCTTCATACGTGGAAAATATATTTTGCTAAAAAAAAAATACGTAGTAAAATATATTTTTCTATATATGTCGCAAAATCCTCTCTCTGGAAGTTTTCTGCGCGTTCAACGTTACTATTGGGAGTCCGTCAATATCGATTCTATAGGATTCGCGGCACGTAATTCGCTCCCACTGCATTCGTTTATCATACCTGAATAATGCATTTGGCGGATTCTTCTTGTTAATAAACGGAAATTGATTTATCGACAGTTGAATTTTCTGGATCACGGGTGAAAATTTAAAATTCCCATAAACGATTGTGATTCAAATGCGTTCTACGGCGCTAGGTATAGGAAAGCAACGGAAGAAGCGCACGTCTTGTTGCTCCGCACGTTAATTTTACACACGTGTACAGGTGTGTGTATGTGTATGTGTATGTGTATGCGTGTGTGCGTATGCGACCCGGAGTTTCACCTTCGCATGAAACACGAAACTGGCGGGGCTCACCACATCCTTCCCATGGTGGTTGGCAACCATTCACTGTCGCTTGCCGTCGTCACGCACGACGTACGCACACCACTGATTAACAGACGTGTATATCCGGCCGTCCTGATGCAACGCGGGCATGCCGATAACACACAAGACAACTCGTGATTTGATAAAATACTATGAGATCATAGAGATAAGTCCCTGAGAAAAATAAGCCCCTGAAAAATTTTTATATTTAAGATCGAAGTATTAATAGAAATTAAGATTTTATGTGAGTAAAGTTTAATCCTTTCGATTTCCGATTTTTGTATTGCAAGTACAAAATTACGTATATACTATTATATATTTAAGTACAAAAATGAGTTCGTAAATTTAAAAAAATCTCAATCCAGGATGCGTCGAAATATTAAATTAAATGTCAGATCAGAACATGGTAAGATGAATCGTACAAAAATTAACTTGTAATTGGATATGAAAAAAATTAATAATTTTCTAGATAAAAAAGTCAAGATTAAACTGGAATTTATAACCGCGTATCTTCTCACTATACGCGTTTTTGTACTTAAGTCGGAGCTCTTGAATTTTCAATGGTGGAAAACGAAGAAGAGCAAAAGAAGATCAACCGGACGGCCGCTCCCTTTCACTTCCGGTAATTACCGATAATTGTCATTCGAATGTAGTCAAAGGGGTGAACAAGGGGAGACAGTAGAATTAAATCGGGAGGAATGGTGACCGAATTGTATGCGCGTCTTGCAGCATAATAGAGGATATCTGTAACAGTAGCTTTGCCAAGATTTCAGGAGAGCCCTCGAAGAGTTTGGGTGGTCCTTGTGTCGCCTCCCTCTTGTTATCTCTTCTATCCTTCTACCGGACTCTTCCCTCGATAGATCGAGCGATTGTTAAAGGGCTTTGTCACCCTCAACCATCTTACCGAGACATGGCTGACTTTCCGGGCGCGCTTCCTTTCTCTCTCCTTTTTTTCCTCCCTTTTTTTCTCCTCTCTCTTCTTTTCCTCTCTCCCCCTCCTCTCTCTCTTTCTCTCTCTCTCTCTCTCTCTCTCTCTCTCTCTCTCTCTCTCTCTCTCTCTGTCGAACATTGACACAGAAGGAAATTATCGTCGCGCAAGTTTCCGGGAAACTTAATAAAGATTTATGACAGAAATTTAATAAGCACCTCGTTGTACTAACAACTACGTACACCATGACGATATTTGCGCCAGCAATTTATAAGCAAAGTACAGAGATACTCGAAATGCACTTTTGTGCTAATCTGTATTCATAGTCATTGACATGTGCGCAATAGGACGAAGAATTGATATTAGTAGCGAAGAACTTATTGCCATGAGACTACTTTAAATTACTACATAGCGTGAGAAATCTTTTAATAAGTTTTAATTAATATTAGTGACACAATAATAAAGCAGATCATTAATAGCGTCATTTATATATCCCCAGTGTATTTCACTTATACCTAAAAACATTATCGCTACCTCAGAAATTGTTATTGCAATCTCAATTTTAATTTAGAAGGAATGATGTTCACATTAATCGAAGGATATCTATAAATAATAATTAAGTTCTGCAATGACAAATGGGATGTAAAGGGGAGTGGCAAGTTCTCTTTTACTTCACGAAAAAGTTTTAACGCGGCTCGTCAAAAGCTAAACGAGTTTCTTTCGCAACTTGCGCATGGATTTGTGATTGCTCATCCGCAAAGGCGTATTGTCAAAGCACCCACACATTATCACGCAGTCAGCGTATTATGTCAAGCTGAGGATAATATCGTTACTAGAAGCCGCAAAAATACCGTGAAATTTTCTCTCTTCGGCACATCGCGTGCGTCTCTTGATGCATTTTTTTTATTTTTTATTTTTTTTACTTTCTTTTCTACCCGGAAAAGAGTCCCGACGCGATCGTTGCGGGGATCCAATTTTCGGTAAAGTCCCCGCCGGAATTTTCAGCAATCCAATTCTTTTTTTTTTTTTTTTTTTTTAAGATTATGGCATCAAATTTTCTGAAATTTCAAGAAGCTAGTATTTAACCGTTCGTATTTATTGTACACGTTAATTTGCAGAAATGTATAAATACAAGATCAAAAGAGCTAATGATCAGTCTCTTAAAATAATCTTTGCTAAAACGAACTTGCTCGCGGAATAGGCATAAAAATCATGTTGATTGCTTCACTAACGAAGCAGATGACGAGAATTCGAATTTACTGTACCGTACGGAAATTTCCGTCCGCGTAGATTGCAGGCTAGTGAATTCGACCGTTTGCGATCGGCGTCAGTTACAGCGGTCTTCTCTCTCTCTTTCTCTCTCTCTCTATTGTCCCTCGTTTGGCAATTAACGCCATGCTAACAAATCCGATATTGCGTGTTCGTCCCTTTCAGAGGGATTCAGGATGTTCCCAAGGGAGAACGAAATATGCCTCGGATAAAGCCATGATCAAAAAATGCTCGCGTCAATCCTCTTAGTTTGCATGCATCAAACAATTCTATAAAAAAAATCGACTGAAATTCGTCAATTCATTGAATTAATTAGTAAAAAAAAATACACACATGTGAGTGTAAAATCTCTTTTAAAAAAAATCTTTCGATTTCGTGCGTCTTATTTTTAATTAAAAAAAAAAAGAAGTATTAATCTAAAAGCTTGATTTGACTTCTTCGGATCCATAAATCGAATTCCGGAAAAGCAGACACTTAACTCTAATTTCGCAAAATGAATTTTCATTTATCTTCAGTTTCTACTTTTCTACGCGACTCAATTCATTTCTCTCTATCCAGCCACGCTCATTTCGCGCAAATGGAACAAACGAGATAGCCTGATCACGTCTATACGCTTCGCGAACACGACAACGATTTCACGAAGATAGGAACTAGGATCGCATCTTCTTTGTCGAACGCCAAGGACGATATCGGCTTTAACGATATCGTTAAGATTAATGAATGCTCTCGCGCATTCCTGACGCTTAATATTACCACCATAAGTCTTCCTTAGCAATCGCATTTGAGGCGTGCAACGGAAGGACGCGCAGCGTCGTTCCGCAATTAGACCACGTAATTACACTGCTTTACGCTCGCAATCAGCGCACTTTTTTTCCGCGTGGTAAGGGTGTGTCTCGGGATACTCGGAACATCAGAGCGAGAGTAAGTTCGCCAAAGTTACAAGTAACTTTTGACGAGCGTTCGCTTCGACGCGCTGTCGTCGGAATTTTTCGATAAATTTCATCATTAATTTTCGAATTGAAAAAGATGATTGAAGCTGCTTAATGGAAATATTATTTAAGTATGGAAAGTTAAACATTATTTCTTCTCATCCCTAAAGACTTCTCTATCGACAAAAAAACATTTATTTTTTTTATTTATCCGAGATGTAGATTTCTATAGATTTAAGGTCTTCTCTTCTCAAGCTCGTGAAATCTTTACGGCTAATTGAAGCAGGTTTCGACAACCGCAATGTGCGCTACAAAGTAATCGATGGAAAGATAATTATTGTGGCACTACTAACCTTTGAATCGACCTCGTTCTAACACCGCGCGACTGTTCGCGAGCAGTTCATTCACACGAAATCGCCGCGCGAACAAAGTAAACTAATTAATACAGATTTGCGCAAATTAGACGTGTAGTTGTGTATCTTCGTAGTCCCGGCAGCTTTTGTGGCAATTAGTTCCATTAATTAACGTACCGCCCATCATAGCCGCAACCATTATACGGATGCGGATGTAATATATTTACACCGTGATACCGATATCCTTTGTGGAGATATTACGTTTCGTAACCGATTGATCCGTTTACGTTTCTATCGACACGTGGGTACACAAAGCTGTGTGGGCGTCGGTGAATTCCGTCGAGGTCTCGTCGACAACGTCCCGCCACAATTTTTATCACGTTTGATTCGCCACACAAGTACCTTTCTCTACCTCCTAGCTGATCTTTCACCGATCGTTTGAGCGTGAAAACTATCACGCTGACAATTCTCCAGATTACGAAATTTCTCAGTAAGTGTGCTGTGTATGACAAATGCGGTCAAAAGACAAATCTTCATTCGAGAAGAAAACTAAATGAAAAAAATCTAGAAAATTTTTATGTAGAATATATAAAAAATTGTAAGTTTTATATCTATAAATTAAATTAAATCACTGAGATGATATAGAGAGACGCGCACGTTAATATTATAACATATTAAAATAATACATTATAATTATAATATTGCTATATAATATTAATGTGTACAAAATAATATACATAAAATTAATATACACATCTAAAACTAAATATTTCTCTCTAAGCATATATGATGCAAGAATATATAATGGAAGAATATATAATTTATGCGCATATATAATTTTTCAATAATTTTTTGATAAGAATAATCTAAAAGATTTAATTAAAAAATTATGATTAAAAATATTTTTTGTTGGCCTGAAAATAAGCTTATCCTTTAAATACGATTGACTTAATAAATACATATGATATATAATATATATTTATATATATATAATATATAGTATATATTTTACATATGATTATATGTATACGTAAAATATATTAATTAATTTAAATTAAAAATTTACTGTTTAATTAATTAAATATATAATTACAATATTAAAAGCATTTAATTTAATCATGATTTGCATTTCAGAATAACCTTCACATAAAACGCCTTTTCCGTGTAGGAATAAATAGCAGCGTTATAATGAGTACCTAGGAATATCACTGTGGAGGTCCGCATTTTCTGGGCATTTATTAGGGCGTTTAAACGTTTTGGGCTTATATAAGAGCAGGAGGAAAATATGCACTCGCATAATACCTTTCACAACCCGGGTACTCTTATACGGCGATATGAGCTTATTCTGTCGCTTGGCGGTTAATATCATCGCGTTTCTCGCGATTATCCCCGCGTTTGGTCCGAGCGGAGATTAATCTTGCTGTTGCTCGTTCTCCCGGCCAGCAGAGTTGGACAGTTCCGACAAACTGCACGATTGCTGCAATGTGGCCCGACTGCATTCGACGTGATATAAACGATGCGCCCGCGTGTCGGAGAGCCGAGCCCCGGACGAGTGAATGGCGTTCGTTAACCACCTGGCGTTACGAAATATTAACTGTGCTTCGGACAACGCGGCGGCCCTCGTCTCTTACGGATTAACATACACACGTGCTATATGTCTGTACGTGCCTTTTTCTTAGGCCGTGTTTTTTTCACGTTCCCTCCCGCGCACGTGTCACTGCACGAAATGGTCGAATATTATTCAAAGAAGCTTCAAAATTGTGTACCAACTCCCTTCGAATATAATTTTTTTTTTTTTTTTTTTTCTTTAAACTTCACCGTTCGTATCATCGTCCTCATTTGTATACTAATTATAAATGTAATCCCTAGCTTGTTTGCCTGATATCATGTACGCTTCAATAAAGATTCCGTCGTAATTCCGAGAAAATGAGCAGAGTTCTCGATATTGTACCTCTCCGTAAGTCGATCATTTATTTGTCAAGGGAGTATGTGCTTGAGAAGGGCAATCAATTATTCCTGCCAGAAAGAGCAACTCAATCAATTTCGATGTCGATCCCATTTTTTGTTATATATAAGAATTTTCCGAAGTAGCGCGAGGGTTCTCGCGAGACACGCGGGTGTGTGTGAGACACCGATAACGCAACAGCCGGAAAGTAATTACACTAATTGTAGCGGGCGCTTAGTAACGTGAGTCTAATATCGCTTGGCGACAGAGTTAATGAGTTTGTGCTGGTCAACTTATCGTGCGTCTACGTGACTGCAACCATAACTTTCAAATATTGATTTCCCGGAATTTCGTGTAACTTGTGCTAAGTTTTGTAAATTGCATCCTGATGTTATTCGCCATTCGATGTAATTCTTGTAAAAGTATAGTCGTCATCAATTATCTTGTAGAAATAATCGAAACAGAATATATATAAAAATTATTCCCCCCCCCCCCTCTCTCTCTCTCTCTCTCTCTCTCTCTCTCTCTCTCTTTCATTTAATAAATAGAAACTTGAATTGAATTTATCTCATATGCTGCCGCGGCGTCATTTCTTTACGCGATAATAAGATGGCCTTATTAGATCCGGTGAAATCGATATAGTCGTTCATTCGCGGCGCGTATATGCCTAAGATGCTTAAACTATTCGAGAGAAACTCTGTAATTGAAATCATATTTGCGCGATGTACACCGCTAGTTAACGGTAATTGACAATATCATATCTCTTCATATTTCGCTACTACAACTTTCATCATGTGTTTTCTTACAAATTGTATCAAAGAACAATGTCAACAAATTACACTAAATTGTCCCTCCATTAAATACATGTTTACACGTTGTGCACAAGCATAATCGCATATCTTAGCTTATTATTATTAGTATATTAAAACTTCTCTCTCTTCACGTTCTTTCTTTATACTTAATTTACTGACATTGTGGGCATTACGTTCTTTACATTCTCTTTCTTAACTTTCTAACTTTTTAACGCACTAAAAAATAATATAATAAATGGATATTTGTATGAGAAAAAAAGTGATGTTAAAATATAATACAATGTCTCGACACAGAGACTTAAATAGATTACTGAGCGTCGATTGTCGTAGAATTGTGCAATATCTTCGGAGTTGCTGTGCTCGTTAGAGCATTCTGACTCAAATAGAACGTCGATACCGAAGTCGAACAATCCAACCGCAATTAAGGACCAATTGATTCAAATTGTCTCAGTTGAAATTCTGGAATCGTTGCGCCGAATCCTCCCCCGCCTTTTAAATCTCCTTTCATCTCGCGAAATTTCGATGCACTCGCTAGCTCGTGACGTGTTTATTCGATCCTATACATCAATGCTGCTTTAAACAATGCTTATGCAATACAGGTACAAAATCTTTTGTGCCATTAGTTTTAAATTTGTGCAATTGTAATTTAACATTATCTATTTCACCTATTTCCAAATAATTTATAAATTTCAATTCAGCAATAATTAGAATTAAATTGTAAATCTAAATTTCTCGTCATTTAATCGTTTCGCGAAGCACTTGTGCGTAAAATGGCAAGCCAATTTGTTATTTATCAAAAAATGGGAATTTCGCAATTTCGTCCACAGCATAATTAGTTTCATAATAAAACAACATTTTTTTTATTTAAAAAGTGCAATAAGTGCAAGATATCTTTCATCGTCTTAGTACTGGAATATAGAGAAGTTCGCGAGCATTTACATCCGAATACTGAGGCGGACATGGAAACGCCGCGTAATTAATGCATCGGGAGGTAATCGCACAAAAACAAGCGTGTAATTCTATGGGATTCAGCTGCAGCTGTATCGACAGGATAATCGCATCACCCGCGGCAACACAACATTGTACCTACGAGATTATGACGACCTATAATTTCGCGCGCACGCCCGGGAAAGTGCACGTAATGAATACGCGGCAGACACACGTTGCACCTTTCGCATACATCTAGGAAATTGTTCAATTCGCAGATCTTCCCTATTATGCTGCTATGAGATGCCTCGCTACAATATAATGAAATTTTTTTCTAAACAATTATAGTATAAAATTATAAATATAAGATAAAAGAAATCGCGAGCACATAGATATTCCATTTTCGTGTTGATTAAAATCTCTTACAGCTCTCGTAAAGTTCGGATTTAAATGTTTTAATAGACGAGAAACGCGAGATATTATACGAGAATTATACGATAGCATCCCTTTCAATTAAGCTTAACCGTGAGAGGCCATTACGCAAATAATTGGCCGCTCGAATCCGCAAAGAAAGCAAAGCATCTGGAACGGTGACGAGGTAGTTTACTAGCACCGAATTTTCCTCGAGAGGGCGGACAATAATAGAGCAGCCGCTAACATTATCAGTTAATTGGTACGGCTCGCAAAGTTTCCGCCGCGAATATTAAACAGCTGACTACGAGAACCGCGCGATGAAATTCAATGTGTGCGAGGCGCATTCAATTCGCCGTCGCGAATTTATTCCGCGCGAAATTCTCGCTCGATGAATTATCTCTGCTATGGGTGAAGATAAGTAACGATTTTCTGCGGATATACGCGCTATAACAAAGCAAGCGCCTTGAATCAAGATCCGCATGTAACGTACCGTGCATCGCGCTTTCTGATAACGAGGACGGTGCCATTTCCCTCTTACGACGAATTAACTATGCAAATGCGATTCGTACCGCGGCAGTCAACGCACTCTCGCTACTAAAGTTGGCGGTTATTCTAACGCACGCGAACATGCGTGGGACGTTTCGCATGACGCGTGAAGATTAATGCGGCCGATCATCGAATAAGCACTGAAGCGCGAAGTACTCGGAGAATCTCACCATAAATCAAAGATCCATAGATTAAGAATTTCAAATAAGTGTGTGCAAAATTAATCTACAAAAATTCCAACATTTTAGAAACCGGGAATTTGGACGTTTGAAGAGAATCGCGAATTTAAATTAAACCAAACATATCTAACAATCTTGTTACAATTTTTCAATAAACCGGGATATAGAAAATCTGAAAATTGACAAATATAAAACAGCATATGTTCGTATTAACTCAAATCTATAAATAGAAAATGTCCTTCAAGAGAATGATACCGTGAAATATCACGTTTTACAATTCTATATTACATTCGCGTTCGTATTATCCGATACCGAACTGATAATATTGATTGCTGTTTCCTGACAAGGTCGCCGACCCTCCTTGACCGTTATGGCGGCCGTTCAGTATCGATTTCCATTGCTGCTCCACTTGCTCCACGTGAATTATATAAGTTGTAGGCCATATAGATCAAATATTCTATTAAGCACAGTATCTCATGTGATGACGCTTCTCTCGATAATCGCGAGTACTTATTAGCTTCTACGAAAATTCTACGATTCTACTTATATATACATATGCATCTTTACTGTAACAAAAATTAATATCTTGAAAAAAATTTTTTTTCAATACTTCTTAACAAGGTTTATAATACTTCCTGGTGTATCATAGTTGAGTGAATACATATATTGCAACGTAATAGCGGGTCACGCTTCAGATAAACGCTATGCAAAAAGCTAAAAATAGACGGTTAACCTTCTATTCTTGGCACACCGTTGTCCATTTTTGTACGGCCATCGCGATACTATTGAAGATTACAATTTGGGTCAGTACATAAATGCACGAGTATCGAATCAGGTCAAAAGGATTGATATCGCAAAGGTGACATTTACATTTTTTCAAAATATAAAGTTCGATAAAGGTAAATCTTTGAAAAGGCGCTCACACACGTCCTTATTCATTTGCTGAGAATTGGACGGAACCCTTTTACAGAGCCGGCAGATGGTCGTCATCGAGAGATCAGACGAGTTTTAAGGGACGAGAATCGATCAGAGCGCCGCGCTCTTGCGAAATATAATGACAGGAAAAAGGTAAAAGAACGAAGATCCTTAAGGGCAGACCAGCCCAGGGGAAGAAACTGGCAGGAGTAAGCACCGACTGGCAGATGTGCTTTTGCTGCCACGCGACAGCTGCCGGACATGTTTCCGTTTCAATATATTACAGAATGGACCTGGAAAAGGGATAGGAAACTGAAGTAGAGAAAGAATGAGCAAGCATAATTCATATGTGCGATATACTTCATCGCGCTTTAAAAGTTTTCTAAAAGATTTCTCCTAAAAGCTGTAAAAAATTCCGTTCGATTTTTTAATTACTTCGAAATTTTAATTGCCATTGAAATGCAAAATCATTTTTGATGGTTTAAAATTTCTCTATGTGAAAAATATATTATATATATACATATATATTAGAGAGATTATTATGTTATTTTATTAGGTTACTTTATCATATTATTATCTACATATGTCTTAATTAATCACGGGTACCATTTGCTTCTTTTGGAAACCGTAAAAGTCCTCTTTCTGCAGACTTGTTCGACCAGATGCATTGCCGAAACCGGTTCAGATGGATTGCATTTTGTTGCATACCAGCTGCACCGTCGTTTTGCAAAACAGAGGCAATTGCCATACAGAGGCGGGAAGAATGTGATGCTGGCATGCGTGAGAGAAGTCAATCATATCTGCTTTCCAACGAATTTTTCAAATATTTGTCATAACGACAATGTGTCATATCTTCTCACGCTAATTTTTCAAAGTAAAAAAAATTAAAAATAAAATTACAGCAAAAGCTGCAACAATTTTACAAAGATTGTAACAATTTTAGGTAACAAAAAAAAAACTTACACATTATTTTCTTAAATAAATATTTGAGGGGAAATAGACGAGACTTTTTTCACAAAGCTTAAGAAGGAAGAAGGAGGAGAAAACGTGAAAAGTGTATGCCTTCTGTAGATTGTCTCTTCGCTGGTCTTTGTCACGTTTCTGACTTAGAAAACCGCGGAAGCGCAACGCGCCGATGCACAGAAATAGTGCATCCACCCACGACTGGTCTACGAACGCGCGATTCGTATTGCGTGCCAGCGGATAAAGAGAAGAGAGAGAGAGAGAGAGGCCACCAACCCTCTCTGTGTCTCTCGAGGGGAACACGACATCCTCGCCGGATGCAATCCGGTGGCCAAGAACCGGTCCAGATGCGAAGCGCGCGTGCACGTTCGACGTCTGAATTGCGGCAGCTGCCAGGTATATGCAGATATGCATATGCATGCCGCACCCACATCTGAGAGCGTATGAGAACACATGAGAACACTTTCGCTCATTCGACGGTCGATGCCGCAATTATCACCCCCCCATCTATTAGCAGCACAGCTAATTTGCTTTGTTGTTAGCGACTATCGCGCTAATTATACATATATTCGTATCGAGTAATACTGGCGTACGAAAAGGGGCGCGGATTCTTGTTACAGAGAATGAAGGTAATTGCGGCAAAAGGGCCCCGAGAGAGGATGATTCTCGCAATTCAGACGTGGATAAAGCCGATCCGTGACGACGAGGATGGACGGTCGTGTATTGTTATTACGCGCAATTTATTTCTGGGATAAACACCACAGGTAGAGGGAAGAATTTCGCCGAAATTAAGACAGTTAAATCGCTCGCACGTCGCGTGATCCTTCTCAGACATAGTCTTGTAAGATAAATCGTACGATCGCACACATTAGGATGATTCTAGAGAACAGATTAATAATGATTAATTGCATTAATCTTCCACGAGTATGGTATTTCGCAATATTTCGTTGATATTTTTTTTTCTTTTCTATAATACTGACTTCGGGAAGTAACGAAACTCGTATGAGAGCTGATAAAACCAGTTATATACGACGAATGAATTTTCTTTTGATGAGTCGGTTGAAGGACATTTTCACGGGTGGGTCATGTCTCTCTCTTTCGCAGGATACATTCAGAATCGACAAGAGATAAGCCGTGTCGGAATTCATTGACGTCGCGACAGGTTTCCGGCGACGTGGCGCGTGCCACCATCGGCTACGTACTCGTTTGTATTCAGCGAGAAGTGCCGTGTCGTTCTGATAAATTGTAGACGAGCTCACGTCTCTCGTGTATTTAAACCGGCGTTTCATGTTTCCTTCCGCTCCAAGAACGAAGCCTGTTAAATAAGGATTTCTTTGTCATGCAACCGTCACCATTATTCCATTCACGAGAGTTGCCATTGTATAGCGTTTATATTATTCTCCTATTGAAATTTCGATGAGGGCCATTTCATTGCTGATTGTCAGCTTCCAAAAGATGAGAACGTGATAGTAAATTTTAATTCTAGGATTTCGTTTTACAGAGAGAGAGAGAAATTAATTGTCGAAATATATTATAATGCAGAAATTTTGTATTAATTATAATCAATGCTAATTTGGTTATCCGATAAGTTAAAACGCAATGTTTAAAAAATTTTCTAACACGTAATCTTATTAATTGATACATTTTCAAATCTTTAGGAATCATCATTAATTTAAAATCGATTAGCCGATTCGCGAATCGAGTTCGCAAACGTTATTCTCGACGAAATAAAAAATAATGGAAATGCCGAGAGATCATGAGAACACTTGAGACCCTCTCTTTGTACTCTTCAAGAAGACTCTCCGTTAGTCTTGTTCCGTGTGAACGCGGCCTTAGAAGAACCACCTTGCTTTATGCACATCGCCATTCCGAGCGGTGACACTGGAATTCACTCGGTCATTCACTTCTCTTCTTTCCCTTTCCGACATTCTTTTTATTATTCGTTCGATCTCTCGCTTTTCCACCTTCCTTCCTTCCTTCTTCACTTCTCCGTTGTCTTCTCGCTCCTTATTCTCATGACAATGAACTCGCTTAAGAAATGACATCGTTACTATCTGCAGTCATCCATAAAGCGTTAACTTTTCTTCGGGAATTCAAGTTTCTTATCTAACATTTAAATTTTAAATTAAAAATCGCTCTTAATAACATCGCACGATCGCTGGAACGAAGATCTCGCCATGAATAGATCCCGAAAAAGAAATATGCTTGTAAATATATCGTGGTCACGATAGAATTAAGAAAGTTCTCCATTATATCAGATAGTAAGAAAATAAAGTACAAAAACTGAGGAGTGCGATGCGTGATTTTATGAACACGGTTATGGAGGAATATCTCTTTGAACATATACAGGTAAAAAGGTAAAAAAAAAAAAAAAAAAGTTGATGATAAAATGCCGAGAGGGAATTTAAAAAAGGAGGTCCCCTGTGCGAGGCTTTGAAATTTTATGCTTCCACCTTCTGCGCAAATAAAGCGTCGCGTTCGCATAATTACAGCTGCACGTGTCTCGGTATATACGTCCTGATACGCGCGCTGTCTGTCGCAAACACAGAATATGTATTACTAACATATCACTTTTATGCAGATCCAGTTACGCCATGCTTAAACCAATGTATTTCACGAAACGCGCATGACCCGAATACCTCTGCGATTGTTTTCCGTGAGGACAACCCGTTATCGATTTCGTGAAAATATATGAGCAATTAAAAAAGGGCGATCTTGATTTATTCGAGGACCATAGATTATCTTATGGAAATGAACCTTCTTTTTACACATATTTATTTCTTCGATATATTTTTTTTTCCAATATGCAATTTATAAGAAATATACATAAGGAGCAAAATTTATTCTGAAATATTCAGCCAAAATGTTTGTTTTATTAAATATTAAAAATTATAAGAGGAAAAAAATGTTTACTCTCAGCTTCTCGAGGAATCTTACCCTAATATATGTCGGTATTTCTGGGATACGGTTTACCTCCCAAAACCTTACACTTTATGAGAAACACACATTCCGTTGCTCTTCTACTAGAGAATAACCAACTTCGGGCAAGCATGATCCGGTCCACGGATCCGTACTATTAATCCGCTTAGCGTGGAGATTTCCTTCAGTAAAACCATTATAAAGTTTGAGGAAACCGTGAAAGTTGGTCCCTGGGAAGCTGGACACATGAGATACACCAGGCTCGATGGATACATGCAGTTCGATAAGTCTCTCAGATTTTCAGTGAAGCCGGCTTAACTAAAGCTCGCCTTGTTCTAACATAAGAATTAACTTGGGATTTGCTATGCGTAAGTCACTTCACAAGAGAATTATTCGACAACGTGCAACATGAATCACTGAAGCGTTTGATAACGAAGAGAAGACAAAGGATTAATTTATCTTGACAATCTTTACGCGAGTACTTCGAACTTGTAATAACTCCTAAAGCTCGATTTTCATCTAAAGAAAATTAAAGCCCATAAGGGTATAATCTTGAAGCTTTTTTTTATCCTTAGAATCTCGTGTTGGCACAGTGAAAATAGAAAAATTGTCACAAAGATGGACGATTATCTAGAATGAATATATGCATAATCAATTAAAATAATAAATTATGATTTTTATCTACTTTGTTACAAAATTCTTCAAAAATACGCACTTATGAATTAATCTGCTACGTAAATTTGTTTTGTTCATACTTTATCGCATTGGACACATCGGGGGGATCTAGGTCGCAGACCTAGAATTCCTAAATGCGCATCGTGCGCAGGCGGATGCATTTGCGGAATGTATCAAACGACGATTTGCCGGTTTCGTGGGAACAAATTAATAGATTTACCGCGATCGGCTCGAAGAGGCGTGAAGCGGGAGATAGACGCGAGAGAGCGTAAATATGTATATATGTATATATAGGAAAGGATCGTATTAATTAGACAGCGATATCGCAAATTGAAATTCAATAGCCGTGTAGCGAGTAGGGTCACACGCATCGCGTGAAGCCGTGTCGGCTTTCACGCGAGACGCACATTCACGGGACACGCATCTCCTATCTAAGACCGGAATACGGTATCCGCTATGCGCGCAAAGGAAACGCTGAAAGCTCACCGCCGCCGACGAGGATTCTGCGTCCGCTTAATTCTCAATTTACGCGGTCGATACTTTCCCTGTGTGTGTGGCGTAAATCAAAATCTGCATTAATCTAAGTAAGCGAGAATTGAATTATACATTTATCCCGCAGAGAGTACATAATATAGAAGCGTCCGATCGGTACAAACGGCGCGATATTTCTTTACGATACATTCTTGCCGCCGTTTAAAGCTTTATTTTTTTTCTCGAGTTTAATAATTAAATTAATTTCAATTAAATTCAGGATTAATTGAAATTAAATTGCAAATAACGATGTGAAGCTTAATTTGTCAAAAGCTCTCTTCTCTTTTCTCGTTTCTGTATAATTCGTCCTGTATACCTATACAAATTTTCACAAATTGTTAATATCACAACACAATGTTACAAATGTCCAAATATAATTCTCTTGTCATGCACACAACTGTATTATTGTGCATTCCCATTGCTGTGCAATCTCGATGCATCATTTTAAAGTTACGATTTATCTCAGCGGCGATGCTGAGAAAGCGGGGGACAAGATAAAGAAAAAAAGACGAGAGATAGATAGAGAATAGCCCGTCGACAAAAGGCGGAATCGTATATCAATAGATATATCTATATATCTATATCTACAGAGTCGTCGCGAATGTACTGCGAATGCAAAGCGGGCTTTATATTCCGCCGACCACCATCGGCGTCGTTTTATCCCTTCGGGCGGTCTTTCCATCTTACAGGTGATTCTCAGGACGAGATGTTTTACGATGAACGGTCACATCGACTATAGTATCACATATACATTAGAGACTTTCAGAAAAATTTCAAGATCGCGGAAACACCGAGAAGAAAAGATGCATTTATATATGTATATAGAACTAATCGTAGATTATTTAACTATGTTGACAACGGAATCGTTTTATTATCAGATAATTTAATCTTTTCGTTAAATATAAAAATATTATTTTTATCATATTTCACAAGCCGTCAATTAAAATTTTAATCTGAAACGCTGTTGAATTTATGTGAAAAGCGTATTAATTAAAATTAATAATTGTAATGCCAAGGATGCTGAAAATAATACTAAAATGGGAAAATTATTAATGAATAACTAGCTGCACTAGCTGCAGCAAATATTTGCTATAATTCACGATTCTATAGCTCACGTATTTATTTTATATTCGAATAAATGCGTATAACAATGGTTGGTTCGTATTTTTACGTAAGCCCGGCGAACACGAAAATGGAAACTGAAAATCTCTTCGCGCAGCATCCACGCGAATCCACGCGATGCACGTTTAACGCACATAGCATTTAACGAACGACGCGGGTTCCGGAATCGATTTTTTATAGTCTACAAAATCTCCCTTTATTGTCTGGCGTTCGTCGGATAAATCGAGGAAACAACATTCGATTTACGAGCGTCGCGATCTGTGTAGAGGATTTATGGTGTAAATAAAAGAAGGACATTTGAATAGATAGAAATATACTTTATAGACACTACTATATCACGATATTATGCACTTATTGCCACCTCTTATTTTTACATGTGAATAGCATTATGAATATATTTGCTATTCATTGCAATGCTTATTTTCCTCAATATATTCACACAAAATGCAATAGTATAAATAATATAAAATTATGAATAAACATTTTGTACACACAGGAATAGGAATGCCTTAACACATGAATTTAGATGCATATCGGAGCATATATGGAAAATGCATACATGTTTCTATATGTATGTACATTTTATGTGTTAAGATCTTCTTGTCCCCGTATGTATGTACATAATAAAACTAACCACATAATTTTGTAAAGTTTCGTATGTATCAAGTATCGCTTGTGTAATTATTTACCGTTGTAGAACATCGATTAAAGTTTAAAATACTTTGGAACAATTTCTCTTATCGGACCATTATTTCTATCTCGTAACGTTTAATTAACTTCGCAGTTTTCATATCTTAGCTGAAATAATAAATGCCATTATTTGAACAATGTAACTTTAAAAAAAGTGCATTTGTCCTCCATATAAAACTTAAACATTATATTAATTTTTTTTAACTATACATATATGTGTATATGTATGTATGTATATATGCATGTATATATGTATGTATGTATGAACATATATGTATATGTATAGAAATAAATGATGTAATTTTATTGATATTTCATTTTTAGTCTTATTATACATATAAAATATGGTAATTGTGTGTGTGTGTGCAAACTTTATGAGTTGCATATATTCTAAATGTTTATAACGCTTGTCGAGAGATAACTTTCATGTTGCAAGTTCTATGCAATTTTGCTGATTATGCAGACTTAATCGATAATGACGCGATACGCGAATGTGAAACTCTCAATGGATGAAAAAAGAAGCTGCCAGTATCGGGATTGCCATAACACATAAATCGTAATAGCCTGAAAGAGATCTAGCGAACGTCTGCAAACGACCGCGGTAACGTACGGGCACGTGTGCTATTAACAACGAATCGATAAATGCCGCAATCCCCCGTTTTAACGTTCGCGTGAGTTGCGAAAGTCCTGAATCCTTGAAAATGCGAGAAAAAGAGAAACCGGCATTACGAATGGCTCTTAGCGATTCGGTAATCTACCTTGTAATGCAACCAGTTCTTATCGCGCATATACGCGATTACTATTTATTCATCCGGCAAACAATATATACATATATATATCCAGTGATTAATTAAATAATCCTTCAAATAAATTTAAAGTAAATTTCAAATAGATTTATTATATTAAGTATAATTCTTCATAGAGAAGTACTAAAAGTGAAAAGTTGTCGAGATAATATTACGTATCTTGCGTAAATATTGAAACGTGAATTTTAAATCGTGCTAATTAATCTAAAATGTGTTTCCGCAATTTCCCAACTTTTTATAATTATACTAAATTCTTAAATTCTGAACTATTAAATTATCACTAAATCTTTTAAATTCTTACGCGTGCGGGTAAATTCTTTTATTCTATAATTTATAATTATAATTATAATGTATTTATTTCTTTATTAATATCATTATTTGCTTTTTCATGAATAATGCACTCCAGATAAATCGCCTCAAAAAGAAATAAAAAATGTTAAACATCTAAGATTTATTAAATTATTAAATTCATTACATTATATGTTATTAAGTTTTATTTGATTAAGATATATAATTGCAATACATATATATATATATATATATGGATATGTAACGGTATAGCCTGCGGAAACATGTTGCATGAAACGAAGCAATATGTCATGCGAATTATTATGAACGAGCGATGGGCGTTACGATCGTTATCGATCGTCGCGCGATAAAATGATCATTCGGAGAACGCACGCGAATCTTCATTCATATCAATTTAATGCGCACGGTTATGCCTGTTGAAAGGGTAAAAAATCGTGCATCCCCATCCGTGAATCTGCGCGCTGCAGGGCGCGGAGAGTAGCAGCAGCGCGCATTATGCGCGTCGAGCGAGAGGTAAAAAAGTTATACAGGTACATTCGTAAGACGCAGCTGGAGCTGAGGGAAGCTGCGCCGTGAAACTGCGGTAAGATTTTACGACCGGTTATTGCCCACCAGCGAACACACCCACGCACAAGGGCTGCATCGAGATATTTTGGCCGCCTCGGGCAAAGCGGCGAGTCTGCGCTTCCATATTTAAGCGTGATAGAAACGCAGAGTTTGGAGAATTAACTCTACCTCTTTCTCCGTAAAAGTTAATACAAGATTAATATAATGCGAAATGTACATATATAGAAAATAATTAAGATACATATTTATCAGAAAGCTCGTAAAAAAATTATCCCTCACAATGTATATATTTTACAAAATATTATTTTTTGTTATTTTCATTCAGAGCTGATTAATAAAAGGATTATCTGACAATTTTAGAATACTTTGGATTTATAGAATCTGTAGGATTTTATGTTTATCTCTTTAGAATAAGAAAATATAGAGAGATAAATTCATTTAGTTCAATCTCTCTATAAACTGTCAGATCAACTATCATAAGTACAATCACAAGATAACAAAACATTTATAAAGCATTAAAATTAAAATCTGAGACAAAGAACAGAGAAGGAGCGAGATATAATATATATATATATATACATATATATAAAGAGAGAGAAAGATATCTAGACAAATTAATTTACTGAACGTTTAAAATCTATGGAGTAACACACACAACTCAGACGTAAAACTGCTTAACCTTGCAGATATTGCTAGCGATTGTTTGCATTTTCCACATGAAAATGACGCATTTTCACGATCAGAAGAGATCCGGTACACCTGGTCGCGAGCACGTATCACGTGAAGCAGGTATTCGCTTACGTATACCAGGCACGATGTGCCAATATCCTTCGACCGTGTCATGCAGTAGGTGACGTAGTTTCCACGGAACATACGGTAAATATTAGATCCCATGAGACAGTTTTTGTAATCATCCATCAAACTTTAATGTACCATATTTCATAATAGTCGTGCACTTACCTAACTACCTACGTCAGAGCTTCTCTAGATACAAATATAGATATCTTATACAAAATGTCGATTTTTATATATACTTTTGTGAGATTCTAAGATAAAGCGTATACGACACTAATTAATTAATTAAAATTTATCCGTAGAGAAATAGATCCCCAAAAGATCATGATAAATATTTCATTTCTTCTAATTTCGAACACTATACTTGAAAATAAAAATCTATTAATATTTGTAAATAATAACAAATTGAACAGAATATTTACTTTTAATAATACTACCGATTTTTATAATCTATCCTTGTGACCGATTTAATGTTAGTCTTATATTATAATCGTACGATTAATTATAAGTAAACGTTAAGGGAGCTTTTTAGCGAGCGCTCTCGTAATACTTCGCCTTTCTGCCAGCAGTCAGAGAACAGAGAAGGTTAACATGACAGCGAACAGAGTCAACATCGAAAATTGATCTCTCGCAAAAGGACGAGAGCTACGTGTCGCTCATCCACGAAGGGGTTAAATAAATCTTGTCCGTTCATTGAACGATAACCGACTGACTCCCATCGCGCGCGAGGAAAGACAATTCCGCGCTGGTTTCGCGCGTTTGTTCGACATATAGAAAGTGGAATAAATCGATAAAGTCTCAGATGCCTAAGCGCATCGTGACCTGCCTTCGGCACAGACGGCTTTTGCGGTCGCTACTTGCCCACTGTCATCTCTCGGGGACTTTCTTTTTATCGAACAGGGGCTTTTCTTCTTCTTTTCTTCTCTCCTCGACAACGCGAACGGCTCGAGTGCACTCGTTCGTTCGAGCTGTGCGTTTATTATCGCCTTTCACCGAGATTTTTTTAACGATCAATATGTCATACCTGTCGTCGTAGATTTTCTAATACGACTTACGGTGCTGTATTTAATGCGCGAATAACGCGAGTAACGTCGTTGCGTGAGAATGCGTGAAATGCGACCGAGCGATTTCAAGTTCCATCTCTCTCGCGTGCGCCTTTTCCGATCTGACAATGAGCTCGATAATTCTCTCATGGACCGATTTTCTTCTCTTTGACGTAACCAGCTGAATCCCATGCGAGGAAGATCAAACACAAATGCCTCTTTATTTATCAAAACGCAAAAGCTCGTGATTCGTTTAGAACTTTAGGAGAAAGCAACGAGTTCGATATCTGTGCGTAATGAGAATAAGTATCGTAAGAGAAAATATTAGAGAAATTGCATTCGCATGTATGCGTACGCACTTCTGCGTATGCATTGCCGGATTCGAATAGAAAGCCGAATCTCCACGCCACGTGTTATACGTAACCTTAGCTTAGATTATTGTCTCGCGGCTCGACAATCGGGACGATTAATCGCCGTCTCTATAAGAGGGGTTATCGACGAAACGAACGTTGGTACAAATCGTACCTGACGACCCCTGACCCCATAACTTACAACATCGCACCCATTATCGCGTCAGAACGATAAGCCGTGGTGCGCCATCGTAATTTATTACGAAAATGTTTTTCTCGCCCAGTCGCGAAAGCCGCAATCAATGGCGACCAAATCGTCCCCGTCGATAAGGGAAAACGCATTTATTAATTATATAATACTTTCGTTTCATTCCCGCGCGCTTATTCATCAATGTGACATGATTTCATGTAATATAATATATGCGTACACATACAGTAGAAAATAAATTATTGAAATTCACAATTTGAAATAACAATGTTCATATTAAAGTTCTGTTTTGCTTCAAATAATTATATAATAAAAATAACAAAATTTATTATAAAATAAATGTATTATATAGTAATAATATTCCTTTCAATGTATGAATATTCGATTGCCCCATATAGATTTTTTTTTAATGTTTCAAAATTATCGGATATTATTTCATTTCGATATGATTTAAAACAGATCTTTTTTTTCTCGACGAGAAAATACGGCGTTAATTATGATTTTCATATAATTAAAAGAACGCGCGCGCGCACACACACTCTCATTTGATGCGGTTTCAGGTCACATTATGTACATAATGACCATATTTTGGTCGATAACATTGAAACTTGTACGTTGAAAACAGCGACATGTACATTATAATATTGTAAAATGTCGGATTACAAAAATGAATTTACGACATGCATATGCAGCCTGCACGATTGCGAAGCGGAAAATTATTTTTCCGCATAATGAAACAAGTACGCGAATTAATTTGATGCAATTTTATTACGTGAAACCTGCTCCTCAAGTCTTACCGCGCTCGGATGTGACCTACTAAGATAACGAGATGTAACTCCGAGACGTATGTTACGTCTGCTCGGTGCTACCTTGCTTCTCTGACCCCATTAATTAAGATTCAAGCGACGTATCGTGATTATTGATTAATCATCCGTATGGCGCATCGTGCCTATCGGACGTACTGCAATTCGATAGCGATAATACACGATAATTCTATATGCGTGTGTGTGTGTGTGTGTATGTGTGTGTCTGTGAATTAATTGAGATAACGATACTTATACAATCCTACTGCAAACGTAAGCAGTTCGCGTACTGATGAATAAGTCTTTGAATCTCTCTTACTCACTATCAGCTCTGGACATATCAAACAACGATACGTTAATTACGTTAGCAATGCAGAGATGAAGACTCGCGATATTTTAACCGTCAATTTTCTTGCAAGCTCGCCGGAAATCTGATCGCGACAATTGCAAAAAAATAAGGATTTTTCTAATCTCGTCAAGAGTATATAAGAAAATCTCTCGATTATATTAAACATGCTAATTTTTCATAAACATTTTTTTTTTTTTTTTGTTAATAAATCGTAATTTGCAGCAAGAAGAAATGAATTTCTTCGTTCGTATGTTGCAGCAGCAATAAGTCGGGATCTTGGCATCGCGGGCAGGATTCCCAGCGATCCAGTCCCAGCCCCAGCAGACTCCATCGCGTGCAGGAAGCGGCCACATCTCACACAGCTCCAGTTTCTGTAAGTACTTTAATCCGCCCGGAAGGGTGATATTTTTTTCTACGTCGAATAACTGGCTCTGCGCGCTATCTATGCCAGAGAGAGATCAGTTGAATGACATATTATTATTGGTGATGGAAATAAACTGATACTGTTAGATAAATTATTCATTTGCATTTAATAAGAGAATTATTTTCTTCGCGTACTTATTATCTTTCAGGGGGATATCGATAAAAGTTTCAGTTCTCAAATATTATTAAACGTACATAAAAAAAATAATGATTTGATCTATTTTTTTAAGAACTTGAAGAGATCTAGAGAAACTTTATTATTATTTTAATATTATATAATATTTTAGAATATTTTTTTCTACTTGTTTGAAAAGTAACTCAACAATTGATAATAAAACGAATATTTATAATTTTGTTTCTCCGAGAGGAAGATCAGTGCAATTGATTCCTAGGATGAAATTGATGCGCATATTTTGTATCGAATGAGATACTAGATGATTACTGGATACAACGATATGATAAATCGTAGAATGACTATTTCTAGCGCATCATCGTAAACCTACAAACTTACTGCCATACGATGGTTAAGTTAGTCGCGTGAGACACACATTCCCGGGTTTAATTAAGCCGACCACAAGCGGCGCCGTTAATCTTCCTGGCCTCGGTGACATCCGCGGTATATGCGTAATTCGAAGCGCAACGTGATTGTAGGTCTAATTTCGTTAATTTTTATTTTTCACATATGTGCTTACAAGAAATGACGAGAGAGTGGTTTTCGGAGACAAATAAAGAAATTCAATTCTGTCAATAACAGTACGTTAAGAATCCATTAAGCTGCATTTTTCACCGGCTGGATTTGTAATTTTATTCCTTCCGTAACATATTCTTGAGGAGACTGTTCTTGACGGTAACAGCTTGGTGCACTTGATATATCCGATTACGGGATTATATAAGAACCCATCTACCTATTTTCCCGGAATTAAGGGTTGATATACATTACGCTAATGCGATTCATTCGTCATCGCGCTACGGCTGGCTCTCCTTAGAATCCGGTATTTCCCGACGTCGCGTCAGGAAGCTGTGACATTTCATCCAACGTAGTAATCTAAATATGCGACAAATATCCCGAACGTGTCACGAATTCCCAATCGATAATTACGCGGAAGTGATCATCGATCGGCGACACGATGAATAATGGGCCGCGTTGCGGATGACGTCTCGGCTGCGGATGCATGCGTAGAGAGATGCATCCTCTGCGTTGCATCGCGACTGTGGTGGACCGCGGCTGGCTGCCAACGACCCACATGCATCATTCGCAGTGACGACAGTGTGCGTCAGTTCGTTAACGTCCGTCGCGATGTGTCGTGTCGTACTGACGCTATTCGCCGCGCGTTTACGGTATGCGTTAGCGTAACCAAACGGAAACGGATGTTTCAAAGCGAGAAATCTCACAGTGCGCCTTGCACAGTTTCAACAATGATATATGCGCAAAATATCGTACGAACGAAAGCGATCACGAAAGGCCTTAATTATTGTAGATTGAACGCGCTTTAGATATTTATACAGGATAATCCGCGGAAGAGCTTGGAAAATACTCTCTCATGAACAGATTCCACGGTAGAATTAACGTGAACTTTCACGTAGCAAGAAGCAGACCGAGATCGTAATTTACGAGACACATTTTCGAGTTTTGTGGAGCAAGTAAATGTTAAATTAAAATTTCCATTGAAATAAAGAGTGTTTAACAAAGCTCGATTCAAATTTCCATAATCTCATTTAAATTATAGCGAGATGTTTAAAGAATGCATGTCAACGATTACAATCTGCGAGAGAGAGCGAATTCATTTCGAGATATATATATATATATACATATATATATAATATGTAATTATATATAATATATATAATTCCTATATATACACACACATATATATATATATTATTATGCACATCGCTTTCTCGCCGCGTGGGAATCTTAATTAGTAAAACGTCGCGCATAGTGGCGAGACAGCTGCAGAGATATAATCAAGCTTGGTGGCACGATAGCGTTTGCACCCCTTTCATTTTCCATCTAACGCGAGAGCACACACGAAAGGATGGACAGAAACCAACGCGAAATCAATGCTTTCGTTAATTACCGCGCTAATAAAGTATAGTTTACAGCGATGCGCGCATTGAGCCGATAATGCGAATAGATCAATAAATTATGTACAATTGAGAAGAACTATTAGAACAATTATTATAACTGTTATTAATTATTATCATTCGTGCGCACTTACGCAATTAATATGTAAATAAAGAAGAATTGTTTCAAAACTTTTGACAAAAAAAAAATACCATTCAATTCCTCAAATGAATTTATTATTAAACGCTTCATATATCGTGATTTGTTATCGCTTGCATTTCTATAAATAATCACTCTTCGTTTCCTCGATAGAAGAGTTATAAATAAAATTAAAATTCTGCTATTTACGATTTATTAACCACAAAGATCGACAGCGTTGAGAAAATCGATACAACGAATGGCTGATCTTAAATAAAACCAGTTGCCAGGTGACCCACATGTAGCGAAGCTTAGCAATATAATATTGAATATTGAGTAACCCGGTCAAAGTACCCTCGAGAGATATCGATACTAATACAAGGATACGAATGATCAAGCACATTCTAATGCGTACCTAGTCGAATCGTGGGAAAGGTATACACGCAACTTTCTCGGGTTATCAATTATCATCACTAGTATGTTCCTAAGCACGCGCACCTCATCTTGCATCTGAAAATATGACCCCTTTGTCAGTCTATTGGTATATACAAAGGGGTAGGAGGGGCAGGGAAATATCTTATCGATAAATGAATTATATTGTTCTGAAATTATCTGAATGGTCATCTAATATACTTCATCAATTTGCTATTCGATTTGTTAATATCTTGTTGCAGCCTTTGCACGACTACAGAACGAGTGGCCACGCCGGAAGAGAGAGGAGGCGGATTCCCGGTCTCAGCAAAGCTCAACGGCGGATCAAAGCGTCCAGCACTCCGGCGCTTCTAGATAGGAACCACGATAGGTAAGTGTGATGTGTCATAAACTGACTTACTTAGCATTAATGTTCAGGAATTAATTATCGCGATATTATCCTATAAAATCTGTAATTCAAATGCATTTATTTTTTTTTGCAAATTCGATATAGAATTATATTCACACATTGAAGAGTTCAGCCCAATTTTTAAACTGTTATTAAAAGTATATCAGCTTGCATATTATTGTGTGGAGAGATCTTTAATGTATTTATTATAATTCTCTCTTAATTTTTCTCATATTGTGAGATTGGGAAATTGCGATGAACTTAAAAACTGCACAAAAATTGCATCGATATAAAAAAAAATATCATCTCAGCCTACATTATATACATATACGTATATAGAATCCTTTTAACGTGAAAACGTAAAAGTATGCGCGTAAAAATATCGTGCGGGTGGTAAACCTCCCATCTTGCGTCCTCTTGGGAAACCGTGTTTTCTCAAAAAGGACGACGCGAAGGGTGGCCACGACAAAGGTGGCGGTGAGAATTTTCATTCCGATCTCCCTCGACAGTGCAGCTATTCTGCCGATACCTATCTCCGCTTTTGCTCTTGCCCATAAATACGCTGCTGCGTCCGTGGGTGGCTTATGAAATCTATCCACTTTGTTCGCGCTTAATACATTGTACAATTCCGCTGAAATTGGAGCTGCAAGCAACATCATAAATAATCAACCCCCCCATCGAACGCGACAGTTGACTGTATCGCGTGAATCGATATTCCGGACACGTGACGATGACGATAATGATATTCTTCCCAAAGCTGTGAATTTATTCGCCTGAAAATTTCCTCTAGAAATATACGAGTCGAATTATATATAGGAAGTTGAAAAGAGTTCGTGAAAAAAATAACTTAGGAGAGGTACTTGAAATATCGAGGAGTCCTTCAAAGTTGTCGAGGTAGCAATCTATATACTCGTTAAGACTTTTTAATATGCGTTCGAACTTTCTTTTTTTCTCTCTCTCTCTTTCTTTCTTTTTGGAAATCAAGCACTTGGCATTATATTATCTAGTGAAATAAACCAATAATTTTGTTTGCTTTGCGAATTCAGTAATGATTTAGTTTTTCTGTTTGAGTATTATTATGTGGCATATATGACATATGTGTACGGCATACGTGACATATTTTAATATAATCAACAATAAGTTATGCTAATCATAGATTAAAATTTAATTGACTAAATGATTCGAAATATCAAGTGTATGTAAAGTGGGCGTTTAATTCATTAATATTAATTTTACTTCAAGATTTTAATAACCTGCAAATATAATTTATAATTCATGCAAATATTTACACAATATCACATGGGATTTGGATAACTCTGACTGATCCCTACGACGCTGATTTACGTGTTGATTTTCACAAAAAGTGTCACACGAGTAAACAAGTATATCTCCAGGACCTTGCCAAATATTTGACGAGAGGAAGTGGCGAAAGTCTATTAAAGATCGTGCATGTGGGGCAAAAAATCGATGACACCGTTTTATTCGCTTGTCGAGAAAAGGGCACGTTCCAAAATCGTTTATTGGGTGTCGCTAGACTAATCTCGTCCACGACGAAAACGTCGAAGTTGCAACGACGAACTGAAACTGCGAATCGGAAAAAAATAAACTACGACAAAGTCCAGAAACGTATCAAAAACGTTAAAAACGTTGCGCGTGACAAGGTCGAGAAACTACAACGAGGTCGATGTTGCAGCAAGACAATTAGAAGATGCGCTATATATAAAAGCGCCGTTTCTTCGGAGTAAATTGAAAACACGAAACGTTTTGCATTTTCATCGCGCCGATTGTTCGCGCGATTACATTTCTCCTCTCGTTACCGCCGCGAAGATGTATTTTTCTAGGGAAAGAAACGGGACCTCCCAGAAGTGACTTTGTCAGAAGAAGACCCCCCTCAGAATGAGAAATGATTAAAAAACGTCCTGCTGATGGAGGACAAAGGTAAACCGCGTCAAAGGTTGTCCATGATTTAAAGAGAGTGCCGCGCTTTTCGCGCGTTTTTTACCGATCTCCTCGTCGTATCTGTGTGTGCGTGTAGCAGAAAGAGAGATGTTTATCGGAAGAAGGGCGCACGTTATTTCGGATGACCTACCTGGGGTGCATTGACATCTGTATAGGGGCCCCACACGTACGCGTGACCGTTGGACACTCTAATTATGAAGCTGTATAGAAAACGCCCTTGCTCGGCTTTTTATCCAGCTACTTCTTTCCTCTCTCGATGAAGAACCGCATCTTCTACTTCGCCGCTAAGAAGGGCCGTCCACTTTGATAAGGCGAACAGATGCGAGAGATACTTCTTCACGCTTCGTAATCTTCCGCCATCGTGCCGAAGTTGATTAATTCTATATTACTCCCGACGTTGTAACGCTATTTAACTGCATTTGGGACGAGTATAACTCCTCCAGTTTATTTCAGTATATTAATATTAAATGTGTCTCTCATCTCGTGTCAGAAAAGTGAAATGGTATGATGTGTAAGAGACTAAATAAATATTTCTAAACGGATTGGACAGTAAATTTTACAGACTCGAGAAATGGATCAAGTGTTCCGAAGAATTTAAAAAATTATTTAATAATTTATTATTTTTAAAATATATATAACTCGTATTTTTTTAATAAAAAATATAGAAGTTATGAAATTTTTTTGTATATATCTACTATATAATATGTTCTCTCTTCCTCTTTCATTTAATATCCTTTATACAAATAGCAAATTTTACGAAACTTTTAAGACATTTGATCAATTTCGTGCGAACTAAATATATATACATATATATATTTTCTCATCCCTTGTGAAATTGTTTTGTTAAACAACATCGATAATATTAGAATTAGAACTACGTGTCAAAACGTCAGGATATTTACTGCAGAATCGATTTTCCAAATTTTCTCAAAGACCCCACAGAATTTGAGCATTCTGTATATCTGTATAGACATCAAACGCTGCGTTCTCCGAAAGCAAGTTGGCGTCCTGCCGATTAAGAAAAGGACGAAGGGTAGGTCCTCTGTCACTACACGGATAAATGGTGCCTTTTGTGAACGCCGCCGAAAGAAGGAAGAAGAGAAAAAAAAAAGGGAGGGAGAGAGGGTGGAAGGGGTATAAGAGGCCACGCATCCCTCGCCCTTATACCTGATGCGACCCGATGCAATCGACTCTCCGAAATCTGTTCCTAGAAGAGCTCGCACGCCCGCACACACACGGTCGTAGACTCCTCGTGCATCGAGAGCTCAGTCGCCGATGGAACGTCGGCCACTGCACTTCTTGTATGTCTCGCTTTCAAGCGGTTGCCAGATGCTTTTTTTTTATCAAAAGTGTTTTCGTCGAGTGACTGTGTCTCGGTACATTTACGGGTAAAATTGTACACACACACCAGTGATTTTTATTTCGAATTAATATCACTATTTTCGACACGAAAAAATTATTATTTCTGCCTCGAGACACGAAATTATCACACGAGTGGATTCTGAAATTTATTTTATTGTTCGCGGTGTTCTCTCTCTCTCTTTTTTTTCGCGAACGATTCAATCACACGTTCGTTTTTGTTATTGAAATCCGTTGAATTTTAGAGCGTTTTGAGATTCGGTTTATATCGAAATGGCTTTCACGATGTGACACGAGTCGTGACGACGACGGTGCAGTATAGAAAGTGACACCGGAGAGTACAGGATGCGGCTTTACGTGCGGGGGATTACGCTCGCAGACAAGGAAGGATAAAGGATTGGCACAAGAGGAAAGCACTCGTCTGTGACAAATATCCTTTATGAGGTGGTGCGTGATTCCGATTAAACTGACTCAGACGATTACACGTCCATCCATTGTGACACATAATCACTTCTATTTAAAAAGTTATATTTAGATTGTCATAAGACTTTCGTTTGTGTAATTTGAATATATTCAATCATCTTACTTTAAACACATCGCAGGATTATGTGACATGATGTACTTTTCACTGCAAATTTTTGGCAAAGATTTAAAATGTTGAATATTTATCGATAAAAGTTTCAAGGCATTTCTTATTTTTAAATAATTCACATTTTTACAAATTGAACACATGAGAGATTTTCGGCCAATCAAACTTTAGGAGAAAAATTATATTTTTCAGATAATTTCAAGAGTGGATTTTTTATTTTAAATTTGAATTTAAAACCTAAACAATATATGTAATTTTGAAAAAGTGAAAAGTGTGAATGTGTAATTTTTCTCGACATCTTCGTTAAGGAAAGATTAACCAACAAAGTTTACTTAAAAGAATCTCCTAAAATTGGGACACTGTGTAAACAGAATCTTTTGGAAATTTTTAATCTTAATTTCAACGATAAATTTGTTGGTAAATTGGACATAAATTTTCCTTAGATATCATTGCAATTAGGGAGTACGTGAGACGTTGTATATAATAATTCATTAACACAGTACTTCATTAACGTTGCGATATTAATAGCAATTACGCCTCTAGCGTAGATTATTAAAATATCTACACAATAATAATTAATACAATGAAAATACTTCCCTCGCGCGTAGAGAGCTAACAACTGCGAGGTGCGCAATTAACATCATTAAATATTTCCTCGCGGCCTATTATAAACAAGAATATTCGCGTACAATTCTACTATATCAAATGCACCGAAACACTGCACACGGGAGGATGATCGTATTACGGGAGATATATTTATACATTTAGCGCGAGGACGACGTAATTTCGTACACTTGTTGTGGCGCGAAAGACAACGTTCCAACGTCGCCGGAAATAAAATTGTCGCGCTGATAATTTCGCGGAAAAAAAAACGCTAACACAACTCCATTCGTGAAACATTTGCGAAATATTTTGGCCGGTTTCCTCTTTCGCCGACGACGCGTTTCCGCTCCTCGGTTTCGGATAGTCACTTTGTCAGCCGCGATCGCGCACGCATTCCCGTTGCACTTTCGACCGTGCACGTTCGTGATTTATCGATCCCGCATCTTCGTCGCGTCTTCCGCGCAGTGAGAAACGACGTTGAATTTTTATGCGAGTCGCTTTGTCTCACGTCGCAAAGAGAATATGGGAGGTGGTTCGCGAAGCTGTCTCTTGTCAATTTTTGCCGGGGACCATCGGTCGGTCTCTCAAAATAAAGCTCTACAAAGAATAGAAAAAAATGAGATGGATCGGAGAGAATTTATTTCTATGAAATTGGACATCTAACATTTCGTCTCGAAATCGAACGTTTTTTTTCTTTTATATAATATAAAAATTTGCGTCCCTTTGTCGCTTCTTATATTTTTTCTACATTATTACATGTCGAACGTAAAAGACACTTCAACTTTACGTGACACGTTCAGAAAAAATCGGGTCTATATAATTTATCGGATATAGTTTAAATCCGCTTTAATTCCAAACGTTCCGTATTTTTAATTCGTTATATATAAGAAGTTCATTTTTCTTTTAATTTAATTCCCGATAACTCTTATAAGGAATTAAAACGAATCGACACAAAGTTGGACAAGAACGGAAACGAACTCAATAATTCCAGAATCAATTCCGGATAGGAAAGATTGGAAATTTCTTGTTATAAAAACTGAATTCCCATCGATTAATCTCATTTGACTTACTTTGCCGAAAGGTGAATAAAACGGGGATACCGAAAATTCTGGTTGCAGCCGACAGTGGTCCGGCGACGAAGAGGACGATGGGACGAGGAGAGGCCACGTGACGACCGAGCATCCCTTGGCCGAGGCCACGATTCCTCTGGTCAGCCATTCCAGGTTGCAGGAACCGTCTTCCGTCCTGAATGTCGCCAATGTGCCCACCGGCGGAAGTCAGAATGCTGCGCATCGCGCGCAGAGCCAGCAAGAGAGCGTGCTGCAGAAATTCCGTAAGAGCTTCTCGTTGAGGTTCCACAAGAAGGGCAGTAAGGAGAGCAACGAGGAATGTCCCGCGGAGGACAATGACGGCTCGGGGCCCTTGGACGAGGAGGAAAGCACGGAGACGCCTCCCGTAACCTCCTCCGAGCAAAGCAACCAGCACAAAGACGACTCTAGCAATGACCAGAAATTCCGGTTCGTATCGCTCCCCTCGCTCTCTTTAACACCCCCCCTCGGGCGTGATTTTAAATTTAGATCCTGAGGATATCGTGTTAGAAGCGATAATTTCCGGCAGGTGAAAGGTATTTTTCATTCGTGCTTGGAGCATAGAGAGAGTTGGTCTTAATACAGTTCAATGCAAGATTCTCATAAGGAAAAACAACACAGGATCGTATATTCACATTACTTGTAATAAGATCAATCTCTCGGTGGAATATTCATTTCACATTTTTCTATATATTTTTTCACTCGTCTAGAAGAAACTACTACAAAACACTGCCAATCTTGATTTTAATAACTGATTAAATGACAGATCGAAATATTAGTATCTTGACCTTTTTATGAAGATTCTGATTATCTGATATCATGGAAAGAAAATTCTTTAATCTCAAACCCCCTCCCCCCTCCCTCCGAAAGAGTATCCAATAAGATTAAATCGGATTTTATTCAAGTCTGATTATATAAGCATAAATTATCGAATGGAGTTACGCGTGTTTGATATAACGATTCCAGAAGTTCCTACAGTACTCTAATAACATTCTTGAGAAGAGAAGCTTGACCAGAACTTAACCGAATATGTTTAGGTTCGGCCCACTCGTCTGGAGAAGCAGCAAGGAGAGAAAAAAGGGCAACAAGGCCGCCCGAAATGCGAAGTGCAACAGTGGAGACAGCGGTATACAAATCGAGGTGAGAAGAGAGACGCGACTCTCCTTGCATTTCTTCGAATAACGCGAAAGCTCAAGAAACATTCGAATGACATTTCAGAACGTTTGAGAGATTAAAACGGCGTGCACGAAATAAAAGTCTTCTAGACATTTAAAAAGACGCGTCTTAATCTTTCAAATGTCCTTTTAAACATCTTTCGAACGTTTTAAACGACTTGATATCACTCGTCGTGGCTCCTTCGTGTTGTTCGACTCGACGAAGAAAATGCCAACGTATATGAAGGGAGTAAATATCGCAAAAATCGTTTCGCACGAATCACGTAGATGGTATCTGGTGGAGCATTGACTGGTGGCAGTGGCGGCGGAATGATAGGAGGTGGTGACAGCTCCGAGTCTCACGATACGGACGATGTTCCCGACGACACCGACAGCCCTCCGGCCCTTCGCAGACGAGTCGCCGATAAATCGCGGCCCCAGTCCGAGCTCATCAACCAGATACTGATTGACAAGTTCAAGGTAAACTTTGTTTCTCTCCCTATCTCATTGCAGCTAACACAATTTAAACGGCTTATCGAAACTTTCACGCGCGAGGAAATGCTCCAGCTCGTCCAAACGTCTGACTTTTGATATACTAATATATAATTCTGTGTGATGTAAAACTAATTAATGCAAATCGGTTTAATATTGATTAAACACGTTAAGTTTGTAATTTAATATTATCGCCTTAGGTTTGATTTATTTCGATATATAGAATGGTAACAAACGTTCCTGCAAAGGCACGATCAGTTCCTTGCGTGAAAATTCGAACATTTTTAGGATAGTTCGATTGCGACGGCAACCAGGTATTTTTTTTTCTTCTTTTTTTCTTTTGTATTATGAGTCCGTTTCCTCTCGGACGCAGGCGAGTTACATTAGTTATTAATAGTAACATGATAATCACACGGCGTTTATCGGATTTATGGTTGTAACTGTTTCCTCTGTACGACAGCATTAGTCATCTTTGTGTACGGTTTGACCACGCAAAGAGATTCGCTCACGCCGTTCCGTGATAGCCGTTTTTATATCACGAGCGCCAGGATATCAGAAGAGGAAACGCGCTCATCACATTAGTCGATATGGAGCAACTCGCGCAGTCGTTGATTTAATTCGTGATGTCGTTATGTTTGATCCGAGCAATTTGTTTCACTTTGTGCGCGCTGAAATATTGCTTTGTGTATTATTAATCAATCGCGTTTTGCACAAAAATCCATTCTTTTAACATTTATTGAACTTGAGGAATAATATCAGCAATTGATTATGGAACTAAAAAATTACATAAAATTTAAATATAAATTATAAAATTAAAAATTGATTTTAGAGAAGGTAATTTTATTAATTAACACAAAGAGAGAGAAAGAGAAATTCACATTACTTGGATAAGAATTAAATAAAAATATCCAGTGTACTTGTGATATACACGTGAAATAACACATATCAAACTTTTAAGAGAACAATTCCTTATTATTTTGTACTTTGCTGATAATGCACGAATATGCTGCTATATTAATTCGCCGAGTATTGCAGAAAGAAGAAGGAACTCGCTTAGTCTGCGCGTTCCATTTTCGGAGCGACAAATCGATCGGTCGACGCATTGAGCGCGCGATTCGCAATCTCTAACAGAATCCGCGCGATTATTCCAGGCGGATCTGCAGAGTCGCTCATCGCGACACAATCACGTGCGTCGTACGAACAGCGACTTAGGGGGCCAGAGACTGCTCCAATGGGACACCAGATCGGGATACGTTCACAATTATCGTAGGATGCTGTCGACTCCGTCGCCGATCAAGACGAGGCCGCCAAGGCTCAGCCCGAGGCACTCCTCCCATGATATCGTTACGCTCAGAAGGTGCGTTCAATTACCGCAAATACGTTTAATGTTCAAGCAACCCTTGTCGCGTAAGCCTCATTAAACCATCGCCATCTGCGAACTACTCGGCCCCTTATGACGGCTGGGGGAAACCCAAATAATCGTTGCGCTCGAGCTCTCGAGCATACATTTTTGTTAGTTTCACTTGAAAATTTTTAATCAGGAAATAAGTTTGATATGAGAAATTTGGAATTATAAAGAAATATAATTGAAATACTCTCGAAGCAATTTTCACTAATGAGAGATTGAATTAATCGAACCCTATTAGCGAAACCTTAAGAATTTTTTTTTAAAATTTTTAAAGCTATATATTTTACAATTTTTTAAATTTATTTTATCTATAAAAAATTGCAAGATTTTCTGACAGGAACTATAATTGAAAGAAGTTTCTTTTTTCTATACACGACTTATGCTGTTCTAGACTTTTTATTACGAATATTTTTTTCGAATATTTGAAACTAAAATCTTTAAGAATCTAGACACATATTTAAGACACGCAATTATTACACTCAATGGAAAAACGATTTAATCGTAATAAAAATAGCTGTTGTTTATTGCAATCGTTATGCTTCATCATTCTTGTCTTGTGCTCTAATACTGTACTTATTTTTTATATAATGTATTCTATTCAGTCACGTGTGTCTACTGATGGACTATAATTTTTATACTAGAGAGAGATTCTTTTTCCTGTTTATATATCTATAAATAAATAAATAAAATAACTCTCGAAAGCTCGAGATCCGCACAACGTTTTTTTGGGTTTCCAGAATCGAGGCAAACATAAGCTATCACTGCAAGTGTGAAAAGCTAGCAGTGTCGCAATGAAGAGGCGATAAAAGAAAAAAAGAAAATAATAGAGAGAACATATTGAACGCTTATTAACTTCGCTCTCTTTAGCCGCACGGCCGAACCTTTTTTAGCCTGACGCGCTCGCCGCTTCTTTTATTTTCGAATCAGTAACAATTTTGACTTCCTCTCACAAACGCGACACTTATATCGTAATTCACATCTCGAACCAACAAACCCCTGAAAAGTAACTGACAACTTGGGAAAACTGAAACTCTTTGTTCTCGAACCTTTCCAGTAAATCGAGGGAGACTAGTGGTAGGTAGACGGGTATTATAACAAACCACCTTCTCTCTTAATCTTTCCTCCAGTAAAAAGTTGATCTGCCACGCGTAACATACGTATATATATACCCTGTCATGTTGTATTATATATATATACATATATCTATATACATATTATACCTACCTATTGTAATTCGTTGCTGAATGTTGTACCGATATGCTTAATACCTGAATACACGCTTTTGTTGATCCTTTCGCTCGGTGCCGCACGTTAACGCGGTAATAGAAGCGAATTAATACCGAATTAATGTTTTCTTTTTTTCCTGCGCTCCAGTAACGCGAAAGGGAGGAGTTCTCGGACAAATCTGAGACGCTCGCTTAGCCAGCCACTGGGAATCAATCAGCTCTCGCCACTGATGCGCACCAAAACTGCAGGTGAGCTTTCATATTACTAAACTTATTCTCTTAATTCAGATATAGACTTTGAACTCTCTAACGTAGATCACGTTCCTCTTGTTTTGCCTACCAAGCGCATGCGTAAACCGTCCTCTTATCGCGTCTGGAGAACGCGAGATCGCACGTTTCTCGCGTTTTGAATCAGTATTGTTGAGAGTCGTCATATACTCGCAAAATATTAGTCCATTTGTAAATTAATTCGTCAAATCTTTAAGTTGTCAAAATATACAAATCAGTTTAATCAACATAACGTGACGTGATGTGAAAAAATAAAGGAAGAAAAAAATTTTTTAATAATGATAGAAAAGCAAAAGAATCATCATCAATTTTTCATAATTCTTCTGTCTCGGAAAAGCAATTGATTTCGTGCGATAATCGAAATCGTTAAAGATCAACGTTAAAACACATTTGCTGGGTAGACAAATTTTACACGCCAGTAGAAAAACCTCTTAATGACGTCTAGTGCACAGTGTACTGCAGAGACCTCTGATCTCTCTCTAGACATCACCTTGAAGAGTGTATTCAGAGCATGCATTCCCCCCCGTAAAGACATTGTTGAGACATTCACACTGTGTTGCCGTCGAATGCACCCTCGTAAGAAAAAGAGAAAAAAATTGCGAGAGTAAGGAATAGGAATATCCCTGTATAATTATCGTACTGATGATTTTCGTGCCCTTGTAAAAAAAACGTTGCTTCGTGTGAAAACGCTTCTGTTTTACAAGTAGTAAAGAACGGGTTTGCCGGAGAGGACCTCGTAAGAGCATCGCACCCCCGCGTTCTCGCTTTCGAGGGGAGGCGCAGCCTCTCGCGGGTGCGATCAATTCGCGCGTTCGCGGTTAACTGAATTTTTAGGAGGTACTCCGGCGGACTCGGTTACCAACTCTCTCTCTCTCTCGAGAAATCTCATGAAAACTGTTTCATTCTTTTCCCGCTCACGCCAAAACGCTGCACGATGGACGGTTTTTGGTGCCGGAGATCACGTGCTTGTTGTCGCAATAACTTGCAGAGGGATGCTGACAAGCGAAAACCCAGCGGAATATCGTTTACGTTACAGGATATTTTCTGCAATGTGTAACAATCATTTATCGATTGTCGTGCTGATGAAATTTTTCTAAAAGAATTAAAAGGAAAGACATTCCTTTGAGAGAGCCAAGTGTCTGAGAGATTATTTTCTCCTAACTTTAACATATGTTATTTTAGGGAGAGAATTTTTGAATATATCTCTCAAAAGCGTAGAGGAAAATCACGCGTGGTAATTAATTGTTATTTTTCTTTTTGCTTGTATTTAAGTTTGAAAATTGGATCAACATTCGATTGGCGATATGTGTGTATCGCACTAAGGCTGATAGATTTATATATATATATATATATATATATTTTTTTACCTTGATTACAACGAAATTTTCTATTTTTAAAAGTAGGCGCGAGATTACCCGGTGGCAATGTGCTATCCGAGGACGAGCAGGATGGAAGAGCCGGTACATCCGATGACGAGATGATGTCCGACTCCGAATCCTCGATCGCTTCCTTGACGGATAAGAAGAAATCATTCGAGCAGACAATGGACGAGGAAATCGTCATCTTGGCCGAGGCTGTTTGGGACCACGTGGCGATGGAGCCCGAGGAACTAGCTTTTCGCGCCGGGGATGTCATCGACGTCCTCGACACGTTGGACAAAGATTGGTGGTGGGGCAGCTGCAGAGGAGAGCATGGATGGTTTCCGGCCGCTTTTGTCAGGGTGAATATTTTCGAATGGGAGTTCGTTTGATTTTAAATAAATTATCCACGTTGCGCGCCTCTTATTTCTAGAGTAATTCTAGATTGGTATAATATTATAAATTATCTACTTCCATTTTTTCTACTTTATATATATAAGAATTATTTATCTCTCTGTCTTTTACATTAATTTAATTTTTTTTATTTATGATTGATTAAATAATATAATAATTAAGAATTTGGCTAAAATAAATGTGTCCTCCGCAGCTGCGAGTGAGTCAAGAGGATACAGTGGAAGATTGTTTGGCCGCGATAGCCTCAGGGGGATCCTCGGGTACTCAGCTGAGAAGACGAACGAGCGTTTCCTTGCTCTCGAACGAGCAAGTGAGGACCAGCGTGGTCCGCGAGCTCGTTCAGACGGAGCGCGACTTCGTCAAGATCCTGCGCGACGTAGCCGAAGGCTACATCGCGGAATGTCGCAGGCGCGCGGACATGTTTACCGAAGAGCAGATTGAAACGATCTTCATCAACCTCGAGGAGCTCCTGGACTTTCAATCTGAATTCCTGAAGGATCTCGAGGCTTGTATCGACTGGAACGCGCCGCACAAAAGCTGCGTCGGCGAATGCTTCCTCAATCATGTCAGTAGCATTATATAATTTATTTTTTTTCGCGCATCTTTTTCTTCACTAATAATTCTGTACTTAACGATGAAACCGATATGTTTTTAAGTTCTTGCATTTTGACTTTCTTAAAAATTTCTTTCTGGCAAAAGAGTTCGAAATGTTAAAGAAATAATTTTCTACGATTTCACATACGTTTCGAATTCTCGAGCTTTTAGATAAAGTTAAAGAACAAGACGCAAACGTTGTTATGATTCTTTTAGAGAGCGGGTTTTCGCATGTATTCCGAATACTGCAACAGTCATCCGATGGCCACAGCGACGCTACAGGAACTCTACCAGCACAATCGTTACAGCAAATTCTTCGAAGCCTGTCGGCTGATGCGGGGCCTCATAGAGATCCCCTTGGACGGATATCTATTGACGCCCGTCCAACGAATATGCAAGTATCCCCTTCAATTGGCGGAGCTACTGAAGTATACCAAAACCGATCATCCAGATTATCACAAGATTCAGGAGGCCTTGGAAGCGATGAGAGGCGTTGCGGTACTGATCAACGAGAGAAAAAGGCGGATGGAGAGTTTGGAGAAGTTGGCCGCGTGGCAAATGCGCGTAGAAGGCTGGGAGGTGCGTTACTCCTCGAGATTGTAGAGATAAAACTATCTTTGAAATTCGCCTGCGTTTCGGATCATCTCGGTAACGTTAATAAGTGCGAGTCTTTTGTTAAAACAATTATCGAAATACACGTTTAAAATCGATGATAATCGATCGCAGGGTGAGGATCTCATAGAAGTTTCGTCGCAACTGATTTATCATGGTGAGGCGATGAGAGTGAAGACCGGCATGTGGACGAACAATATCACGCTGTTCCTCTTTGATCATCAACTGGTCTATTGCAAAAAAGACATCCTCAAGCGCAATACTTATGTCTACAAAGGTCGCATCTATCTCGACACCAGCGATGTCATCGACGTACCAGATGGAAAAGGTAACAAACTATTAATGACATTTATCAATAACTTTAATTATTGAAAAATATTTTTTATACGATAAAAATGAGAGAGCAAATTGATGTAGTTTTGGAAAATTCTGTTTTATATTATAACGAGATGATTATTAAATAATTGAGATATAAGTCGCTAATACTGGCCGCGATTTGTAATGAAAATAAAGCTCAGCGATCAATTTTATTCGTAGATCTTCAATCGGGAGTGACAGTGAGGCACTGTTTGAAAATATACAGTTGCGTCCGGGACAAGTGGTTGCTCTTCTGTTGCCGTACAGCGGAGGAGAAACGACGATGGCTGACGGCGATGGCAGAGGAACGAAGACTAGTAGCCCAGGACAGGAATGACGGATTAGAGTTTCCTGCAGCGGCCAGACAGCTCGCTAGGCTAGCTGCTAGCAGGCAGCAGAATAGACCGCCGATCAAACCTCGCAGTAAGTTTGCTACCACATATTTATCGCGTCTGTCTGGTTAATTCATAAAAGAGAATCTGATCCTGAACTATTTTTTCGCTTTATATTATGATTAATTTAATTTTGGTTTATTTTGATATTTTGTGTTAAATTGATAATATTGCAGATAAAACATATAAGAGGGAATCAACGTACGAGATGCCGACTATGATCGGGCAAGGAACCACCAACTCGCTAGGAAGGAAGGTCGGCACCTGGTTCACATTCGGTAGCAGCAAAAAAAGCACTCGGCTTCAACCGTCCTGAGACAGGCCTACCTTCGTACCGTATATTGACCTGTAAAGCTACGGCTAACGGCGCTGTACCGTCCTGTCGGAATTTTGGCGTGTGAGATATCGATTGTCCTAAAGCTTAGAAACTTTTTCGAACAGTCGTTTAAAAAGATTGAAACATTATCAATCGATATTTTAATATTGGATAATATTGTTCATTTCGCGATAGATCGAATTGTACTATTCTCCGTGGATCGATGAACGATCCATTTTGATCGCTAGAGTTTCGTAACATCGAGGATGAACAGCGTCTCGTCAAACGTACGGCACGAAGGTATTTAGATAACTCAAAAGTGAAAATTTTGTCCTATAAAATACCTCTTCCTCTAAAGTAGAAAAAGCAATCGCCATCGATTCTATGATTCATAGCCTGTAGAGAATCGCGCGGCGATCCAAAAGCACAAAAAACTTCAACGATCTTTCATTCACTGGCTCTCTCACGAAAGCAAGTGCTTCTCTACCAAACAGATAGTGTCATTTTCCAAATTAGATACTTGCAGGTGTATATACAATATAAATTAACGAAAATCATTCAATTATATCTATAATCTGAATCAGGACTGTCTTCGTGACACTTCGAATCGATGGTTCCCTAACTGTGTCAGATCTGAAACCAATGTTCGATCATCCTTGACATGATTTTGTTCTCGACGTGACATTGTCAATGCTCAGTTCGAGAACTACTATCTAGAAAGACGTTTCGGAGAAGTAAGAATTTGTTACAAACCAAGAGAAGAGTGTATAATCGATTTTGTAGATGCTTGACATTAGAAACTATCGTTAATAATAGCGGACGCGGGTAGATTAGAGAGCTAGAGAAGTAAATAGTGAATGTATAAAGTCAATAGCGGGCTTCTAAGGTACTAAAGAGAAAGTACTAGTCACTCTCCACATCGCGGATTCATGATAAACGCCGATGAATCATAATAGATATGTATTGTTACACGCGCAATCGCTTTTTGGATCGAGCGGCTATGGATGGTACGTATCATACGGCTGTATTTTTTATTATAATCGAAAGACTGACGACCGAGATGCTTCCTCGGGAGGAAACCGGTTGTAATCTTGAGAGAGAAATGCGACGGGATCGATTAAGAAATTTCTAAGTTGAATTCGTCATATGAACTTTATTAAAATTATTTAAATGTTATCGATTAATTTTATGTAAAAGAGATACAACGAGAAAACTCACCGTTTGTAGTATCATGTGTAATTTTTTGCGCAAGTGTTAGTAAGTTCAATCACGAAATCCGCGATTAGTTTCGCGAAAATAAATTTTGATCGGCCGATTCCGCACACCACTTTTCTCTCAACGAAAACGTAGATGTATTTCTTAGAAGAAATCTCCAGCGAGCTATACAAGGTAACTTACTGCCTAACTAATGTTCGTTATTTCGCATCGTAATTGTAATACTCATAGTAGTTTGTACGGAGTTGCGATGGCGTGGAAATAGAAGAGAGACGAGAAGATGAAACAAGAGCGAAGAAAAGAGAAAAAATTTTGTTTCCGCGAAACAACACAGCAGCAGTATTACTCATATAGATACAAAAAAAATGCGATTCGAAGAACAAGTAAATACTCGCATATCACGCCTCCTTATTCGATTGCGAAACGAAGCAGCGAGCTTCTAAAAAAAAAAAAAAAAAAAAAAAAAAGCGAGAAAAAGAGGAGAAAAAAGATGATCGAGAGAAAATCTTTCAAGTTTTTCTACTCTTGTACAGAAAAGAGAATCAGTTAACCCAACAGAAGAATCTCTGTGTTATAATGATATGTATGCAGTCCCTTGGCAAAATGTTCGATCTAGCAATTTCAACAATTTAATCACGGATCCTGAAAGTTTCTAACACTGCCAATAAGTTTAAAGAAATACGTCTTCGTTCGTTAGAATTATTTGACCTGATCTTTCATAGAAAATGAGATCGGTACTTCAGATTTTCTCTATCTCGAGGGACGAAAGCGCGATGTTTTGTCTTTTTGACATTTGTGTACGAATGTGTGGCACAGCTCTGGGCGAAAGGAGATATTTACGTTTTATATAACACACAGAAAGATATATTTTTACTTGTTTCCCGAGACAGCGCGTAATTTACTATATACGACGAGGACAATATAATGATAAAATGAATGGATCAAGATTCCTACTGTACAGAGAGATCATTAGCCTGTTGATGTTTAGATTTAGGAGAGACGCAATTTGTTGCTGGACCCACAACTCATTTCAGAGTTATTTTTATAGAAGAGACTACTCATTGGTTCTTGAATGTGATTTTTCTTTATAAGTATTGCAATTATACACATGGACTGCTTTAATAATGGCCAACGTAAGTATAAGGAACAGATGTAACTCGTTATAGGAAGGATAAGTAGCGAGGATATCCCGAACAACATGGAAGTCTACAAAAGACATTTCTTGAATGTTCAAGAAACGTCTTTTAAATGGTTTTACCAGGCGTCTTTCCATGACGTTTGTGTTGTCTTCGGTCGCGTTATCGAGTAATGCACGATTAAGCACAACTTTCCATACTCATGAGAATTATACTTGCAATTTCACGGCAGACAAGTAATCGAAATACGTGAAAGTTCGTACCTCGCACTCACAAGCTCCCATATATTGGCAAGTGAATTACATATCTCACACGATTAATTTATTACTTCGGAGGATATTGTCTATCCTCGTTAGAAACTGTTACTTTTGAAAACCGTCAAGCAGGATCTGCACAAAATTTGAGGAAATGCGCTTTGAAGCAATAAGTATTGTACTGTAAGCGTTACTGTTATGATAATTTAAGCTGTTATGTACACATAACGCGTTTATATATAAACGTATATTTTCCCTGAAGTTTGATATCGATAATCATACATACACACCCTGACGACAAGAAAAAAGAGGAGCTCAGTTTTTTGTAGCGAGATCTCTAACTACACTAGTGATCTAAGAGGAGAGACACAGAGATATCGCATGTATCACTCTGTTTTCTGTACATATATATAATAGATGTATTTTGTAAGTGTAAATATTATAGATCTATTCATTAGAAAAAACAACTTCAACACGTTTTTTGTAGCAATTAAGTGAACTCTACTATTAAGCAATATATCTGATGTTCGCGTATGGTTAATTGTTGATTCAATCGATGATATCGTTTGTATATTTGTATATTTCTCTGATTTAACGATTTCGCTGATGAATTGTCATTGCGAGACCGATTGTTCGTGTTATAAATAATTATTGTTTATGATATGTACAGTAGAATGTTACATGATATGATTGTCATTATTTTGCAATTATGAGCATGTATGTATGTATATGTGTGTGTGTGTACATATATGTATATACACACACACATATATATATCCTGAGCTACACAAATATATGTAAATAAACATTTTGTAATTATTACACTTTATCCATGTTTTCTTTCTTTTTATTTTTTTGTATAACGTGATAAAAAAAAGATATATTTATACTAACACAAGATAGCACTAATAAAAGGATTTTGCTTTGCCCAATGCTAATCCTAATCTAAGGACCGAGTATATATGTATTGCCCTGCTTTGAAATTTGAACTTTTAATTTTGAATTTTCATCTCTCAATTGACTTACGACTTGTCGAAGAGTCTTAGCTTCTTCTATCAACTGTGCGCTTTCATCCATACTCTGAGATAGTTTTTCTTGAGCTTCTCTTAATTTTGTAATGTAGTCACAAGCTCGTGCTAGTATACCTCCTTTGCTCTATAAATAAATCGGAATCATCATTATAAAAAATAATAGAAAACTTATTTTTACTAAACTGTCCAAATATTAATTAAAAAATTTGCAAATGTCATACTTGTGGTTCAAAATTTGTTTTTGCATCTCCTTCTTTATTCACATTTTGATCGCAATCTGCCAAGAGCTTCCCCAATTTAGTAATCCAATTGTTAATTTTATCTCTTCTACGTCTCTCAACTTCATTGTGTGTTACTCTTCGCCTTTCGTCCCTCTATAAATATAATATAACTAATTTCCAAATCGAAAAATAACAATAATATAAAATGCAATACAGTAATAGGAAATACCTTTTTTACATTTGTAATAATATTCTGCGAACCTTCTATCTGCAATTTGGTTACACGTGGTGCAACTGCTCTTGCAGATTCTGACGTTACAACATCATTGCCATTGCTAAGTACATAAAATTGTCCATTTAACGGAGAAGCCAAAACTTGCACAGTATTGTTCACAGGGGTGGCTATTGAAACCTCATTGTTCTCTCTGTGATTGTTGCTGACTTGCATAACTTTGTATGCCACTGTATTGTCACCTCTGTTTATCGCATACAGATGATACTGTACGTTATCATCGTCAGCCTCTACCTCAGCATCGCAGTCCACTATCTCTGCCTCTTCCAAAACTACACCAATAGCTTCGTCGTTCATTGTATTTTCATCTGCACTATAAGATATATATTTTGTCAAGAGAAAGAGAGTGAGAAGTTATTATTTGTAACAAAAATAATGAACTTGTAACAAACATAAATTCTGTTTGAGAATTAAAGAATATATACACTTGAACAAACCTCTCGTCGATGGTATCGATGTTATTGACAACTTCCATCTCAATAAAAAGCAATAAACATTTTTATGTTCATTAATCCAATATATAAACGATACACTGATATATCAGGAGGTGTATATAAAAGATAGACGACTATACGGACGAGATCTTATTGAAGATCGATAATTTCTTGCGGAAATATGCACAGCGTGAAAAACCGCGTGCACTAGCGTCCTCACAGGAAATATTGCGACTAGAGTTAAGAAGTAAACCAAACAATAAGTCCGTCGCACTCACAATCAGATTATGATAAAAATAAATTCAATCGATATCTTATCGCGTAAAAACAATAACTTGAAAAATTAAAGTTGTCACTCTGCAATAAGAAAAGAATAATTGGTCCCTAAATGTGACGTTTTTTTTTTTTTTTTTTTTTTTAAAGTTAAAGGAATTCTGTTATATCGACGGAATACACAGTCATACAAGTGCACTGATAACCGCGCAACATTCGAAATCTAGCACATTAAAATTGTATTAGTGATTATTTATATTAGTAATTTATATATATATATATATATAATTTTTTACAAAAACACATAGGATAAATTAATTATGATTGAAATTATATGAATCGAGAAAATGAGATATATATATAATTACATTATTTTTTTCTCCTATATATGCAAAAATTTAATTCAAAATATTAAATCAATATTAATATTTTTTTTTAGTTTCAATTAAAGTGTAGCCCTTTTATGTCAAAGTTATATAGAAAGCCTTTAGTTAGTTTATCTGTGTGTGACTCCAGAATTTTCTCAAAAATGGACAAAAGTCATATATTATTATATTATATAAGAATATAATTATACAAGAGATGGCATAAAATCATAAAACTTCACAAGTATTGCAATTCAAAAAATTATATTTTCTTTTTTTTTCGTCAATATTATGAACATAATAAAAAATCTATTATACTATTTATTGAATACACACATAACAAATAGATTGTATAAAAATATGATTGCATAAAAATTTTCATCTTTAAGTCTGAATGTTTCTTTTCTTTAAAAATCGTTTTATAAATATCTATATTGTCATGCCTTTTATATGCTTAATAAATCAAGCATAACTAAGATAGATGACTTTTGCATAATGAATCATGCTTTTTATTACTTTTATACAACAATAAAGAAAGCACTACATGTGATGTTTTCCAATATAATATTAAAAATAAAAGACATGCATGAAAGTTTCAGAAAAAAATTTAAAAATTCAAATATGTAGAAAGAGCTAAAATTTTAAGTATGTTTTAAATATAATTGGAAATTGTCTAAGATACTTTTCACTAATCGCTTAGTTTCCATTCTCATTTCGTCAGTAATTTCTTTAGCTTCATAAAATTCCTCAGATGTCATATCCAAGAGCGTAGAATAAGCAATTGCTATATGAAAATAAAAGTATCTGCAAGATTGGTATTTTTCAAGTGTATCACATCTTGGAAGTACTATACTAACAGCATACTCTAAAACCTTTATACGTTCTTTAGTTATTTTTATCTGTTCACTTATATTTCCTACAAACTCCGCATAATATTTGAATGCTGTAGAAATATTTAATGTTATTTCCACACAAGTTGTAAAATCCTTTTCTACAGTATAAAATGTTTTTGCTGTATTAAACCATTTTAAAACATTCGCAAAAACTATTTTGGCATCATCGAGACTTGACACATATGTATTTGGCACCTCGATATTTTCTAGAGCTTTTTCTAAGTCAACGAATATTAGAGGTTTCATTAATCCCTCCTTAAACTTTGCAGAGGATTCTGATTTTGTGTTATTTGCCTCGCAAGATTTATCACTTTCACATTGTAATCTCTTTTTTGATGAATTTAAAAGCCTAATTCCATATAGTCCCCAGGCCACAGCTATATTTGCACGGTATAGTTCATAGTTATTATGCATTGCAGAAGATGCTAAATAATCTTGATCCTTTATCATCAATGTATAATGTATCCCCATCATATAATCTGCAGCAGCAAGATGAATTTTGGCTTCAACAAAGCGATCATGATATGATAAGTAATTAGCTAATTCAAGTGAAGCGTTAGCCCAATACATAGACACTCTCTTATCAATGGAGGCTATTGTTTTAGTCACCTGTTTGTTCAATAAATTATGTACATATATTACAAATTTATGTTTATCTGCTGGTTCAAGCAGATACAACTCTACTATAGATTCTAAAGTTAATTTATGAAGTACAATCAGAGAAATTTTTAAGTTTATTTCTTCTATAATGTCAAAAATAGTTGGTATATAAATAGGATCTGGATATTCATCCTCTTCCTTTGTATAATTTAAATATAGTTCCATTGCTTTATCTAATAATGGATAACAATTCTCTAACTTTTGTAAACATTTCCAAACATAATGTAGGTCGTAAAGCACATTTATAGCTGTCAAAATAGCTTTACGGTCCAACTCTTTTCCCTTCAACAATTCTATACATCTCACAAAATGATCTTTAGCAGCATGGAAGTTATGTTCTTTGTAAAGGTATATGTGACCTAAATTATGGTAAGCTATCGCAAGAACTATATCATCATCAAATCCTGTTTCATCTGTTGAGTAAGTAATTATATTTTGAAATATATCATTCATCTTGACTTCTACCGTACTAATCATTTTCTTCGCCTTATTGGAAATTTCGCTTTCTTGGTATAGAAAATATACTTCACACGATGATTTTAGAATAGTTAGAAATGTTTCACTAACATTGATACTTTCGGCATTCTCACTTGTATTTGCTTCTCTTTCTCTTTCTGCTAAAAATCAACATTAAAAGATTATTCAATAAATACTATAATAAATCGTTTTGAATAGATTATATTCTTATCTATATTACCAGATTTGCGTATCTGTTCGATGCGATCCTCCATGATTTCCTTAAGAAACTGCCACATTATTGCTCGCAATATTTATATATTTGACAACAAAGTTAACCCTTATTAACTCGTAGAATCGTGTTACGTAAAATTGTCATATATGTCCAAAATTGATTATGGTAAGGGATTTCCAGAAAAACACTTGTCCGTTACTAATTTCCAACAAACGTACAAAATTATTTAAAATACAAAAAGGAAAACAGTTGTGCATCACTCTTCCTCTCGATCCTAAAGAAAGAAAGTGGCCAGAATTAGTGTGCGCTCCGTCTGTTTTTTTTTCGTTCTGTTGCTTCGAGTAAAAAAACATAAATAGACACTGTGTCAAATTAAAGTGTAGCACTTTTATTAGCAAAGTTATATAGAAAGTCTTTAGTTAAAGTTTATCTGACTCCAGAATTTTTTCAAAAATGGACAAAGTCATATACATATTATGTAATATAATTATACAAGAGATGGCATAAAATGATAAAACTTCACAAGTATTGCAATTCAAAAAATTATATTTTCCTTTTTTCGTCAATATTATGAGCATAATTAAAAATCTATTATACTATTTATTGAATACACACAACAAATAAATTGTATAAAAATGATTGCATAAAAATTTTCATCTCTAAGTCTGAATGTTTCTTTTCTTTAAAAATCGTTTTATGAATATCTATATTGTCATGCATGCCTTTTATATACTTAATAAATCAAGCATAACTAAAATAGATGACTTTTACATAATGAATCATGCTGTTTATTACTTTTATACAACAAAGAAAGCACACTACATGTGATGTTTTCTAATATAACATTAAAAAAAGAAGACATGCATGAATGTTTAAGAAAAAAAATATAAAAATTTAAATATGTAGAAAGAGCTAAAATTTTAAGTAGTTTTTAAAAATCTTTGGAAATTGTCTATGATTATTTTCATTAATCGCTTATTTTCCATCCTCATTTCGTCAGTAATTTCTTTAGTTTCATAAAATTTCTCAAATGTCATATCCAAGAGCGTAGAATAAGCAAGTGCTAGATGAAAATAAAGTTTTCTGCAATGATAGTATTCTCCAAATGTATTACATCTTACAAATACTATACTAACAGCATCCTCTAAAACCTTTATACGTTCTTTAGTTATTTTTATCTGTTCACTTATATTTCCTACAAAATCCGCATAATATTTGTATGCTGTAGAAATTTTTAATATTAGGTCCACATATTTTGTACAATCCTTTTCTACAGTATAAAATGTTTTTGCTGCATTAAACCATTTTAAAACATTCGCAAAAACTATTTTGGCATCATCGAGACTTGACACATATGTATCTGGCATGCCGATGTTTTCTAGAGCTTTTTCTAACTCAATGAATATTAGAGGTTTCATTAATCCCTCCTCAAACTTTGCAGGAGATTCTGATTTTGTGTTATTTGCCTCGCAAGATTTATCACTTTCACACTGTAATAATCTCTTTTTTGATGAATTTAAAAGCAAAATTCCATATGTTCCCCAGGCTAAAGCTATATTTACACGGTATAATTCATAGTTATTATGCATTGCAGAAGATGCTGAATAATCTTGATCCTTTATCATCAATGTATAATGTATCCCCATCATATAATCTGCAGCAGCAAGATGAATTTTGGCTTCAAAAAAGCGATCATGATATGTTAAGTAACTACATAACTGAAATGAAGCTTTAGCCCAATATATAGACACTCTCTTATCAATCGAGGCTATTGTTTTAGTCACCTGTTTGTTCAATAAATTATGTACATATATTACAAATTTATGTTTATCTGCAGGTTCAAGCTCATACAACCTTACTATACATTCTAAAATTAATTTATGAAGGTTAATCAGAGAAACTTTTAAATTTTTTTCTTTTACAATGTATAAAATAGCTGGTATATAAATAGGATTTGGATATTCATCCTCTTCCTTTGTATAATTTAAATATAGTTCCATTGCTTTATCTAATAATGGATAACAATTCTCTAACTTTTGTAAATTTTTCCAAACATTATGTAGATCGTGAAGCACATGTATAGCTGTCAAAATAGCTTTACGGTCCAACTCTTTTCCCTTCAACAATTCTATACATCTCACAAAATGATCTTTAGCAACATGGAAGTTATGTTCTGTGTAAAGGTATATGAAACCTAAATTATGATAAGCTATCGCAAGAACTATAATATCATCAAATCCTGTTTCTGTTGAGTAAGTAATTATATTTTGAAATAGATCATTCATCTTGACTTCTACCGTACTGATTGTTTTCTTCGCCTCATTGGAAATTTTGTCTTTTTTGAATAGAAAAACTATTTCAAACGATGATTTTAGAATTGTTAGAAATGTTTCACTAACATTGATACTTTCGGCATTCTTACTTGTATTTGCTTCTCTTTCTTTTTCTGCTAAAAATCAACATTAAAAGATTATTCAATGGATACTATAATAGATCGTTTTGAATAGATTATTCTTATCTATATTACCAGATTTGAGTATCTGTTCGATGCGATCCTCCATGATTTCCTTAAGAAACTGCCACATTATTGCTCGCAATATTTATATATTTGACAAAAAAATTAACCCTTATTAACTCGTAGAATCGTGTTGCGTAAAATTGTCATGTATGTCCAAAATTGATTATGGTAAGTGATTTCCAGAAGAACACTTGTCCGTTACTAATTTCCAACAAACGTACAAAATTATTCAAAATACAGAAAGGAAAACAGTTGTGCAACACTCTCTTCCTCTCGACCCTAAAGAAAGAAAGTGGCCAGAATTAGTGTGCGCTCCGTCTGTTTTTTTTTTTCGTTCTGTTGCTTCGAGTAAAAAAACATAAATAGACACTGTGTCAAATTAAAGTGTAGCACTTTTATTAGCAAAGTTATATAGAAAGCCTTTAGTTAAAGTTTATCTGACTCCAGAATTTTTTCAAAAATGGACAAAGTCATACATATTATGTAATATAATTATACAAGAGATGGCATAAAATGATAAAACTTCACAAGTATTGCAATTCAAAAAATTATATTTTCCTTTTTTCGTCAATATTATGAGCATAATTAAAAATCTATTATACTATTTATTGAATACACACATAACAAAAAAATTGTATAAAAATGATTGCATAAAAATTTTCATCTCTAAGTCTGAATGTTTCTTTTCTTTAAAAATCGTTTTATGATTATCTATATTGTCATGCATGCCTTTTACATACTTAATAAATCAAGCATAACTAAAATATATGACTTTTACATAATGAATCATGCTTTTTATTACTTTTATACAACAAAGAAAGCACTACATGTGATGTTTTCCAATATAACATTAAAAAAAGAAGACATGCATGAATGTTTAAGAAAAAAAATATAAAAATTTAAATATGTAGAAAGAGCTAAAATTTTATAGTAGTTTTTATAGTAGTTTTTAAAAATCTTTGGAAATTGTCTATGATTATTTTCATTAATCGCTTATTTTCCATCCTCATTTCGTCAGTAATTTCTTTAGTTTCATAAAATTTCTCAAATGTCATATCCAAGAGCGTAGAATAAGCAACTGCTAGATGAAAATAAAGTTTTCTGCAATGATAGTATCCTCCAAATGTATTACATCTTACAAATACTATACTAACAGCATCCTCTAAAACCTTTATACGTTCTTTAGTTATTTTTATCTGTTCACTTATATTTCCTACAAAATCCGCATAATATTTGTATGCTGTAGAAATATTTATTATTATTTCCACATAAGTTGCAAGAGCCTTTTCTGCAGTATAATATGTTTTTGCCTTATTAAACAATTTTAAAACATTCGCAAAAACTATTTTGGCATCATCGAGACTTGACACATATGTATCTGGCATGCCGATGTTTTCTAGAGCTATTTCTAAGTCAACGAATATTAGAGGTTTCATTAATCCCTCCTCAAACTTTGCAGGAGATTCTGATTTTGTGTTATTTGCCTCGCAAGATTTATCACTTTCACACTGTAATAATCTCTTTTTTGATGAATTTAAAAGCAAAATTCCATATGTTCCCCAGGTTAAAGCTATATTTACACGGTATAATTCATAGTTATTATGCATTGCAGAAGATGCTGAATAATCTTGATCCTTTATCATCAATGTATAATGTATCCCCATCATATAATCTGCAGCAGCAAGATGAATTTTGGCTTCAAAAAAGCGATCATGATATGTTAAGTAACTACATAACTGAAATGAAGCTTTAGCCCAATATATAGACACTCTCTTATCAATCGAGGCTATTGTTTTAGTCACCTGTTTGTTCAATAAATTATGTACATATATTACAAATTTATGTTTATCTGCAGGTTCAAGCTCATACAACCTTACTATACATTCTAAAATTAATTTATGAAGGTTAATCAGAGAAACTTTTAAATTTCTTTCTTTTACAATGTATAAAATAGCTGGTATATAAATAGGATCTGGATATTCATCCTCTTCCTTTGTATAATTTAAATATAGTTCCATTGCTTTATCTAATAATGGATAACAATTCTCTAACTTTTGTAAATTTTTCCAAACATTATGTAGATCGTATAGCGCATTTATAGCTGTCAAAATAGCTTTACGGTCCAACTCTTTTCCCTTCAACAATTCTATACATCTCACAAAATGATCTTTAGCAGCATGGAAGTTATGTTCTTTGTAAAGGTACATGAAACCTAAATTATGATAAGCTATCGCAAGAACTATAATATCATCAAATCCTGTTTCTGTTGAGTAAGTAATTATATTTTGAAATAGATCATTCATCTTAACTTCTACCGTACTGATTCTTTTCTTCGCCTCATTGGAAATTTTGTCTTTTTTGAATAGAGAAACTGCTTCAAACGATGATTTTAAAATTATTAGAAATGTTTCACTAACATTGATACTTTCGGCATTCTCACTTGTATTTGCTTCTCTTTCTTTTTCTGCTAAAAATCAACATTAAAAGATTATTCAATGGATACTATAATAGATCGTTTTGAATAGATTATTCTTATCTATATTACCAGATTTGAGTATCTGTTCGATGCGATCCTCCATGATTTCCTTAAGAAACTGCCACATTATTGCTCGCAATATTTATATATTTGACAAAAAAATTAACCCTTATTAACTCGTAGAATCGTGTTGCGTAAAATTGTCATGTATGTCCAAAATTGATTATGGTAAGGGATTTCCAGAAGAACACTTGTCCGTTACTAATTTCCAACAAACGTACAAAATTATTCAAAATACAGAAAGGAAAACAGTTGTGCAACACTCTCTTCCTCTCGACCCTAAAGAAAGAAAGTGGCCAGAATTAGTGTGCGCTCCGTCTGTTTTTTTTTTTTCGTTCTGTTGCTTCGAGTAAAAAAACATAAATAGACACTGTGTCAAATTAAAGTGTAGCACTTTTATTAGCAAAGTTATATAGAAAGCCTTTAGTTAAAGTTTATCTGACTCCAGAATTTTTTCAAAAATGGACAAAGTCATACATATTATGTAATATAATTATACAAGAGATGGCATAAAATGATAAAACTTCACAAGTATTGCAATTCAAAAAATTATATTTTCCTTTTTTCGTCAATATTATGAGCATAATTAAAAATCTATTATACTATTTATTGAATACACACATAACAAATAAATTGTATAAAAATGATTGCATAAAAATTTTCATCTCTAAGTCTGAATGTTTCTTTTCTTTAAAAATCGTTTTATGAATATCTATATTGTCATGCATGCCTTTTATATACTTAATAAATCAAGCATAACTAAAATAGATGACTTTTACATAATGAATCATGCTGTTTATTACTTTTATACAACAAAGAAAGCACACTACATGTGATGTTTTCTAATATAACATTAAAAAAAGAAGACATGCATGAATGTTTAAGAAAAAAAATATAAAAATTTAAATATGTAGAAAGAGCTAAAATTTTAAGTAGTTTTTAAAAATCTTTGGAAATTGTCTATAATTATTTTCATTAATCGCTTATTTTCCATCCTCATTTCGTCAGTAATTTCTTTAGTTTCATAAAATTTCTCAAATGTCATATCCAAGAGCGTAGAATAAGCAACTGCTAGATGAAAATAAAGGTTTCTGCAATGATAGTATTCTTCAAATGTATTACATCTTATAAATACTATACTAACAGCATGCTCTAAAACCTCTATACGTTCTTTAGTTATTTTTATCTGTTCACTTATATTTCCTACAAAATCCGCATAATATTTGTATGCTGTAGAAATATTTAATATTAGGTCCACATATTCTGTACAATCCTTGTCTACAGTATAAAATGTTTTTGCTGCATTAAACCATTTTAAAACATTCGCAAAAACTATTTTGGCATCATCCAGACTTGACACATATGTATCTGGCATGCCGATGTTTTCTACAGCTTTTTCTAAGTCAACGAATATTAGAGGTTTCATTAATCCCTCCTCAAACTTTGCAGGAGATTCTGATTTTGTGTTATTTGCCTCGCAAGATTTATCACTTTCACACTGTAATAATCTCTTTTTTGATGAACTTAAAAGCAAAATTCCATATGTTCCCCAGGTTGAAGCTATATTTGCACGGTATAGTTCATAGTTATTATGCATTGCAGAAGATGCTGAATAATCTTGATCCTTTATCATCAATTTATAATGTATCCCCATCATATAATCTGCAGCAGCAAGATGAATTTTGGCTTCAACAAAGCGATCATGATATGTTAAGTAACTACATAACTGAACTGAAGCTTTAGCCCAATATATAGACACTCTCTTATCAATCGAGGCTATTGTTTTAGTCACCTGTTTGCTCAATAAATTATGTACATATATTACAAATTTATGTTTATCTTCAGCTTGAAGCTGATACAACTCTACTATACATTCTAAAGTTAATTTATGAAGTTTAATCAGAGAAACTTTTAAATTTTTTTCTTTTAAAATGTATAAAATAGCTGGTATATAAATAGGATCTGGATATTCAGCCTCTTCCTTTGTATAATTTAAATATAGTTCCATTGCTTTATCTAATAATGGATAACAATTCTCTAACTTTTGTAAATTTTTCCAAACATTATGTAGATCGTGAAGCACATGTATAGCTGTCAAAATAGCTTTATGGTCCAACTCTTTTCCCTTCAACAATTCTATACATCTCACAAAATGATCTTTAGCAGCATGGAAGTTATGTTCTTTGTAAAGGTACACGAAACCTAAATTATGATAAGCTGTCGCAAGAACTATAATATCATCAAATCCTGTTTCTGTTGAATAAGTAATTATATTTTGAAATAGATCATTCATCTTGACTTCTACCGTACTGATTGTTTTCTTCGCCTCATTGGAAATTTTGTCTTTTTTGGATAGAAATACTACTTCAAACGATGATTTTAAAATTGTTAGAAATGTTTCACTAACATTGATACTTTCGGCATTCTCACTTGTATTTGCTTCTCTTTCTTTTTCTGCTAAAAATCAACATTAAAAGATTATTCAATGGATACTATAATAAATCGTTTTGAATAGATTATTCTTATCTATATTACCAGATTTGAGTATCTGTTCGATGCGATCCTCCATGATTTCCTCAAGAAACTGCCACATTATTGCTCGCAATATTTATATATTTGACAAAAAAATTAACCCTTATTAACTCGTAGAATCGTGTTACGTAAAATTGTCATGTATGTCCAAAATTGATTATGGTAAGGGATTTCCAGAAGAACACTTGTCCGTTACTAATTTCCAACAAACGTACAAAATTATTCAAAATACAGAAAGGAAAACAGTTGTGCATCTCTCTCTTTCGCTCGACCCTAAAGAAAGAAAGTGGCCAGAATTAATGTGCGTTCTTTTTTTTTTTTTTTTTTTTTCCGTTCTATTGCTCCGAGTAAGAAAACATAAATAGACACTGTGTCAATTGGGCTATCAAATAAAGAATTTCTAAAATAAATAGAAAGAATTTTCTATTCGATAACTAATCGTGCATGTGACACATTGTGGTTATGTATACATTATGTATACATTTCTTACCATAGCATATAAAATACATAGACTGCTTTCAGATAGGGTCGGTCTGATTGGTCAATCGTTGCTGGTTACCAAATTACCCTAGGCACCCCTAGGCCATCGATCGATATAAATAGGCTTTGTCACTTCGTCTATGTATTTTATACGTCTATGATTTCTGACTATTTTCTGCTGGAAAGCACGTGGTAAGTGCGTAGTAGGATGGCAGTGCAAATAAGGGAAATTGCAGTTTAGGGAGACAGCTGCTTCAGAATAACGGGTAATAGTGGAGAACAGGTGTGCGTGTGTGTGTGTAACGGGGGAGTTATATCCATCCCACAAGTCTCTATCGTAGTATATAATAATATGCATTATGCACGCCGTAATGTAAGCATGCAATACATTACATTATATACTAAGTGAATCGCTGACAAGTCACGTGTCACGTTTGTCATCAGGCCCAGTGTGCCAATGGATCGCCCTTCGAATGGTGAATTGCGTCTATACAGCCTGTAGGCTAGATCGCAACTCCGGAATTGTGTGTGATTGAAAAAGAAAAAAAAGAAAAGCTCTCGAGCGGCACGATGCGGGCGGCTATTGCAGTATTTTGTGTTTTCCTTGGCTGCTGCACCAATGTCGTGTTCCTGGAACTGCTTGTAAAGTGAGTATATCAATGATTCGGCCAATTTAACATCTTGCATAACACAGGGAATAGATGTATATACACATTATAAATGTGTATGTACGTATATAGAATGCGATATACATATTTTATCGTTTAGTAGAATCATTTATAGTTTCTTTTATTCATCAATTAACGTCTTAATGTCTGATTTAATAGGATTTAAAAGTAACATGCTTCTATCTCTCTCTCTCTCTCTCTATATATATATATATATATATATGCTGCTTTCAAATTTCGTTCGATAATAGTACCACTGTATAATTATTATGACAAAATTATTATTATAAAATAAAAAATGTACTAGAATTGATGATTAAATTAATAAGTAAATTATATGTTGGCTTATATTCTTGGAAAAATCTAAATGTAATCTAATATATTCAGGCCAATATGTATTTATGTATATGTATGTATTTATTTATTTATTTATCAGTTCCTCATAGAGTTACAGGAATTGTACATCTTTCCCCAACTTGCTCCCTCTTATGCATGCTTATAAAACTATCTTATCTCACAATTAATACAACTAACTATCCTCTCCACATATATGCAGTTCCCTATCTCCTACATACACACACACACACACATATTGTATCTCCTATTTCTATATCTTACTCCCTCTTTTCTTGCACATTTCTAAGGATTTCCACATTTTCGTTTACAATTCTTCTCCTCCATCTTCCTTGCTCTATTCAAGCCAGTATAAGCATTGATATTTAAACAATTCAGTATTTAATATCTATACTGCTCTTTATAATCTTAATATTTGCTTTTAATAGTTTCAACTTTTTATCATTCATCAATTGTTGACTGAACTTGAATAAAGATCGAAACTAGTTCCATTAATAAGAGGGAATTTTAAGATTACCAAGAATGTGGGGAATTATAAGTACTGAATCACAGCAGTACTTGAAGGCTTCTATTAACTTGAATGTGCTCATTTAAATGTCGATTGTTTGATTTTAGGGATGATCCTGGCAGTGGAAACCTTATTACATTTTCGCAATTTTTCTTCATATCCATTGAAGGATTTCTATTCACATCTAAATGCGGCACTGTCAAACCAAATATAGGCTTAAAGGATTATTTTAAATTAGTCATAATGTTTTTTGTTGTCAGTGTTTGCAACAATTATGCTTTTAACTTCAATATTCCCATGCCACTGCACATGATATTTAGAGCTGTAAGTATAATAAATATATAATAAATTCAATTTGGTGATACAAATTATCCGGTCTTACTATATATAATATGCATTATTTTAGGGTTCTCTTATAGCCAATATGGCTATGGGTATCGTTATTTTGAACAAAAAGTATGCATTTAGCAAATATTTATCAGTGTCCATGATTACAACGGGAATAATATTCTGCACGATTGTTAGCGGTAAAGAGATCAAGTCTTTGCAACAGAAGAACGTGGACCATGTGCCCACGACACCATGGGATGACTTCTTCTGGTGGATTCTAGGAATATCTCTACTTACAATCGCTTTGTTTATTTCTGCTGGAATGGGTATCTATCAAGAAATGCTGTACAGCCGGTATGGTAAACATGCGCGGGAGGCTTTGTATTATACAGTAAGTCCTTTATAATTTCTTGCTTGTTGATATTAAATATCAACGTTATGTTGTAATTGTCAATATAATATATAAAATTTCTTTACAGCATTGTTTATCTCTGCCATTCTTCTTAATAACAGCGCCTAGTATTTACGATCATTGGAACTTCGCGCTCGCATCCGAGCCGCTAAGATTACCTCTGATTGGTGTACATATGCCATCATTAATTGTATATTTAATCGGAAACATCTTGACGCAGTATCCTTTTTTAATTGCAGCTATATTATGTTATATTACACATATACCTGATGAATATACTATCACGTTTTCGAAATGTTCTCCTTAATCATGTTTTCAGATATATATGCATCAGCTCTGTATTTGTATTAACTACAGAGTGTAGTTCCCTTACAGTTACGTTGGTAATAACACTGCGAAAGTTTCTCTCTTTGTTGTTTTCTATTATCTACTTCAAAAATCCATTTACTATATATCACTGGATGGGTACGCTACTAGTCTTCATAGGTACAGTTATATTTACAGAAGTGGTACCAAAGATTAAGCAAAGCTTACAAAATATACCTAAGGCGCAAAAAATTGAATAGATATATTATATGTATAATATTATTTTATATATTATATATATAATATATAAACATTAATAACAAAGATGAGGCAAACAAAGCACTAATATTTTATTTCTATCGAGTATATGATAAAGCTCTGAACTAGTTCTTCAAAATATTTTATATAATAGACACATTATTTTAATATACGTGAAAAATTTCATGCTTTTCAAATAAATGTAATATCGAGAAGATAATCAGGACCATCCAGTATTTTCTATAAATTTATATGGTTCTGTAAAATAGCTAATAATATTCGAAATGTAATCTCTACTACCTCAATACTATATTTTCATATAATTCAAGCAATGAATAAAAAGGAGAATCGTATTCTTAATTTCAATTACTACAAATGTACCTGATAATTTGGTGATTTTGATGTAAATTAGACTATCGTAGCACGTATCATTAATAATTTCGCAAATTTGGTTTTAACGATACAGGTATATTTCTGTCTTTCGTAGTATATACTTTTTACAATAAATATATTTTTTTTATTTAGCAACAATTTAATTTAAATTCGATATGAGGGCACAATGTTCCGAGTATTTATAGTCGAGTAATTATAGATCGTATATCGCTTAATTAGGCTCGTTGTTCGGAAAGTTCTCTCGGAAAATAGCTGAAAAAACAGTGAGAAAAATCACGTAATAAGATAAAAGGAGACAGCATAATTTATACTGCTGCTTGGCACGCATATATATAATTCATAAAAAAAAAATATTTTTGTTATATCTAATTAAACTAAATTCCTATTTACACTATTTGTGAAAAGAGGAGAATATTACAGAGTGTATACAATGGCACGAGTTAACTATCCGCATACGAGCCAGCTGTCTGAGTACTCGTCGAAACAAATGTCATACAGTTTCACGATATAAATGTACAAAAATGTAAGAAAATAAAGCTAAAATCCAAGAAAGAGTACTGCTGTTTTCGAGCACAGCCAAGATATGAAAAACGGATTTATTCCATCACGGGATGCTTAAAATACTAATTATAAGATAAACGAACATATAACACCTGGTTCTAGCTTATTACAATACATATGCTAGTGTGTGTTATTAATGTTGCAACAATAGAAGAAATACCTTCTAACAACTATTATTAAATTGGTCAACGTGTATATATAATTTCTGATTGATTTATCCTTACAATTAAAATTTCTATAAAAAAAAAAAGAAAATTGTAAGATGTACGATGACTATTCATGCACCATTTCATGTCTCACCATCAATGTAAATTTTAGTTTCTAAACTGAATTCACAATTTACCACCGAATTACAACAATCGGCTAAATCACATTTATCTGCTTATTGATCACTAGTTTCGTATTCCTTTACGTCATGTGGTCACAATCTTAAACATGTTCATGTGAAAAGTCTGTATGACCACAATAAAAGATACATTTATCAAATTATTTGAGATTATACTTTGTTTATAAAGTACAATTCGAGTAATATTATTCGAGTTTCAGTAATATTATCCGAGTCATATATTTCTGATACACCAAGAGGAAAAAGTTATATACCTTAAAGAAAATAATTCGTCGGAAAACTCGCAACATTATAGAAATATCCTCTGATCGATGTAGAAGAACCAAGATAATAATATCGCGATAATATCGTATGAATAAAATCCTTATAATTTGTAATCTATAAACTTAAGAACGCCATCGCGCGATAATCCGTCAATTCTGACATACCTCAAATAATAATCTGTTATTAAAATGGAAGTGATTCGGGTTTTTCTACGACTTTGAAGATATTAGATAGCTCGTCGACCAACGTCTCATACCGATAAGCTACCCGTATATCCGGTACGTTGGTTCGCGTGATATCGTTACCAGCGACTCCTTCCTTCGTATAGTTAGGTCCCAACCAGTACTGTTTGCTCTGCAAAATGAACAATCGGATTGCATGATATTGTTCACGCATCAAAATCGCGTCGATTGTTAAACAAATTTATACAAAATCGAAAGATGTAGAATGAACTACTTAATATATGAGTTATCGTTATATTAAAATAATAGTAGAGATAAAGCTTATAGAGTGCATCAGAGAGTTTGATCCGTTAATTGCTCTTTGTATGTACGTCGAAAGGCTGGAGAACTGATATAATGACTCACCTTGTGCGGAAAACCGCTCATGAGAACGGAATTGCGTGCCAATTCGCACATGTCGCACGAACTAAGTTTCCACACTTGGGCAGCAATACTATATTCTTCCATCAGAGGTTCCTATAATTAATATATTATACCATCATATTAAGATCTCATGAGATATATTACATATATATAGCAGTAATAATTTTCGTATATAAATAAAATTTATAAAAAATAAAAAAAAATATTATAAAATCATTATTACATAATTGTGTATTTTTTATTTACCTTGGTAAAATGAAACTGAAGAGGATCATCTGTAGACAAGCTTACACATAGTCCTCTAGCAAGATATTCTGGAAGCGGATTACGATGATAGTTTAGGAAAAGCGAGTTGTTACTGAGCGGCGACATCGCGATGCCTATTTGCGCCAGGTAATACAAATATTGGAGCACGGGAACTTTTCTGAGCAGCAGACCATGTGAAATATTCTCCGCCATCATGTAGCCGCATACCAAATGCTGAACGGGCCCGGCTTCACCACAATGAGGTCTAAGGACGAACGTATTCAAGCCTTGTTCCCTGTAAAAGATCTCACATTGAAGATGTTTTACGAGATAATTATTTTAAATAGTATATAGAAGAATTTTACAGCAAACAACGTACGCTCTAAAGTGATTGAGGACCATCATATTCGCATAAGTGTAGTACTGATAATATCCGTACGGAGGATTTTCTATATCATCCCATTCCGCAGGTGGATAAACGTCTTTGTCGAAGAGAGGATTTTCCGGCTTACTTTCATCGTCCACGGAATCGAAACCTATTACCTGTCACGACAATAAAATAGTGAATGTAAAATAATATTTAGCAAGACAGTATAAATATAATAAACGGATTAAAGAATAACATATGAAATATAGAATAACGTACATATTGTAAGAATTTATGTAGCTCCGGATGAGAATGAGGATCGTTGGTCGCTTCGAAGAGCGGCAGGAAGATGTTGTTGATGATCTCTTGGAAGTTCGTCATAAGCTTGTTCAGCTTGAAGATATCGCTATAATGTATGAAATGCAAACGGTGAATTAATCGGATCTAAGTTTCGCGCTCGTACATACCATATAGACTTACTATAATCTAGGAATCTGTATAAGCCAGCGCACGTTGTCCGAATAGACGTCACCCTGGATCGCCCATTTGGCCAGCTTGTCCCATTCTTCTGGACTCTTGCCATAGATCGAAAGACGCAGTTCCGCATTCTGATACTTTGACTCTTCAAGATCGCTTGCGACTTCCTTGATTATTCTCGCGAAGTACGAGCCGTTCAGATAATTGTCCGTTTTCAGGAAAACTTCACGCAGACGGCTCTCGCCGATTGGATTGTACTTTGCGTTGAACTTGTCGAATCTGTGAAATGTATTTCTGTCCTGCGAAAAAAGAGAAAGAGTTAGGCGCTCCACTATTTTTTCTCTCGAAAGCTTTCTTGATATTTTTTAACGTAAACGTCGCTCAGAAAGACACTTACTGCGTGTACATCCAACATGTCGACGCTTAGATCGTAGGTCGTCAGATTCATAGATTGAAAAACTTCGCGGAGTGTCATGGTCTCCCCGTTCTTGGAACAAGTGACCACTTCGACCGCGTGGTTCTTCAACGTTTTCTTGATAAACCTAAGCAGGTGCTTTTGATTCATGCATGAAGCCGCATGTATGTGAGTGTCGACCTGTGAAATCGATTGTACAATAGCGCAACTCGATGGTTGATTTATAAGAAGCGGAAAGAGTCAACTTGAAATAGAAATTTAATATCTTGTTTGATTTTTCTTGCTCGAGATATCGAAGTGTAAGAAACTTCTTTTTCTTAAACTTTGCAAACTAATAAAGTCTTCATTATTAGATTAGTGTGCAAGGTTCGTCGTTTTTCTATATTAAGTGTTATACTTTAAACAAATTAAAAAACTTTTTTCTAGAAAGAATATATTGAAATCAATGATGTGATCATCTTGATTAATAAAAATTACTTCGGAACTGTGTAATTCCGTTTCTAACTTCATGACAAGATGACGCTAAATATAAAATAATATATATATATATATATATATATATAGTTTCATCCTTAGAAGCAGATCCAGATTATGATCCCGGTGCACTCGCACTCCAAACTATTCGCGTACAAACCTTCCTAATATTGTAGAAGTCCCTGTGCGGCACCGCCTTCTGACTCGCTAGCTCTCTGAGCTCGTTCAACAGTACGTGCAACTGATACTTGGAGGAAAGATAACTCAGTCTTCGGTAGCAGAAAGATTTCAGGGGTCCGTCGGCGATCATGGTGCACAGCAGATTCATGTCTTGGATGAAGGTCGCCATATCCGGATACGAGTACGGGAGTGGTTTGCCATCAGCCAAGTCCTCGTCGTTGGCGTACACATTGAACACGCCGTTGACCGGTACAATCTTGTAGTTCTTCGTCGGTGGAAACTCGCACTCCCACGGATCGCCCCGAGACGCGGGCGCATGTACCGGATGATCTGGTAATAATCGATCGAAGCGTGCATTAGCATCATTTAGCGCGCTAGCTATTTGTTGCCGCAGCGCTGTTTATTTTATTTCGATATAAAAAAATCATCTCGCGCGATAGAGATAGAGATAGATAGAGATAGATAGAGAGAAAGAGAGAGAAAGAAAGAAAGAAAGAGAGAGAGAGAGAGAGAGAGAGACTCTACTATGGTTAAGTAGCTAACATAATTCAAAACAGCGTGCAACAGGATATTTAAGGCAAGGATATTAATAGGCACTAGGAGGACCTGTCCGAGAGATGTCTTTGATCAGCGCGTCGATGTCCGCGTCGGACCGAACTTCCCTGATTTCGTTCACAATATCATCCAGCAGCCCTTTCCCTTAAGAAATATATAACAAAACTAATATCGTATACTGTTCATTAACTCATACGTATGCTAAGGATATGTAGTGTTTTTGACAACACTGAAGTAAAACTGTGCTTTATGGAGTTTCGCATAAAGAGCTGCGTGATTGGATACGCATATCCGCGTATCGTTGCGTTGCGACGAAAAAGAAAAGAAAAAAATTACACACTCTACACGAACGATAGTTTGACGTCGGCCGATTGCTATCGGCGTTTGGAGCGCTAAACAGTATTAATTGCATTATAATGTTTCGTGAGAGACGACAATCACGTATTGTGTCTCCTTTCTTTGGTGTCACGACGGCACGAGGAGGGAACGATCAACGGGGATACGTATGGCAAGGATATAGAACATCGAATTGGATTTCTAACACACAACTTTGAGATTCGAGCCGTTCCCTGATTAACAATAATTACCTTTGATGGCCTTTCGATCATCGTGATGGACTTCGTCGTCCGTGGTGAATGGTCTTTTGTCGGCACTACGTAAGAATCTAGACGTAATGGAGGGGAAGCTCTGCTTGGAGTTATTCATGTATTTCTCGCGTATCGCCAATGCCTGCACCAGCATTTTTGAGGCCCTTTGAAGATCTTCCAGAGGTACCTACGACATATAAAATATATATAATAAACCTGTGTATTTGAAACAATTACATTCTTGGATGCATGAATTAAGCAACGAAATAATTTTTTCAAAACAAATTTCTTATCATAATCATTTCATATGCAATAAGATCATGTAAAACATACATATATAATTCGATTGTAAGATTTAATAAATATGCAGGCTCAAAAAATGTAAAATAATTTCAATATATTTAATATCAAGGTCACCGAGTGAAGAAACTAGATTCTTTAGAGATTAGAGCGTCTCTTATATAGAATAATTAGGACGCATGAAGAGTAAAAGGGCGAGAGAGATTGCTATATGACCAAAGATTTCTCGCATAAGTCTCTTCGCAGTCCCAAGGTTTCAAATGCACATAAAATCTCTAGAGAGACACGTCATGCATAATATAGCATTCGTGAAATATAAAGTTAAAATTACATTTCGACTGAATGTACCAATGTCGATAAATAATATCTCGCGATCGTTATTTCTCGAAAAATATTCTACAGATAACTCATTTTTCTGCATATTTCAATGATTAATGAACTTAAGTATTCGCTAAGCACGATGCAATAATTTGCATTTTCAAATTATGTAAATCATAATTTCAATTCTTCTAGCTTAAATAATCGTTAATACAGCAATCACATAATTCGGGAAAAAAAAAAAAAAATCCTATTATAAGAAAATCCTACGGCGCATTTTTTTAAAATCAATCACACAATTAAGATTGTCAATATTCTGAGACTCACTCCGGAAGTGTCCTCGCCGGATATGGAAACCCGTTGGAAGTGAGGTACAAAGTCATTTTCTTCGATTTTGAAGCTATGATCGGTGTCATCGGGAACTCCTGGATGGAGCGATGGCTCGTAATGACTGCGACGTTCCTCAAGATCCTTTGCAGCTCTGTCAAGAAAGAAAATAATGTTTCGAGAAATCTTATTTTCCTTTAGATGAAATAAAATCTCGCAGTAAAGTTTATCTTCATATACAAAATGATTCGCAATTATCCTGCGAAATATTAAAGCCAAATTCCTTATTTAAATTTAAAATTAATTTTTTTAATAAAATAATATAAAAAAGTATGATTTATTATTACAACTTTTTCATTCTTGATATTAAATATCTCAATGTATGTGTATATATGTGTAATTAAGTCTGACATTTTTTTTAAATTCTACATTTATAAAAATCTAAATAAAGAATAATATATAATAAATTTGCAATTCTAAAGGCCAACATTCGCTTTAACATTCTATCATTTTCGTTTCAGATTTAAGTAAAAAATTTTATCTCATATCGTTATACATTAACTCTGTGCCCTGAACAGAACAGAATCTAAAATTATACAAACGTCGATATGAGAGAATTTATAACGGAGTTAATACACACGAGTTGCAACGAAGACAAATAAAGTGCAATTTCATGATTGAGAGAGAAGGATTAAATTTGACGAGGTCGTGATAGTAGCGATGCTTCGCGGACTTTTGACTCCAGGGTTATCGACGAATATCGCGTCGATACGCACAGGCTTCTCTTTCTCTCTCTTTCTCTCTCTCTTAAACACGTGGAAAATTAAAAACAACTCTGTAAAAGATAACCACTCTATAATTAATGCATCATTCTATTGATGTTTATCCGTTTATATCGGCTTATTTCCTCATGTCCATAATTTCATAATGTTATTTAAAAAAGATGAGACTTGCTACTAAAAAGAATATCTCCGACTACGACGGATAAATGTTAAAGCTGCTTGCAAAAGGCACGTAGCACATAATAAAAGATATTTATTTTTAAAATATTTTTAAATCTATTATAATGAACATTTAAGTACAAGAATAATATTAAATTAAATTAATAGAAATTGATATATGTATATTAATAGCGTAATTAATATATCATGTCATTAAAAAAAATAGTAGCATCAACATTATCAAAATTAATGATTTAATTATCTATACGGCATTTAGATTGATCGGCACTCTAAATTGTATCAGCACAATTGTATCGGCACTTTCATTCTATCGCTATTAAATATGATTATATAACATTCATAATAACAACTTACAACGCATATTGAACAGATGATAGTAATAGCCTAAATTGATAATATAAAGTTAGTAACAAAACTGTGTATATTCTAATCTCGAGAATTAAAAAAATTAAAAAGTAATCTATATCGCATTCTTCACTCATTAGTCCGTACCAAAGCGCGAATTACCTCAGGAGAATCCTATTATCTCTCGTCCATCTTTTTGACTCGTACGCGTCTGCGAACATGTTACGCGATCGTTGCCACGTGTGTTGCAGATCGATCGCTCCTACGTGCGAAGTAAAAATTATGCGAGTCGAATAACGCGAAAAAGTTTGTGCTGCGCCTTGTTCTATTCTCATTTGGCACTCTTTCGTGATTTTTCACGAAAGCGCGAAAACAACAAATTACAGAAATTTCAGCGCGAAAAGTAACTTTCGCTTATCGTCTCGCTCGTAAGCGATGCGACGCAACGAATCGCGTTCGTTTCGACCTAATTAGCGTTTCTCGATCACGATCACGATCACGATCGCGAATCGGCTGCATCGTCCGATCTCCAGTTACATGGTCGGAAAATTTCCATGATCTGTCATGATTAGTCGGCCGGTATACCTGATAAGTTCCTTTTACAGATGCTAATAAGGCGCGATGGGAGCCACGTGGTCCTTTCCCGGCTTTTTTCACAGTCTCACGCATATATTTCACTACACTGCTGCATTCCAAGTACCACTAAATAGGTTAACATAATTAACGTTTGCTTTTATCACTAAACATTTGTCTCGATAATCACCGTTTCGTTGCAAGTGATTTCTTGTCTTGATATATATTTTGCAAAATATCATGTATAACTGTTAAATAAAAAAATATAGAGAGAAATATAATATTTATTATTCTTCAAATATTATTCTATATATATGGAAAAGCAAATATAAAGCAAAGAAACGTCAACTGTCACGATTACAGATAATATTTCTATTAGATAAATAATCTTTTAATTTTTTAACGCATACTATTATTTTGTATTCCTTATCGACATTTTACTATTTTATATTTTGCACTAATGCGACCTAATTTGATTGACAAATAGTTACGGGATATGGTGAAAGAGTGACAAAATTCTGCAGTATTTCTGTAATAACATCCTATACGACGCTGCGGTAACGTGTTTATCACATCTTTGTTCCTGCCATCAACGCGACAAATTTTTCTAAGCCCACAACTAAAAAACCTGTAAAAACATTAGAATAGCAGAATTTTTAATAACCAATATTATTTCAATTTGTCTGATGTTTTTGTTTCTCTAAATGACAAAAGTCTTCATAAAATCGATTGAGAATTTATCGAAAGACATACACACATATCAAGAATACTAATAATTTTTTTCATATTTTTAAAATAATTTGGGCCAACTTTTCACAGATATCTTTCAACATATATATTTTGTCAAAAATTTCTTATTTTCTAAATTTTAATCATTATGATCCCATTATAATAATTCCTCGTTAATCTCTGATTTTCTAATTCCTAATTATATCTATGAAATTTGAACTCTTATAAATATATATGTAAGTTATAAAGATAACACACATATAAATAAAAAAAGGTTTATGAGAAATACAAGATAAATAAATTGCATTAATTAAAAGCCCCAAATTTTTGAATCGAATTCTTAGAAGATCCTTTCAATTCAGCTCCAAAATCGCGTATTGCATGTTTCTGCGTCACTCGATGCTGTTGACGCGAAATTTAAACGCTAGTAAGAGGCGTCACTCTTTAATCATGTAGTATCAACTAGTATCGAATAATCTGGTTTGATCTCGTCAAAGAATAAGTGTCGTTTGCATAAAGATTAATGCTATTGCAGGCATATTGGTATTATAACGAGAAATTCTTTTTCATTATATCTATCTAGATTAAACGCGTAATAATGTTGTTGCATTACGATTCACACAAATGCATTGTTTTGCAAGCTCCAAGTTCCGGTATAACTGCATTGCAGCGAAAGAACCAACAAATCAAAGTTCTAGATTTTAAAATGAATTAAACACACAAAACTTTAATATATATAATATAATCTTTCGTATTTGTACTTTTATTGTTAGTGGATAAAATATCTTTTTAATAAATAAACGATTTTTTTTAATATGCAATTACCAAGGAATATTATCGCGTATGTATATATATATATTGATATACCTATCTTTATATTTATATTTATTATAAAAATATATATATTCTATACTCTCTTAAACTGAATCAGCGAAAATGTTACTAATTAAAGCAGTGACAAGATTTCACCGAAAGTGAAATATTCACGTCTTCAATGAAAATATTCACATTTTGCTCCTCCATTTGCTTGCATTTTGTTTTGTCATCACTGATTAAGGCAGTACGATTTTACTGAAAAATCAATGAGATTTCACTGTTTGCTAAGTGCTATACTTATAATTGAAATCACTGGTTATCAGTAATAATACATTTATTCCATTTAAGAGAGTAATTTCAGAAAGTAATAATCATATGCATAAATAAAATGTATGTGTGTGTGTGTGTATTCACCGCGCAATCCTAATTCTTTTACGTGAACGGCATAAAATGCAGCTACACTAGAATATGACGACTACACGTTGCAATCATCGATCGAACTTGATATGATTTCGGTGACGTAAGATTCCGATAAGTCGAAACAATTCCTATCAATTATTGGTGCGACGATTTAGCGTAAAGGTCCATTTTTCCATCTATAATTCGCCGGTTTTATATTACTACCGGTTTCACGATACAACACAGCACCGGACTTATTGTGCGAATGATATCTAACTCTCCACGCGCGCTTACAACTCTCTCGTACGTGCCGGAAGTTGCGTAATACGCCGCAGAGTATACGTCCTATATCAACGATAGTCGCACGAGCACTGAACGGTGAACAGGCGGCTGAGGAGGGCTGATCGCACGAGCAACCCCTTCATCCTCCTATCCCTTCCTCTTTTCACCATCCTACCGCGTTTCAACTCTCTGATTGCATATAAAGACGGCTGATACATGGTTTCCGCTTACGAAACTTCTTTTTTGACATATATCACATCTTTATACATAATAAATGCATTGTTAAAGTGTAATAATAAAAATAACACACACACACACACACACACACACACACACACACACACACACACACACACATATATATATATATATGCAGACACATATATATTGTAATATTCTAACATGTATTACAGTATTCATAAATTCGCTTCTGTGATTTATTCTTACATCGTTCTTGTTCCTTGAATATTATCAACAATATCGCAGAATATTGATACTTTTATAGAAGATATCGAGTAATATCGAGGTAGGAAATGCTTCGATATTGTTGAAATATCATGAACATTTTCCAGTTATGGCAGGAAACAGAAATATGAACGGGAAACTACCTGAATAAGCTTACTCGCCTTTGTTTCGCAACGAAAACCAGCTACGATCGATTTTTGAGGTGGAGGTCATCTCATACAGGCTGTTTCGCAACAAGGTTTGTAAATGTCTCTTCCAACAAGTTACGAAAGATGATTATTTCTTTCTTCTTTTTTTTTGAGAAAAAAGTTTATTAATCATTTCGTCAAACCCCTTAATCGTTTTTACATATAACATGGAACAATGGGCGAGTTTTTTAATTTATCGATTGATTAAATGCAGCACGTGCTGCATTTGCGCTTCATGCGATCAATCAATCGATAAATTAAAAAACTCGCCCCTTATTCTTTAAGTAACTGTTAACGATTATGACACACATTTCGAATTGAATTATCGTATTACATTAAGCGCCTCGAGGCCAGACAGGCACACATCCTACGTTGAATTATTGATCGCAGCTTTATCGGCTGCAGCGGCAGAATTCCGTTCACGACGACGACGATGATTTTATCGGTAATCAACGATCCCGTCCCAAGGTAATTCGTGATTAAATCCCTGATTTTCATGTAATTGATAAACAAAAATCTCATAACTGATATAAATGATGCGCGAATGGCCGTCGATGCGTTCCTCTCGCTATATAGACGTATGTATATATTCGTAATCAAACGACGTGTTTATGAATAAAATGTATGTGCTTATCAGACAATGTGTTCATCACGATTGTCCATCACTTTTATCTTTTCTAAAATTTCTCTTTTAAACAATATAATAACTTAAAAGGACCGAGCATAAAATGAATCTTTTTAGGATTAATTATAGACATAACATGAGAGATGAATGTTGCATCGTTGCGATCATTTATAGATGAATAATTAAACTTGCACTATGAATAATCTTACCAATATTAATTAATTGCATTGAATTAAGTTAAAGCTTTGTCGCGATAACTTGTTGAAGATATATTTCAAACTAGATTAAATTACATTAAATTCAAATCATTATATATAGAAATATATGTATGTATATATGAATTTATAAGAGATATTTCTTATATAATACAGAATAGTACAGTACTTCACTTCGTTATTAAAAATGAAATTGCTTCAAAACGTAAAAAGCGTGGATGCGGCAAAAATTTCTAAACAAGGAAACCCAAAGGAACACAGAGCTCCATCGAGTAACACAAAACGGCTTTGCTTACGCAAAATTTTCAAAATATCCGCCTGTTCAATTGAGACGTGGGCCTCATTGAACTTATCAGTCTCTATCCTATCCATTTATCCTTAGCTCATATCTACATATTTTATATTACGCAATCGGTAAGATATCTAATAATGATTCCAAACTGGTTCGCGTGGCACAGACTCGACAAACGTTGCCTAGTCGGCATTCTACCAGTGTGTGTTGTACCCAAAACATTGCATATGAAATATTTCTTATTGTTCCCTCACATCACAGAAAGTGGAACAACACTTAAGTGTCGCATCGACGCTCGATTGCCGCGTTGAAAAATACAGTATCTCTCTTTCTTTCTTTCTGTCTTTCTTTTTCCTTCTCTCTCTTATAATCGTACTACTTATCTCTAACTATAAAACATTCTTATATAAGAATAAATCTGTTATCCAGTTAGAATTTGAATATTTCCCCAGTTTTTTAAACTGTTTGATTAATAAACTCTTTTCTCATTCTGATCTTTACGAAATTTGAATTTGAATTAAAAATTTAAGTGAGGATTAGAGTCTTTGAAAACTGAAGCAATTCTGATATTCTTTTAATGAAAAACTAGAGCAATCGTTCGAGATATTCTCATCGGGCGCGTTTAAAAATGATATATCCCGCAATACTATTAATAATCTCGTGATAGTATATCGTGCAAAGAATAAGTGACTCTTTACTCGTTCCTTAATTTTCATAAAAGCTCCCTAAAGGATCATGATATAGTTGCTCGAAATGTATGATATGCAACTATCATGACATTTAGACATGCTACAGCGTGATCATGCGTCTCGAAAACGCCAGAATGTTTAGATCAATATAGTACGTCATGATACATACGGATTTAAAAAAATATTTGAGGCACAATATTTCTCTTTAAACTCGCCGTTGTCTTTCGGAAAAGCTTATTTTTCGAGAATTTATTCGAAGAATTTATACATTTTTCGATTTTTATTAGGCTTTAATTCAGAATTTTTTGTTCCCTTAAGTGCTTGCGTCGCAAACATCCTGTAGAGGTTTATGGCACTCGAATTTACCAAGTACTCAAATGCGATAGTGCATACATATACGCCAGCACTTTATATCCTTCGAAATACTTCAGTGCCTTTCGCGTAGTAAATATCGCGATCACGATTTTATTGCTACTTATTAGTTATCGGCATCGCTTTTTGAAATTAATTTCTTCTAACGACAAGGTATTCGATAAATACGTGAGATCAACGTAAAATTAACTAAAATTAATCCTTAAACTCGATGTATTTTTAATATGCATATGGATTCCTGTATTAAAAATTGATATAATAGCATTTTCTTTTATTTTTACGATCCAAATGCAACTAAATCATTTATTATTTATTATATTTCGATCGAAACATATTGAAATCCGAATTGTATTTCAAATTAAAAACGACGATTAAAATCTTTAAAATATTTTTTACATATATAAAATATGTATTTTTTTTTTATATATTAAATATTGTGTCTATATATAATTGAGTCCAAAGTCTTTATTACGCTTGAACCGATCTGAATCATGTGATTCGAAAAGGCATGCATTTTAGGATTAATCACACTTACTTGACGGTCAGTTGTCGTTGAATCAGAAGCTTTTTCTCGATCTGCTCGATCGGGAATTGCGGTACTTCGTAGGGCGCAGAAATCTCGTTCGGTAGCTCGGATGCAAGTCTCAAGCTACTGCCACCTCCAGTGCCGGTTCCGCCACCTTCGATACCGAAGACTGGGCTCTCGCTGCCTGTAACGAAAAATAAAATAATTATATTAAAGTAGGATCGATTAATAGGATGGATAATTTCTTTTATCGTAATGTATATATGCCTTCTTTTTTATTAATGTAAATACAATAAGAGACTTGCGATAAATTACTCGAAAAATCACAAAATTTCTATTTCTATTTCGTTTAGAGACAAACATATATAGCATGGAATAGACTGCGACGAAAAAGTTAAACAGAGACCACAATTTTCATAATTATCGGAGGATTTACCATTGTTTACATAGTCTGTAGCTTGTCCAGTTTTCTGCAACCACTCAGTAACAGAATTGCGCTTGTACACGGCAAAGATTTCATTCTCATTTCCCATTTCAAGAATTTCAATCGTTTTTTGTTAACACGAATCCCTAACGTTTCTGTAAAAATTTTTCAGCTTTACTTTGTATTTGCATTTACACGATGTCCTCACTTGGAAAGCTCGAAAAATGATCAATCGCCTTTCTAACTCGCCCAAAACGATCGTATGCAAAAAAACTACAATTAATTTAATAAGTGGATCATTAAACTTGACTGAAAACACATCAGTGTTTTAATAGATGTGTAATTAAAAATAGCAACCTGTTGTGTCGAAAAATTACAAATGTCAAATAATAATTAACCGTTAACTAGTTTTGTATGCGGTTCGTAATTCACACGTTTATAAAATTTTTAGTTAAGTGGAATTTGGAATTTCTAAGTAGCACATAATTGTTTGATAATTAATTATAAATTACTATTTTGTAAAAGATAATGTTTTTTAATCATTATTTGTGATTTCTCATGCCGATTATTTCTGATTGTGAATATTATTTGATCACAACAGAGCATTTATAATTTAACAATGACACCTCTGCGAGAGAGAGAGAGAGAGAGAGACACCGTCGTTCTACAATATGATCAATGAACGAGCTCGTCGTGACCCTCGACTGTCGACAAATCTACAAAGACCCGCGGTGTCGAGTTATTAATAGAACGCAACGTGGCATTAGAGGACTGTTGTTTTCGTTCGACAAATCGACGACGAGCTTTCTTGTCTTCGTAGCAATGACTCAACCACGAGAGCAAAGAGGTTCACACACATTGTTGCAAATAAGATTACGACAAAATAAATAACAAGTTATTATGATGAAGTCGGAGGCTTTACAACCTTACTAGAGAATAACGCGTAGTAAACGATAGTCAACGTCAGAGTACGCGAATTGGGGTTGCGTCAGGGATGATTAAATTACGCCTATACACAGTTTCTGCACGTGTAATTTGCATGAAACTGACATGAACGTATTCTTGTCAACTGTGCAGCGAACTAGGAGACAAGCTAATTGTTCCTTTTCATTATCCGTGATATGCGCAAAAAAATAGATAAATCAATGAGAAGTAAAATATCTTAAAAGAAAAAGAGAAATAAAGTAATCACTGTATTGATATTATGCGATTAAAATTTTTACATGTTAAAGAATTTGACATGACAAAAATAGAAAAAGACAAAAAATATATTAAAATAAGCAAAGAATAACAAAAAAAAGTACAAAATAATTGATTTATACAAATATAAACTACGATTATTCACCTGAATACAATCCGTACCTAAATCATTTTTCGTTCTAAAAAAAACGGTTTACAGCTGTCTGTAAAAGTGCATTGTACCACAAAATGACAGGTTCAATCGTTTCAACGTGAATTGATAGCAAACTGTCGGCAGTTAGAATTCGCGACACGATGTCAATAGACGATTTCAACTCGCTTTTCTTCTTACAATTAGTGTGGGAAACGACAACTAAAAACATCGGATCACACTATAAATAATTAATTCCAGAAAAATTCCGACATTATTTTCCTGGCTTTTCTGCAAGGTTGGTACATCATTTTCTACCATTTTCAATGCCGGCGCGATGATTCACGCGCTTAACGAGTCATCGGATTGACTGCAAATTACGATTCTACGAAGAACGAGAATTCTACGCAACACAAAACTTACAACAATGCATCATTGTAGACATTTGCATCAATTTAATTTAAGCCACATATATGAGATAGACGTTGCTATATTTGCAAAACTTTTATTAATTATAAATAATCAAATAAGTAATTTGCTTAAAAATTTAACGGTTTCTCAGAAATTAAGTCCCGCTACAAATTATTAATTATTACGGCAATCATTGTAAACTTAGTTTTCAAAACATAATTGGTTAACTTCAAATTTATCTCAAACAATATATATGAAAAAATGTCTCAGACAATTTTTATTGTTAAGGAAAAGTATCCTCTGAATTTATCAAAACATCTGACAATGAGCCAGTGAGAAAGTACGTCTTACAAATATATCAAAAAATCGAATCTATGAGAAAGTATGTTATAGGAACATCTTGCATAAACGGTACGAATGATTTATGCGATAAGGTTGAATATATATGATAAGGGCCTATGCTCCAGTTCATCATTTCAATCGTCGATGAATTGTCTGCCACTTTAAATAGCCGGATGCTTGAATAATAACCAGATATCTAGATAATAGTGTACGATTTGATCCATATTGATAGTACTAATCGAGCAACACATAATTTAATTTTCTCGTGCTCTCTATCCGTCTCGCGTTATCGATTTTGATAACGCGAGACGGATTTACGCAAAAGAGAAACGAGATCCGAATTAAATCTCGCACAGGATGTTGTCAACTTGTTATTCGTTTCAACGATGTGTATATGTGTTACGTATATATTTACGCACACCGCGTTCGTCGATAAAAATACCGTTCTCACGAACTAACGATATATTTTATCAAAGCGTTTTCGGAAAGGCAAAGAGCCGTGCGTTGATTATCGCGAATTAATGCTCTCGTCGAGACGTTATTTACTTGGCGAGCGACTTTCGCATCGGCGATCAACACATTTCAAGAGCCGGTTATATTGCGTTAACATTGATTATCGCTAACTCTAGTCAACTGGATCTTCTTGCGCGATTTATAATGTATAGGCTATAAATGGCACCAAATAAATACTGGCGTTACTTTTTCCTGAGTGAAATTTAGGGCCAATTCTTTTGTAGCAAAATTGAAGGAGATTATTGTATGCTATGACTTTTCAAATTTTAACATTAACCGCAAATTAAAATTGTGATAAAAGGAAGGGATTCTTTGAGACTTCTGAGAAAGATGCTTTATTCCATCGTTTTATATCTTTTGTGTATTAGCTTATATAATGAATATCAGAATAGTTGAAACATTTTATTTCAAGAGTAATCTCTAATTTAATTTTTCTGCATAAATCAAAAGCAATATCAATAATCATTCAAACATTTATAATATATTTTCTGCAAAACAAGAATATTATAAAGTTATCAATAAGTTATCAATGTTTTGATAACTCGCTATTAAAAGTTACTCTCAAGAAACAGAAAGTGTTTCAATCATTCTCACGCCGAACGGTCCAACGATTTGTTACTCGTGAATCCCAGAGTTAGACGAATCAATGCGACTCGAATTTGACAGTTCCTTGAATAACACACAAAGTTACGATACAGGGCGTTTTCCGTGAGATGCTCGAGAATCGTTCAATTGTCCGTTTTATTCCCCTTTGTCGTGTGTGAAGCTTCAATAACTTTATTCTACGAGAAAACGGAGCGCGACGCGAGATTGCGAGATGCGAGTTCACTCTCGAGAGCCGCGAGAGAGAAACTACTACTGCATACGTTTAGTCGACGATGCTTTGGAGGGCACTGACCATGCCAACTGGTCGTGAGTGTCGAATAAACTGTGGTAGGACAAGGCAGAAGAGGGAGAGAAAAGGGGGAGAGGGGATACTTGGCAGAATCTTGGCAGAGTCGTATCGCAGAATCCGTGCGTGTATATTTACTGTATATACGCGAGACTCGCGCCACGCGCAACGAAACACGCGTACACGCAGCACAAATAAATCCTTCAACCTTTATCAAAGACTATAATTAACGAACTGTAGTTAGGCAATAAAAAAATAAAGGTTATAATTAATATAAATTTTTCTCATTAACATATTATCACAATATTTTTTTTTTTTTTTTTTTTTTTAAGAGATTCAAGGACCTCTCGATACTAAAGTCATTAAATAATTAGGAATTTAATGTTTGAAAATATTCGAAAAGTTTCGAGAAAGATTATTTTAAAGAGCTTAAGCCAATTAAATTTTGCGAGTCGACGACAAAAATCTTGTTAGGCCGATAAGAATGAGGCTAATTTATTAATTAATTTCATAAGTGGATTTTAATATAGTCTTAATATGAAATTTATCACACACCATTTCTTTTAATATCACATATGACATAGCATTAAAAATGAAAAAATTATGATGCGTTCGCGTCACATGAAACTCAGTGAGATTTTCGGAATCGCATTTACGCCGTTTTTGCAAATCATCGATGTATTAATATCCAACTTTATTCACGACTTGCACACGCACGCAAAAAGATATCGAAAATTTGGCACAAACACGTTGCAACGCGCGATACGTGAGTTTCGCGATTTTCACGATAATACAGGTGAAACGTGTTTCGCGATTTTCGATAATACACACTCGCGATCGGCGTGCATGCTTATTCCTGGATGACCCACATATCGCGGTGTGACAAATATGCACACGAACCACGTGCGTGCGTAATTGCGTAGGTGTCTAAGCCAGCTTTCGCGCAAACGATGGAATGTTCGATGGATGCTCGTATAAAAGGTTGAGCATTGTTGACAATCGTACGATATTTCTAAGTATTAGCATACGGTTATAATACATTGGCCTTTTAAACTCTCTTGTATATAAAACGTCACCATATATAAGAGAAATAATATATTAACAAAATTGTAAATTATTCACCTAATCTATTGCTGCGCTGTCACTCGATACTTCCCCAGATCTCCTTCTTTGTTCATGTTTATCTTTTGCTACTCGCTCATGGCATTCGCTCACGAACACACGTTTAATTACCTTCGTGCGCTCACTAATGATCAGAATGCGAAATCACGCGGCACTTTTACATAGCAGTTGACACGATTTTATTTTGTATCGGGACGGAATAACGTGAAAATCTCAGCTATACGAAGCTATGATCCGCTTGACAGTAGAAATGCGATAATTAATTACTCGTGTTGTCTAATGTTTAATTCGTAAGAATAATTGTTTGATATCTTTTACTATTTATCGTGATCGTATTTCAAGAGATATGATACAGAACGACGCTACCTTCCTGAACGAGATCCGCCGCGCGAATGACAAAGCCATAATATGTAAACAACTGCGTGCTAATTGTAAGCGTCGCAAAATTCATAACAAACATAATGTTTGTCATAAATTTTGCTTGAAACGAAAAACAAGCGCTGAATAAATGATTATATTATATTCTTAACCAAACTTACTTATTATACTCTTAATAATTTATTCGCGCATTATCGCGCAGTGTCAGAGAGTAAAATGTTATTTTCGAACTCTTTAATCATTAACGAAACATTACGAATACAAAACAAATTGATTCGAGCGTCTAATTGCGTTTAATTAATAATAAGTGCCTCTATATGTTATTGATTTCGTATTTTAATATTTATCAATCGCTTATCATATAAATTCGACGCTTATATACATCGGCAATTTCTCGAAACATTTTATGTGATTTATTCGATCGAAATTAATTACGATAATGTATTCTTGGATATCTATGTTCAATTTTAATTTATATTATACATCGAAAGAGATAATACGACGATTTACAGAACGACCTCGCGCCGCTACCTCTCCGCACGAGTCTCGCCACGTGAATGATTACAAAACCATAAACCATAACATGTAAACAACAGCGCGTTAAATCGTGTACCCTTCATGTCAAAATGGGATGACAAGACAGCGCGCGCAACCGCACTTTATATGCTAAAGACATATGAGAATATCCGACACAACTATTCCTCTTGAGAAATTTTCCGCTCCTCTCACTCCATACTAAAAAAATTATCGAAGCTCTACTATAATAATTAACTCGTATTATCGCGTAGTATCACACAATATTAGAGTAAAACTGCCAGTCATTTTCGAATTTCTTAATTATTAACGAAATAAACATTAATTATATAATAATTAAACGCAATCAAACGTCTAAATCAATTTGTAAATGCATCTGTTATTAACTCCCTATGTTAATATTTATCAATTGCATATTATAAACACAGATTCGACGCTTATATAGATCGGCAATTTCTGAAATATTTTATATGATTCATTCGATCGAAATCAATCGCGCGAGTCGGCAAAGCGTTGATATATTCTTGGATATTTTGGGTATCTTGAATTTTAACTTATATAAAAACTATTTTTACTTGTATTATAATGAGAGATAGTAAAATTTCCATAAAATGCGTATATTATTCGTTAGCAACAAAGATAGCATCGTGTGAATTCAACCGTGCGATTTTCCAGTACCGAATGGATCATCATTTTGTACAATTATTTGATTTTCATGTTCTCCTATCGTAATATAAAATAAAGTACACGTCAAGTGCTATGTAAAGTGCTGCACAATCGTATTCTGGCGATTAGCGCGCGATCGTAATTAACCATATTTTCGCGAATGCCATGAAGGAGCAACAAAGAAACAAGAGAGACAAACAAGAAAGAAGAGAGAGGAGGCAAAATTAATCATCGCAATAAAGAGAAATAAAAGAAATAAGATAAAAAATAGGTTACATGACAATACTAATCAATGTTCCAATTAAAAGTATAATAAAAAATATCGATCTTTTTGATATTACGTCCGTCAATATTGTGTTTATGAAAGGTAGAGAGAGAGAGAGAGAGAGAGAGAGAGAGAGAGAGAGAGAATCATAAAAAAATAAATAAATTTTTACACTATCCAAGAGTAAAATATGACATGTGTATTTCAAAGTATAAAAAGTCGAGAACGTAAAGAATGAACAATAACGTTTTCTCGTGTGCTATTTTTACCGTAATTCATCATGATACACGCGCACATTTTTTTGTAAGACTCATGAGCTACCTCAGCGATGTGTAATATAATGATGTAATTATAACACCGTTTTTTTGTCGTGACAAGCGGTTTTCGCGTGCGCCGAACACTAATTAGTGCTCATAGCCTCGATTCGCGCGAAGAATTTCCTGCAATCGGTGACATTGACATCATGCAAATCGTATTACGAATCACATGTTGTATATTTCTAGAATGTGTTATTACACCGCACACATTTTATGATCAAATAGATTATGGGAGAATTTTTTGCAAATTAAATTTGTTTTAATTCCACGAAAAATTAGTAGTTACACAAATTTCCTTTGTGTGAGAGAAACACATTTTTCATATATATTATGCATACATACAGATACTTTTGCTACATTATATATATATATAATGAGAAATAATATAAGTAAAAGAGAATGTGACTCATTTGTGTTAAGTAAAACGATGAAATTAAATAAGTAAAATTTATTATTTTACCAAACTCTCGCGATTCTCTCTCGCTGTCGCACGCAGCGTGATAATGATTATCGATTTTATCACGCGTAACTAGATATGTTCCGACACTATAACAAGTGTTTGCGCTACACATCACAAACTAATTATAGAGAGACTTTGAAACCTCAACCTTAAAAAATTCATTGCAGAACGATTCTACAATGTCAAGGTTGAAAGCAACCAGCGTTAGTTGCATTAATAAGTCCACCACAAGTTCAGCACTAAATGTGCGCCTGCTCGAATCCATATAAAAACAAATAAAAAAAAAAGTTCGATGAATACATAGTAGTTAGAATTTTTATAAAAAATATCTTAGAACACGCGTATTTTTTTTTAATAAGTGTTTCAATTGATGTGCAGAAGATCTTCTTTTACGAAAATTTTCGTGAACATAATTTTATTTTATACAATTCTATTTGTTCAATACGCATTTTTAGATATCTTTGGAACTAGTTTTTCTTTAACTTTAAAAATTTAAATTAAATTTCTTAAATTTCTCAAATTAAAACATTGTTGGAGTCAAATTCATTTATAGTTCACTAAAAAAATACGGTTTATCATTTATGACAAAAAATCAAGAAAGTAATAAATAGTCATGTAAGACACACAAGATTTGTAGGTAGAGATATAAACGTATAATTTTTATAAAATTTTATCATAGAAGACACACTCGCACATATAAATGCGAAATAAATAATTATTTTTAAATCATCGGGAAAAAATTTTAATATACACAACAACGTAGATATTTAATTAATATTTCGACGAAATCATCTTTGATAACAATCTACCGATAACGTCTATGAATATTTGATTAACTGAAATCGCCCCCCTAACAATAAACGACATTATGGCGCAATCGGTTCCAACAATAAGTAGGCAGTGGAAATTTCCTCGAGGCGTCGAAGAACGCGATCGAAATTCTACGGTTACGTCTATTTACGGCAATCGCGTGAATTTGCGTGATTCAATTTCTGGCAACAGTACAGGGTTTGCGCGCGCCAAGAAAAGTGGCATAGTGGCTAGACGTAGCCGCGGAAAGGATCAATACCACCTCTTGGCACAGTTACCGTGGATCTCTTGCGAAGCTCGCCTCAATCTTTCCCATCGAGGACGCCGGCATTTCCTCGTCTTCTGACGTATGGGGGGGCTTCTACGAGAGTGTGCTATATGTATAAATATATCACGGAACGAAAATAAGTCGACGTTGGTATTTTCGATACCTATTGGTACGACGTTAATGCCCAGGCCAGGAAAGATCACCGTTGCCACATTGCCAAAGTTTACTGCAGTAGACGCGCATATAACATCTCGGGATTAAAGGGTACAGTCCATGATTTGTGAGATTCGCTTTAAATATACGATTTGCTGATATGCATCAGTAGAAAAGTACTTTAGGCACTTTATCGTGACTTTAGGCACATACATATTTTCAGTTATATAATTATTTTCCAATATTACATCTAATGATGCCTTTATAAATATTTCTTACGTGATATATTATCATAACTTCTAGGCAATATATACGAAATTTTGATCGAAGTACTTGAATTCTGTAATTATGCATATAAAAAGTCTTAAAAATAAAATAATTCTCTTAAAAAGTTTTATAGTTATGATACTTTTCATTGATAATGTAGGATTGTGTTTGAAATAGAGCTTACGAATTATGGACTTATGTTCTAAGATAAAAATTATAAATAAAAGTTTTTTAATTAATTTATACTTTATACTCTTGAAAAATAAAAATTTTTGGAATTTCTAAAATAATTGATTCGATTATTTTAAATGTAAACTGGCGAAGAACTGTCGGTTGCGCAACATATAAATGCCATGATATATGTCTCAATCTTAATCGTAAGCTATATGTAGAAATTATTCGAAATGTTCTCGTAATAATTATGTTATCTAGACTTTCTAGACACTACCTCATTGTGATTATTTGAAATAATTGCACCAATGCCAAACAATGTAAACAAAGTTGCCCAATACTAGAAATCGTTAAAATAGCACATTTTATCCTCGTAAATCAAGAATGTGCTATTTTTAAGATTTCTATAATAAGCAGCTTTGTTTATCGCTGACGAGAATTTGTGTCTTGAATAATGTACATTTTAATGAAGAGATTTAGATACGCTTTGGGAAGGTACACAGCGTGAATCATGTCGGAAAATTCCGAGAAGACGCAATTATGCGTCTTTCCTATCTATATAGAAACATGCACAGCTTGCAAACACACAGCAATCTGATAATAAATTGGTTCGCAATTAAGAGAAGGTAGATACAGTGGTTGTTAGTTGTGTTATTGACAAGATAAGATAACGCTAACGATTCGACAACGGACAGAGATACGTCATCGCTGTTATTCATGTACACAAAATGCATGACGGAGAAATGTCGCTATCTGAGACAGTTTCGCAATAAAGTGAGACTGACATGAATACGTTTCGCCAATTCGATTCCAACATCAAGCGGTTAATATCGTTGTAGCAAAATCTGAGCCCTCGCGCTCGCCTTTACCTTCATAAAATTCATCCGGATCGATTAGAAAATTCGGCAGACGCAAGGAACCAAGGAACGCCTCGCTCTCCGAAGTAGTCACACCCCTGATTGACATTTCTCCCTCGAAGTCACCCCGAGTCACGCGATTCTCGATGCAGCGTAAGTTGCAGTAGAGTCGAAATGATTCGACATAAGATTTATTCGACCGATGAACTTGTTCCACCTAATAATAAAAAATCTGAGAGGCTCTCCAAGATGCTATACAAATCAATCTTCTGCGATATCGCGTTTCTATGGCTTCGAAAAAACTTTTCGACTATACAAACGACAAGGATTGCGAACTCGATGCGGATAAAGTGACTTTTAATAGCGCGATGTCGTGGCGTGTTTTTAGCTACGCCCAAGACATCGCGCTAAATAACCCGCTAATCGTTGTGCTCGTCAAGCCTCGTGCCAACATTACGCGCGAAGGTCACGAAAGCGAACGAGGTAACGCTGGAGCAATTTCGAAACGCGTGAATTCAAAAGCGCAAAATATGATCGCGAATTCAACTGGGACACAATCATGAAGCATGAATACGTTTGCTAATATCTGGCGCCGAATAAAATACGAGCAGTGTAAATATTTACTCAGAAAGCGACTCAATTAAAATTTCGAATTTCAATATGTAATAATAATAATTTAATAAATTTAATGAATAAATAATAAAAGATTTAGAATAACTGAAATAATTCGTTAAAAAATTATTAAGTTGAGTTAGAAATTATTTTTATTTGAGCTTGCTAAATTTCGATTTAATCTCGAGAATAATTAATTTTTTAATCATTTAGGGGATTGCGTTGTTCAAAATCATTAACTGAGTCATTTATTGTCCAGAAAAAAATAAGTATTTGTTATCCACGTTGCGGAAATTATAATTTACCTAACTAACAATAAATAGAGATTAAATTAAATAAAAAATTGCAAAACTCACGAGATCTTAGCGAGCGGAGCTTTTGCTAGCCATTTGTTGTCAATCTTCGAATTGGTTGCGAGTTTTTTCCACGGAATTTTCCAAATTTCACGTACACAACTTTCAAGATTCACGATTATCGCTGAAACGATCGTCGTATTGACTGCACAAGCTGCAGAATTTTCCAAATTTCACGTATAATACCACTTTCAAGATTTACGACTACGCGTAACGCAACTCAATGAGGGATATCGCGAAACTACCGAATCGCGGTCTATTTCTACGTAGTTAATCTGCACGTTGTCATGCCTCTATTCTGAAAGTCTCGCTTCGTACTGACGAGACGAGAGACGAGCACCGACGGCACCATTGTAACGACGACCAAAATATTATCGACCGTCTGCAGAGAGAAGTTCTTAGGCTGTCTGCCAATTTCCGAAACCTTCGCTCGCGTCAATCGACAGAACGTGTAAATCCATATTAAAATTCGATTAAGACTTCTCAATATTAAAAACAGTTCGGTAACAAAAATAGATGAATACAAGGTTCAGCATGCGAAAAATTTAAAAACTTGAATATTTCATGATTAATGATGATATTGAAGCAATATTGAAGGATATCGGAAAACAGTATCCATTAAACAATTTTTCACAATTTTTCTCGTTCCTACCAATCTGCAAAAAATTACGATTTTTCATAATTTCCGATATTTTATTTATAGTATTGATTTATTTTTCAGATTTGTAGTAAAATCTTGTGTACCTGGTACTACAAGGATCAGCGAATTCTAGAAGATCGACGAGACATTCGTTTTCTTATCGCTGTCGCTATATATGTATAATTCATATCGATCTCTCTACCGCTCTCGCGAACTTTAATTAACTTCGCCTTTCGTGCCAGAGAGAGAAATAAAATATTATAGCCATGCGCGAATCGTGACTATCATAATCGCACCGTTTAGCGAAATGTTTTGCGCTCGTTTCACGATGTAATTCTATCCAAGCGAAGGTGATTAATCGTCACGTCGCATTTAAAACGCGAGATTATAAAAAAAGCGTCTAATCAAAATTTTTCGCTAAAAAAAATTGATTCCAAAGTAATCAAAGAATGTCTTTGTAATCGTTAGAATCACCATTCACAAAAAGAAGTTGTGCAATAATTTCTCTTTTCTATCGGATAAATGTGATTGATGGATTTGCGACAATCTTGTGATTTTAAAGAATAACTTCAATAAATAAAGGTCCGTCATGGAATCTTATTATCTTGTCTCATATTATTTTTGCATATGACTATCTCATATGACTGCATAACGCCTCGCTCTTATCGCACTAATTGATTAGAATTAGTGAGTGAGAGAGAAAAAAAGAAAGAAAGAGAGAGAGAGACATTGTGAAATAACAATCGATATAGTACTCACGATCGCGATGATGATCCACATTGTGACTCGGAGTCGTCGAACTATCGGCGTCGCCTTCGCCATCCAATTCATAATAAATCCTGTCCGTGCTGCCGTTCACCTCCTTCACTCCATTTACAGCCATCATGTCCTCCATAATTCTGTAAATGCATTCGACATCTTGATTCGTCAAATTTATTTAATTATCCGCAACGGTGACGTAACTGCATTATCAGCCACGGATTTTTCGATAAGCGCTCGAAAATATATAAAACAAATATACGAGAAATAAATGTACGAAATTTTTCTGCGTGTCGTTTGACAATTAACGCGCGCGTAGCAAATTCACGAATATGCGTAATATTGCGTAATATGCTCGATAATATATATATAGTAATATTTGAATTTAATCGTACACACATTTAACAAAATCGATCATAATTTACATTTCAATCAATTTATTACAATGCGTGCCAGCTAATCATACTGAATGCGTTAACCCGTGACTTGAAAGTATATTATCTAAAGACAATGAGCAAGAATTTTTTATTTGCCTATACGGACTTGTAATAAACAGGTTTTTATTACATTATGTGGTTTCTATAATTTGTATAAAATATTTTATTCGTCGAGAGTAATATTTGCAAAATCGATAGTTGTAATCTCGTTTGATTGAATAAATTATTTATCTGAGATACCACACATGCTTATTATTGAGCTCCACCTCAATTATTTCTTATAATTATACATCATTGTTACATTAACATGCAAAATTTTCAGTTCTTTAATATTGATATACATGTACCAATGTCAAAAAACTTTCCGAATTTAAGGTTAACACGCGTTCAGCTGACAGCTGTGAAGTACCTCACACGTCACACGCGAGAGAAAGATAAACGTTTTCAGTCTCTTTGAAATATCAACGAGAGAGAGAGAAGAGTCTCGTCCGAATAAATATTTACATTACTGCTACTCGTTGAAATCTACCGGTATATCTACAGCGATAAACAAATGTAGATTTATATATAGGCCCGTACGATAAACATGCACACTTTTCTCGCTCACATGAATGAATTCTCCGTCATTACGCCATTAGCGACTTTTGCGAGAGAACTCGGAGCACACACGTGGGTCGACCGATCCGATCGATACGCTAAATGCTAATGATTCGCCGTAATATGCATGCGTCGAGACGCACCAATCGACTCGTGCTCCTCGTTATCGATCCGCTCCCGTCACTTGTCGCGAATATGCGAGTTATCGGGTCGTTCGAACGATTATATCCGTCACACTTACGTTTCACTCATTTCGGCCTGCTCTGCGAACGGAGGAGATGGAGATGCGTCGCGCGCGCGCGGCTCCAGATGAAACAATATACAACGGACACGACGCGACGCGAGACGCGAGAGGCGAGCGGATCTCGAGAGGTGGCAGGTGGCGCGCAGCGCGCGTGGACGATAGCGTTCTTCACGCTGCTCGTCGTCGTCGTGTCCGATTAATTCGAACTCGACGAATTAAGTCGTCCGCGAGACGAGACGCAGTGTGACGATGATGAATGTCGCGTCCGATTAATTCGAACTCGACTCCGGACGACGCGACGCTTGTGGCGTACGTTTGCAGAACAGAACTGTCACAAATCGTCAGCCGCGTTGCGCGTAAACACACTTGTGCATCATCGTAATCGCGGACTCTTGACGTATGCCATGAGTCTTCGATATATCGCGGTCTTCGATATATCGAAGTGACGTATGACACGCGGGAGCGTGTATATGCATAAGCATGTCTCTCTTACTAAACTGTTCTTCCGGCTGATAATACGAATGGGATTCAATTGATTTTTTTAAAATATATATGCTTTTTTAGATTCTATACGTACCTCAATGCAGAGAAAATTCTATACGTAATGAAACTTAAATAGGAGTAATTGTACTTTGCGTCAAGATTGCCGCGAATTCATTGTTGATATATCACGGAGATCTCGTATCAATTTCCTTCGCTCCATTTATCGATAATATGTCGTGTCTCGCGAAACAGTTAATTCTACGGTGCACAATTCCACGCAATTTCGTAATTTCCAGAGAAGCGAAAAGAGAGAGAATAACTCTATGGAAGAAAGCGTAATTTCTCTACCTTTCTCGGGACATCCACGATGGAGCTAACTGGACGAAAGACCTCGTCACCGGCGGCTCTTACGGCACTGCTTCCGTCGTGTGATGCGCCTGGTACTATAAGCGTGATTGGTCGAGAAGGCGCGACACAGCTGCGAAAATCGCACGAGTGGCGCAGACTCGTTTCCGTCGATCCCATGAAAATCCATACCGTGCGACTGACCGCCGTTGTGCTGCGTTAATTATACGGAACACGAGACCGCAAATGCGTCTTTTGCATGCAAAAACTGAAAAAAAACACTTAACAAATCTAATTAATGAATTCAATCGATTTCTCAATCGTAAACTTGCAGACGCTGAACTTGAGTTAAATTTTACATTAAAATATGTTCTTAGAAAAAGAACGAATTTGTTTAATTACATCTGTACGATTATAATGTACATATATGCACATGCACTAAAGAGTATATAATGAGAAAAAGATATATATGGATTAATTATTACTATTGTACATATAAGTAAACTCATCAAATGTCACATTTGCTAATTTACATCTATGACTCAAAATATATATAGATATATATTTTGAATGAGCACAGAGAAGATCTGACTCTAAATAATTATTTAGAGAAGTCTTAATACCGAGTATTTATTTTATTCCGATATTACTGGGCATTTTTACTCCAAATTTATAGAGAGAGATGACTAATATATTAAAAGTATCTTCTAAAATCTTGGTTTAATTATAATCTTTTCTTACCTATACAAAAAACTCTATTCCAATATAATTTCTTTCAAACTTAATAGGTATCTTTAATAATAATCGATTTTTACAATGTAGATCCGTAGATTCTTACAATTAGATCCGTGTCTTTTTTAATAAGAACGAACCTTTTCACAATTATATAGGTGCGCAGTTTTCTCACATGTGTGTATAATTAATTATATTCGAATTTTGCCGTAAGTTAATCGAAAATATATAATAAAGCGTCCATGAAGTAATATATATTTTCATATTTGCATCTTGTTTTACCATTTTATTCTGCACCTACATATGTAAATGATATTTACGATAGGTGTGTCAAGCAGAACTCCGACGAGATTAATTATTTTCATTGTTTACTACAATTCGTGGATTTTAATTAAAGCACTAATTAAAATTGAATTCGCTGTCCATATTCCAGGCATTTCTCGCGAAATAAATGAATGAAATTCATATTGAAATTCAGCAAAGATGCAAAAGCATGTCCTTCTGAAGGACCAGACTTATCTCATTAAGAGGATCGCTGTACCTTTCTTCATCTATACTTAACTTAGCATTCTCTTCGAGAGACATCTCACACATTTCAATTAAGATCGCTGTTTCGTATTCGAGACACTTCTCGTGAAATCGATGTTGAAACTCGACGTAGATTCAGTCACGTTCTTCTTTGATGCATTTGATTTTATTAACAGGCTCTTACGATTACTGCAGTTTACCTTCATCTCTTTATACAAATTTAATGTCCTCCCGTTGCGTACTACTGACGCATGTATACAATTTAATTAAAATCAAAATCACTTTCCGTGTTCGAGACGTTTCTCTCGATCGTCGTATCTGTGTCGGAATCCAGCAAGGATTTAATCACGTCCTTCTTCTTCTTCGTCCCGTCAACAGCGTTTACTTGCTGCGATTCATCTTCATCTCTTCCCGATTTGTCTTCCGACTCCGGATCTGCCTGTCTCCGCGAGGTTTCTTCCGTTTCCGGTTCTTCTCCGCGATTTTCGACGACGACGTTATTATCAGGACTGCGCTGCTCTTCCTTATACTCCTGCTCGTACGTATTATCGTACACCTGATTAGGATCGTACGTAACTTGTTCGGTGTAATCGTATGCCTGATCACCGGAACTGTTCCCGTATCCTTGAGCGGGATCGTATTGCTGGTTAGGATCATTCCCATATCCTTGATTGGGGTCGTAATTGTAATCGTATGCTTGATTCGGATCCTGCTCGTACTGCGCGTTAGGATCGTGTTGATATTGCGGATTATTGGGATCTTCAGGATATTGCTCGTACTGACCTTCCACGTACTCGACATATTCCTGTCCCTCTCGAGCGTATCCTTGCGTAGCATATCTCTCGTAATCCTCGTTGCTGATTCCCTCGTATGACATACCTTGATCGTAACGATATTGCTCGTTCGAATCTTGTTCGTATTGTCGCTCTTGGCTCGAATCCTCCACGTATGCTTGCTCGGCACCGTATTCATTATCTTTTATTATATTCTCGGATCGATCATCGATTCGAGGTTCCTGGTTCGAGATCGTCTTGTCGTTATCCTGCTTCTCATCGTCATTTTTCCTTGATTCACCAAGTTCCTCACTTACCTGAGATGGGATCTTGGACTCGTCGGCTTTATGTTGATCCGAAATTTGAAAGCTCGTGTCTTCAGCATCCTCGACAGAGGGACGTGTTTCGTGGGACTCGTTGGCATCCAACTTCTTCGACTCCGTCTCCGCGTGAGGAAGCGTATCTTGCGGGTTCTCCACAACATCATCCGTGCCGCTTTGCTCGATGAACGTCGACGAAACGTGCGATTCGCTCGCAATTTCATCGACAATCCTGTTCTCCGTCTCTTCGGCATCCTTTCTCACCTCTCGAGCTTCGTCAGAATCGTCCAAATGTAATTCTCGAACTTTCTTTTGCACGCTCGCGAGATTCCACGGGGCCAATTCCTCGGCGACGTCGAACAGACCTTCGATATTCGATTCCTTACCGGTAACAAGATCGAACTGTTCCTTCTCCGATGCGTTTTTCCCATCGTCGATCTGCGATTCGTTATTCGAGGACGCGGCTGTCTTTTCGTGCGTGTCGTCCCTCTTCACGACAGATACTTTTCGATCGCGCTCTCGCGACTCGGCTAAATCGTCCGCATTATTCCAGCTCTCTTTCGCAATCTCCGTGTTTCTACGCGTTTGCTCTAATTCCGTCGAGTGTGTCGCAACGTCTTCTCTAATTTCGTTCTTTGCCGAGATCCCGCGTTCTTCGGCCTCGCGTTTTCCTTCGAGCTGCAATGCATCGTCCGTCGTCGCTTCGCGATGTCTAATTTCGTTCCCGACAACTTTTGCGGGTAAGTTCTCGCTATCACTTTGCCCGGCTGTATCTCGCGCTATCTCCTTCAGTCCAGGCGTCCTGGACGCGAGATCGCCAGCCAACGCCAGGATCTTGTCCATCTCCTTGGACGCTCGCTTCTTTCTCGCCTGATCCTCGGCCGGAAGCTCCGCAGCGTCCTCCGACAGAGTGACGTTCAGCAGATCACCGCTAGTGTTCTGCTCGTGATCCAGCTCCTCCAGGCTGGTTGCACCGTGCTCCCGATGAATTTTCCGAATTTTGCTGATGTATCGGTCCAGTTCGTTCTCCAATATCGCTGTCGCCCTGCCGTTCTCGTCCAGATTAGCGTTATACAGTTCCGAAACGTCAGTCGGCGATCGGCATGGAGTCTTGGCACCGTCCGCGCTTCTCCAGAATAGATGCTCGTTGCGCCTTATCAGATCTTCCACGTCGTCGCTGGTAAGGGAACGGATGGATTCTTCGTCCTCGGATTTCTGCGGACTCTCCGCGGTATAATCCATATATCCCGACAACGGACTGACTTGATCAACGACACTTGTATTAGGATCCACTCGATATGTACTCAACTTCGCGGTCATCAAAGTAGGTCCCGCAACATCGGACGAATTGTATTCCCTTATCCGCGATTGCGGACTGGATAGCAATATATTATCATCGTAATATGGAAACACAGTCAAGGGATCGAACCGTCGTGAAACAGGCTCATTCCGTGACGTTTCTTCGTATCGCGCTGCATCCGCTCTCGTTGAGAGACCAGAGGACGCGGCTTTCACTGATTCCACATGCTTTCTGAAGAATCGATTAACAGGATCGGGTTGAATCTGATCCGAGGACGTCATCGGCAAAATCGGTGTTTTCGTGTGCGGAACGCGAAAGTTGACGACATCTTGGAGCCTACGAGACGCGCTACCGTCGTAACCGGAAATCGTTCGTGAATATTGACGGGTATTTGGCGAAGAAATTGCTGACACTTGAGTGAGCTGTTCGCTCGATTGACCGACCGGTGAGACATGAGGTTCGCGTAGAACGTACGTCTGATGATGATCGGCACCGAGGGATGCACCTAGTGACGTCGTTGGCAAGATCGGAGGATTATTTAATGGAGTACCGTTTACAGCGATTTGATTATGCAACTTGGACGTGGAGGTAGACTTCGGTTGATTTAATCGAGCAGACAGATGCACTCGCGGTGACGAAACGTCTCTCGTTTCCGCGGATGCTATATCAGATTGAGCCATCTCGACGATTTTCTTCATGTATTTATCCTCATTTTGACTGGCGATACCGCTGTCTCCGGTGACGCTACCAGGTTGTCGACGATTGGCATAAATGCGAAGCAGATAAGCTTCATAGTGCTTCTGGAAAGGAGCCAAAATTTTCGCTCGTTAGAAGGGATGGACTGATACCTATTTGCTCGCAACAGTTATATATCCTTGTAATTATAAGAGGGAAATACATACAATATATGCAGTATAATATAGAGAGAAATTAAGATATCAAAATATTTTTAATATTTTTTCTTTGTTATGTAACCAAAATACGAATATTGAAAAAAATCAAAACAATTATTTCTTTCTCCTATTTTCAATTTTTTCACTTTTACATATTTTATGCTTATGAAAGAAAAGGGTAATTTAAGAGCTCTTATGGATAAAATAAATTTTTCTTCTCAAGAAATTGTTTGAAGTTTATTTTATTGAAATCTTTAAATAATTCTTAGATAATAAAGAAATTAATTTCCATTTCTTTAGTGAATCAAGTTAGAAAAAGCTAAAAAGATAGGTAATACTTTTTGGATATAATTGTTACTTTTTAACAATTTATTGTCTTATTTCCAATGCAATAAATTTAATATTTTATTATAATAAAAAAAATAGTATTATAAGGTATTTTTTTTAATAATTATAAATCTCAAATTAAAAATAATAGACACTCACTCTGAGAACATTGAGTCTGTCTTTTTTCGCGCTTATTAGCGCGAGCTTATTCATGACCTTGTCCAATGCTGCGAGAAGCTTGTAATTCCTTTCATCTCTCATACGTTGTTCCTCTAAATATTGCATGTATCTCATGCGCAACCGATTTATGCAAGCATCGTGTCTGAAATCAGAAAATCGTCGAGCTACGTCGAATGATAAGTTTAGGCTCCACAAGTACTCTCACTGTAGAAACATTGTTTTTCTCTCATTTGTGCGCTTGTAAATTTATAACATAATATTTGCAGCAATTTACAGTCATACAGTACTGTAAAATTAGAATTAGAAATAAAAATTATATATTATTTTCTTTAGTTATTTTCGGTACCTTTCGGTTATTTATCGATCGATTGAGAATTTACGACCTCCATACAATCGAAGAGCGTTTCGTGGCACCTTGATGGTGGAAGGTCGCGTCTCCGTGACAATATACATAGCTAAAGCATCGCCTTAAAACGGAGACGCGCACTATCGTGTGGCATGAAATATGTGCGCGTTCTTATCCTGTCTCCGCGATCGATGAAGTGCTCGGATGTCTCGGCCAGACACGAATCGGGACACGTACGTAAACAACGGGAGAACGGAATTCGCGAATGGAGATACTATATGTCGGACGACAACGACGAGAATGAGATTATGCTCGCAGCGTTATTGATCGTGACATCCCGTAAAACCGGGTTGCCATTGGATCGATATCGAGTATTTTCGGGTAATTCCTTTACACCTTTTTGCTGCGCTAAATGAAACGTAGAATGATTCACTCTAATTTCCGCATTTTTAATTCGAAAAATTTGCTTAACGCGTTATTAAAAAGAAATAGATTCTAGATAAACTTAATAGTTTATTAATTACATACAATATATCATAAAACAAAATTTAAAAAGCAATAGAGAAATAATTTTGTTCTTATTCTTCGAAAACAAGATTGGCTTGAAAAACTTTAAATTGAAAGAAAAAATAAAAAAAATTAAATTTATTGATTAAAATTAATTTTGATGAACCGGTTCATAAGACATTTATGTCACATGACATATTGTACAGACTTCATATAGCGGCTCTATTAAATATTCAAAGCATATAACATATTCTCTCAACAGCATCGAAAATTCAAGTCCAAGGAATCCTCGAATTTCGGATTAGTCAAGACACTCGCGCTCACCTGTGATGAGATTCTCGCACCTTGAATCGCTCCTCCAATCGTGTTCTCTCCACCTCGCTGAAAAATTCACAATAATATTCATAATTGCTTTTCTCGCGACGCACTCGGTGTGTCGCGAAGGGTGCGATTATTTCGTGAGAGTTTGGTGTACTTGCCTCTTTCGCAGTTTCTCCTGAAGTTCAAACATCCTCTTGTAATAATCGTGGCCATCGTAAAGCGGTGTCATGCTACGTGCCATTTAAAGGTTAAAAAGTTTAAAGTCGATTGAGTGCATCGATAGGTGATCTCGATCGATTCAATGACGCAAGTTCAAATTGTGCACAGATCAAACAAGATTGTTACAGTCTTATGTATTCGAATAATTTAGCGAGCATCCATTAAGAAAATGAATAAATCCGAATAATGCAATCTACATTTGAAACAAACGTGTTTCTATTTTTCTTCATTTTCCATAGTTCTTAAGTACCTTGAATGAGATCAAAAAATTATGTTAATTCTTTCGAAGAAATATAAATTTTATAAAGTAAATTAAAGAGATACAAAAAACACATACATTTTTATTTAATTAAATTTAGAAAGATTGTGAAAGAAAATATGAAATATTTGAAATACAAGAAACTTGTTGGATAAGTACATATTTAAAATAAAAGTAGAAGTCCTTTAAATAAACAAACAAAAAAAAATCGAGGAAATATAGAATTATCTCGAAATCAAGAAAGATTATAGGAACAACATTCGAAATGGCACAAAATTAACAATTCTACATGACGATTTAAATACGCGACACGTATTTTCTGAACTCAAAAATGATTTTAAAACAATCTATCGTATTGCAAAAAATAAATTTGGGCAAAAAAACGCACGTATTTTAAGTGTCACCAAGATGCTCGAATCGCCTCGAATTAATGACGGCATATATGACGACGATGACGACGATGTAACGAACACTCGCGGTTTTGTAACGCGAGGTATTCGAGGATCAATTCCGATATCCGTGTCCTCGCGCTAAGGAACGATCCTTCGTCATGCCGACGCAGCGAGCAACTGTCACGATCGACATCGGTTCTGCCGCGGCAGGTCGGGGGCTGTTTCAGTGGGTAAACACGCAGGTGTTACATTCCCTACCCCCTTGTGCCGAGCGAATTCGTGCTACTATGCAGCAGCGGTTATTTAATTCAGGATTTCGCGATATTACGAAACGCGTAAATATACATTCTCGACGCATTCAAACCCACGATTATCATCCCAGATTGATATGAATCACGCGCTCTTTCCATTAAAAAAATCGGAACATATATAATATTAAAAGTAAAATAATATATACATATATATAGTATGATAAAATAATTAAATTGAAAATATAAAGAGAAATAAGAAATTCCAAGAGAAAAATTTTCAGCTTTCAATTTCGCAGCTAATGAACATTTTTAAGTTCATTTTAACTAGCTAATTTTTAACACAGAAACTTTTAGGCAAGAATCAAAATTTAATTCTTTCACTTCTCTTTTGATGTGCGTGATGTATTGTGATCTTAAGTTGAATTAAATTAGATGCGCTGATAAATTTCGTTATCGCATCATTTAATATGTACAATACTGTAAAAATATTCCTATATTTTGATTTTTTATATCAAATTCCATTTCATCATTTTCTATAGCCGTTTGATTAAAACGGTAGAGATCGAGTTAAAATTTTTGGTATTTGGACATCGCATGACGTAAATCGTAATGCAGATGTATCACAATCAATAAAAGTCATATTGGCTGTTAATGTAATGTAAAATACAACTAAATTTCATCGATCGAATGAAAAAGGATACGCTTAAGGATATAATTTGTGACGCAGTTCTCTGTGCGGTCACGTCGCGTGCCAGTCACGAATTTTCTCCTAGATATTTTGTGCGCCGACCTTCGACCTTTTATTTAGTTGATTTATCTTGGTAAAACGGAAGACACAAAACGTGTATATAATTTTGTGAATAAACTAATATTAATACATTATATTGTATTGATAAGTTAGATCTAATTTTTCATTATACATTTATTAACTACATCGAAGAATGCGTTTACATTCCGCATCTTTCGAAAACTTTCATATTCACATCCTACTCGGATAATTACAACAAAAAGTGAAAAACTTTTACTTGTACAGTATTTTATCCTATTCCCGGGTCTTCATCGTGTCCTATGCGACTTTCTTATACTTCGCACGCAAATGTTCCGTCAATTCTGGCGTTTTTGACGTTGCCATGTAGAAGATAAGTTCCAAAGTATCACCATCGAACTTAAACACTCGACGCGTCTGTCAAGAAAAAAAAAACACATTAAACATTAAACATGATTATTAACGCGCAATATTTACAAAAATTGTACCTCCGTTAAAGTTGGAAAAGTTGGTATCGATGCGTCTGTCGCCAATATATTGGTGCTTTTTAAATCAAAGCTCATGGTATCATTCATCAATTCACCCTGCTCGACTGTGAACAGACCTATATTATCAATCAAACTTAGGGCGATCTTGTTGGTCCCCGGTAAGATCTGCAGGAAGCCGGTCTCTCGATGCATCGGTGTCCCCGTTTCCGGATGCCAACTCTGCGCAATGTAATTGAACAACGGTTGGCCGAGGGACGTGATATTTATCTCGTCATAATAATTGAACGACTTGATGGTCGGATATATTCCGACTGCGGGCTCCTGCGTTATCCACGTGCCCTCCAACCAGGCCAGCAAATGTAACAACTTGTGCAACGGTAATATTTTCATCATTTTTCGCGACTGTTAGATAATACAAATCTAATGTGAGTGATAAAAATCTCGATTGTACTCAACACGTATCTATATTCGAAGCGCGCAATTGCAGACTGAATTGTATACTGGGAGATCGCCGCACGAAATATCCAGTATTTATACCTTCCAGAAATCTCTCATCTATTATGATTATATGTTTGCATGCAATGTTTTTTAACATCATAAATCATTCAATACTCTCGTCTCACAACAGAAATTATGACGGTCTATTGTAAAAAAACATATACTTCGTGTATTATGAAGTTATTATGTAATAGCAGTAAACTATATTGTTTTGTGGTAATTTCGCGGGATCTGAATGATAGATAATGTTAAGACTTGCGGATACATAATAGATTCGTCATGTAACACAAGCACAGATAATATCGCTGAAAATTATTGCATAAATAACGGATGGTTGGTTCGGCACGCGTTTTATTTTAAAATTTTATTCGTTCGTAGTACTTACACATAAAATTATAATAGTAAATAGTGAAAACTATGCAATAAAACGCACATTTAAAAGTTCATGTTTCCTTTATATTCTTTACATCCTCTTCGTGCACTTTCACATACTTTGCTCGCAAATGTTCAGTCAATACTGGGGTATTCGACGTCGCCATATAAAGCACATGCTCTAAACAATTACCATCGAGTTTGAATTCTCTATGTATCTATAATCATAAAAAAATCATAAAGTTTAAAGAGTATTTTATATATAATTAAATAATTATATATAAAGATAATTTATATGTAATTAAGACAATATTCACATATAAGTATGAATTAAATTGAGTATGTATTAAATTGAGCAAAAGCATTAAAATTTTTAAACACACACCTGTGTTACTTGTGGTGGTTTTGCCTCTTTCATTCTTAATATATCAGTGCTCTTTAAGTAAATGGTATTGTTAATTACTTCACCCTCTTCAATAGTTGATAAACCAAAATTGTGTGCCAAGATAAAAAATACTTTATTAGTATTTGGTTTCACTTTCAAAAAACCTGTTGATTGAGCCATTGGTTTTTTTGGTTCCAAAATGGAGTAACTTCGAGCAGTATAATTGAACATGGGTTGTCCTATGTATGCAAAACTTATCTCCTCGTAATATTTAAAATCTTTAATAGTTGGATAGTTGCCATTGCCGTAGTTGTCTGTTCGCCATGTTCCCTCTAGCCATGCTAATGATTCTAATCCTTTGGGTAATGGTAAATGTTCCATGTTTCCCATCTGCTTTATTTAGTTCCAGATATATCGGCACTACATATATAAATATACGTAGAAAATGACGAGCAAGAATTTTAAGCAAATTTCAATTTAAATTTGGAGAATTTCAGAATCTTAGCAAAATATAACCTGTAAATATAAATAATATTAGATATGACATGTCTAGTATAAAATTAATGGCTATGATAAGTTATTAATCTTACCTTATCAAGCAAACACATGTTACACTTTCTTTATATATTATACAGTTGATGTAAAAATTTTATTCCAAGTAAAGATTCTCTATTGATATTCGAGTTTGTGCTTTGTAAAAATATGTAATGTTGTATTTTCTTTATTAAATTATAACATATTACACATATAGAAACATAAGTTAATAATATTAAGAATAATTCACGATATATTTTAACAGTCTATTCTGATAAAGATGTATCAATGATCTCCAAATTTTTTTATTACCTAGTAATTTCATAACCTTTATCGGTCATTTACCAGCGAACAGTTTCAAATCATTTAAAAAAAATATTATGATTATCCTCTCTTCTTAAATACTTTTCATTTTTAAAACATTTCACAGACGAGCAGTAAAATTTAATAATGTTATTCTTCAACAATTTTAATCGTGTCGTTTTTAGTAAGGGCCAATTTCACCAACCACGGTTAAGATTAACCGACGGTTAAAGTTAGCAAGGTGGCCAATAGACATGAGTATTTTCTCATAAATCCATGTTTCTATTGGCCACTTTGCTAACTTTAACCGTCGGTTAATCTTAACCGTGGTTGGTGAAATTGGCCCTTAGAGGCAAAATATTATTGTTAATAAAAATAGAAAAACTATTATCTAAAAAATATTAATCAAAAAACTACTTATTAATCGCACACGTGTGTGTGATAATCATTTCAATTTCTCAAATATATTATTTTGTTATTAGAATTTTTTAAACAATAACAATCGCATATATGCAAATACGTATATATCAAGCATCAATACGAGAAGCGCATGCGCGCGTCACAGTTGACGACAGCTGTGTTCTAAAATTCACTGTTCACTACCAGTAAAGGAAATCTATAGTATACGTAACGTGTGAACTATAGATTTCCGGTACTGACAGTAAATTTTGGAACGCAGCTTCCATATGGCTACGGTATATATAATCCATTTTCTCTCGCCTTACGCGTCATCATGTTAATAGATATAGAGGGTAAGTTTATATATTTACACGTCTTATAAGTCTTTTACTGCTTGTAATAACCTTGCTGAACACGATCTTCGCTCGTTGAGACGTACTTATGGAACTTTTAGATCCAAAACCGACGCCCGATCCAAAACCGACGCTCGATCCAGAAAAATGTAGACTTATTCAGCAGCAATTGAGGCTACTTTTACATGCGCATAAATGCCAACGCCGTGAAAACGAAGCGAATGGTGAGATGAGACAGTGTACCGTGCTGGATTGTCAGACGATGAGAAATGTTCTGAATCACATGATAAGTTGTGAAGCCGGAAAGAATTGCACTGTACCGCACTGTAGTAAGTCCAGGCAAATTATCAGTCATTGGAGACATTGTAATCGAAGTGACTGTCCGGTCTGTATACCGATAAAACAAGCGAGTAGAAGAAAAGAAGAAATAGAAGAATAGAGGAAACAGGACTAATTCTGCGCAAGGTAAATTTTAGAAAAATGTTCTTGTATCTTGTTGTTGTCGTTTTTAGTAAGAGGCAATATATTTTTGCTAATAAAAATCGAAAAACTGTTATTAAGCACACACGTGTGTGAGTGATAATCATTTCAATTTCTCAAATATATTAGTTCTGTTGTTTTTAGCTGAACTCGTTGCACTAGTTCAGGCACTGAAACGGATGTAGTGCAGGCGAGGACAGCACACATTTTCATGAGTGCAAGGATACTGTAACAGTGAAAAGAACGCAATAGTGCAGTATTCAATAATGGCGCATGTCAGACACAATAGGATGTTATTTTCTGTATTAAATTATAACATATTACACATAGAAACATAAGTTAATAATATTAAGAATAATTCACGATATATTTTAACAGTCTATTCTGATAAAGATGTATCAATGATCTCCAAATATTTTTATTACCTGTACTTTTCATAAAGTAAATTGCTAATAAAAATCGAAAAACTGTTATTAAGCGCACACGTGTGATAATCATTTCAATTTTTCAAATATATTATTTTGTTAGAATTTTTTAAACAATTGCAAACGCATATATGCAAATATGTATATATCAAGCATCATTACGAGAAGCGCATGCGCGCGTCACAGCTGATGACAGCTGTGTTCTAAAATTCACTGCCTATACTGGAAATCAATAGTATACGTTACGTGAACTATAGATTTGAGTGGGATTCGATTGACCACATTGCTTTTGACCACAGAACCCTCTGATAGATAGACCTAGTAAAAAACCCTATACACCGGTCAATATAATTGGGTGTGGTCAAAAGCAACGTGGTCAAACGGGACGCTCCAATAGATTTCCAGTACTGACAGTGAATTTTGAAACGCAGCCTGACTGCACACGGCTGCGGTATATATAATCTATTTTCTCTCGCTTTACACGTACGAAGAAATTAACTCGATAAATAAAAATTTTAAACGGAGAAAATAAAATTTATAATATACAGGTTCTACAAATATTGGACTAGAATCGACAGTAGTTAATAATCTTGTAGGTGTTGTCAAGCTGCAACAGAAGGCTGTAGGAACAAACATGATCGACATGCAAGCAGCAGCAGGTCCGCAGCAAGGTGGTCAAGAACAAATGGCTGTTCCAACTCCGAGTAAGTTAGTAGCTGTAGAGGGTAAATTTATATATTTACATGTTTTATAAGTCTTTTACTGCTTGTAATAATCTCGCTGAACACGATCTTCGCTCGTTGAGACGTACTTATGGAACTTTTAGATCCAAAACCGACGCCCGATCCAGAAAAATGTAGACGTATTCTGCAGCAATTGCTACTTGTACATGCGGAGTTATGCCAACGCCGTGAAAACGAAGCGAATGGTGAGATGAGACAGTGTACCTTGCCGGATTGTAAGACGATGAAAAATCTTTTGAATCACATGACGAGTTGTGAAGTTTTAAAGAATTGTACTGTACCACAGTGTAGTTATACCAGGCTAGTTATCACTCATTGGAAACATTGTAATCGAAGTAACTGCCTGACCTGTTTATCTTATTCGCTTGATATAAAACAAGCGAATAAAAACAAGACTAATTCTGCGCAAGGTAAATCTTAGAAAAATGTTCTTGTATAAAAATAACATTTCTTGCGCGATAATTTTCTACTTATCTGTATTACATTTTTTTTATTAGCTCCTGCAATTGAACCAAATAATCAGCCAAATCCGAGTCTATCCGAGATGAGAAGGGTTTCTGATGCTTTAGAGGTTCTATATCCGACAACAACACCGGGACAACTGTTACCCGGCCATGGCGTTGGTAGAGGCGTTAAAAGGCAAGTGCCTGGCATGGCAGGTTCGCCAGGTACACTGGGAAATGTTAGATTAGCAGCACAACCTCAAACACAGAGTGAGTTATACGATATTCTACTTAGAAAATTTATCAATTACTTTCGTTTCTTTCAAGCGTAAAATATTCTATTAAATTTATATATATAGATATATATGTGAAGATATATATTCTATATATTACTTTTTTAGATTCTCTTTAAAAACCAAATATCTGATTTGTATAAATGTGCTTTGAGTAATGGTAAACATGTTTCCATTCTGCTTTATTTAGTTACACATATATATCGGTATAAATATACGTAGAAAATAATGAGCAAGAATTTTAAGCAAATTTCCATTTAAATTTGGAAAATTTCAGGATCAAAATATAATCTGTAAATATAATTGATATTAGATACGACATGTCTAGTGTAAAATTAATGGCTGATAAGCTATTAATCTTATCTTATCAAGCAAACACATGTTACACTTTCTTTATATATTATGCAGTTGGTGTAACAATTTTATTCCAAATAAAGATTCTCTATTGATATTCGAGTTTGTGCTTTGTAAAAGCATGTAATGTTTTATTTTCTGTATTAAATTATAACATATTACACATATAGAAACATATAAGTTAATAATATTAAGAATAATTCACGATATATTTTAACAGTCTATTCTAATAAAGATGTATCAATGATCTCCAAATTTTTTTATTACGTGGTACTTTTCATAACCTTTATTGGTCATTTAACAGCGAATATCTTCAAATCATTTTAAAAAATATTATGATTCTCCTCTCTTCTCTCTCTTAAATACTTTTTATTTTTAAAACATTTCACAGTAAAATTTAATAATGTTATTATTCAACAATTTTAATCGTGTCGTTTTTAGTAAGAGGCAAAATATTAGAACACGATCTTCCCTTGTTCACGCGTACTTATGGAACTTTTAGATCCAAAATCGACGCCCGATCCAGAAAAATTTAGACTTATTCAGCAGCAATTGATGCTACTTGTACATGCGCGTATATGCCAACGCCGTGAAAACCAAGCGAATAGTGAGATGAGACAGTGTACCATGCCGGATTGTAAGACGAAGAAAAATCTTCTGAATCACATGATGAGTTGTAAAGTTTTAAAGAATTGCACTGTACCACAGTGTACTTATTCCAGGATAATTATCACTCATTGGAAACGTTGTAATCAAAGTGACTGCCAGCTCTGTTTACCGATAAAAAAAGCGAATAAAAACAGGACTAATTTTACCCAAGGTAAATTAGAAAGGTATTTTAGAAAAATGTTCTTGTATAAAAATAACATTTCTTGCGCGATAATTTTCTTCTACTTATCTGTATTACATTTTTTTTATTAGCTCCTGCAATTGAACCAAATAATCAGCCAAATCCGAGTCTATCCGAGATGATAAGGTCTTTTGATGCTTTAGGGATTCAATGTCCAACAACAACATCGGAACAACTGTTACCGATAAAACAAGCGAATAAAAGGCCAAGGCGTTGGTAGAGGCGTTAAAAGGCAAGCGCCTGGCATGGTGGGTCCTCCAGGTACACTGGAAATGTTAGATTAGCAGGACAACCTCAAACATAGAGTCAGTTATATATTTTATTTAGAAAATTTATCAATTACTTACGTTTCTTTCAAGTGTAAAATATTCTATTAAATTTATATGTATATATATATGTGAAGATATATATTCTATATATTACTTTTTTAGATTCTCTTTGAAAACATAAATATCTGATTTGTATAGATGTGCTTTGGGTAATGGTAAACGTTCCATGTTTCCAATCTGCTTTATTTAGTTCCAGATATATCGGTATAAATATACGTAGAAAATGACGAGCAAGAATTTTAAGCAAATTTAAATTTAAATTGGAAAATTTCAGGATCTTATCAAAATATAACCTGTAAATATAATTAATATTAGATATGACATGTCTAGTGTAAAATTAATGGCTGATAAGCTATTGATCTTACCTTATCAAGCAAACACATGTTACACTTTCTTTATATATTATGCAGTTGGTGTAAAAATTTTATTTCAAGCAAGATTCTCTGTTGATATTCGAGTTTGTGCTTTGTAAAAAATATGTTTTATTTTCTTTATTAAATTATAACATATTACACATATAGAAACATAAGTTAATAATATTAAGAATAATTCACGATATATTTTAACAGTCTGTTCTGATAAAGATGTATGAATGATTTTCAATATCATTTTGAGTATCAAATTTTTTTATTACCTGGTACTTTTCGTAACCTTTATTGATCATTTAACAGTGCATAGTTTCAAATCATTTTAAAAAATATTATGATTCTCCTCTCTTCTCTATCTTAAATACTTTTTATTTTTTAAACATTTCACAGTAAAATTTAATGTTATTCTACAACAATTTTAATCCTGTCGTTTTTAGTAAGAGGCAAAATATTATTGTTAATAAAAATCGAAAAATATTATTAAGCGCACACGTGGGTGTGATAATCATTTCAATTTCTCAAATATATTATTTTGTTATTAGAATTTTTTAAACAATAACAATCGCATATATGCAAATACGTATATATCAAGCATCAATACGAGAAGTGCATGCGCGCGTCACAGCTGATGACAGCTGTGTTCTAAAATTCACTGTTCACTGCCAGTACTGGAAATCTATAGTATACGTAACATGTGAACTATAGATTTCCAGTAATGACCAGTGGTACTGACAGTAAATTTTGGAACGCAGCTTCCATACGGCTACGGTATATATAATCCATTTTCTCTCGCCTTAACGCGTCATCATGTTAATAGATATAGAGGGTAAGTTTATATATTTACACGTCTTATAAGTCTTTTACTGCTTGTAATAACCTCGCTGAACACGATCTTCGCTCGTTGAGACGTACTTATGGAACTTTTAGATCCGACGCCCGATCCAAAACCGACGCTCGATCCAGAAAAATGTAGACTTATTCAGCAGCAATTGGTGCTACTTATGCATGCGTATAAATGCCTACGCCGTGAAAACCAAGCGAATGGTGAGATGAGACAGTGTATCTTGCCGGATTGTCAGCCGATGAAAAATCTTTTGAATCACATGACGAGTTGTGAAGCCGGAAAGAATTGCACTGTACCGCACTGTAGTATGTCCAGGCAAATTATCAGTCATTGGAAACATTGTAATCGAAGTGACTGCCCGGTCTGTTTACCGATAAAACAAGAACATGAATACAAGAATAGAAGAAAAGAAGAAATAGAAGAATAGAAGAAACAGGACTAATTCTGCGCAAGGTAAATTTTAGAAAAATGTTCTTGTATCTTGTTGTCGTTTTTAGTAAGAGGCAATATATTTTTGCTAATAAAAATCGAAAAACTGTTATTAAGCACACACATGTGTGTGATAATCATCTCAATTTCTCAAATATATTAGGTCTGTTGTTTTTAGCTGAACTCGTTGCACTAGTTCAGGCACTGAAACGGATGTAGTGCAGGCGAGGACAGCACAAATTTTCATGAGTGCAAGGTACTGTAACAGTGAAAAGAACGCAATAGTGCAGTATTCAATAATGGCGCATGTCAGACACAATAGGATGTTATTTTCTGTATTAAATTATAACATATTGCACATATAGAAACATAAGTTAATAATGTTAAGAATAATTCACGATATATTTTAACAGTCTATTCTGATAAAGATGTATCAATGATCTCCAAATATTTTTATTACCTGTACTTTTCATAAAGTAAATTGCTAATAAAAATCGAAAAACTGTTATTAAGCGAATACGTGTGATAATCATTTCAATTTCTCAAATATATTATTTTGTTATTAGAATTTTTTAAACAATTGCAAACGCATATATGCAAATATGTATATATCAAGCATCATTACGAGAAGCGCATGCGCGCGTCACAGCTGATGACAGCTGTGTTCTAAAATTCACTGCCTATACTGGAAATCAATAGTATACGTTACGTGAACTATAGATTTGAGTGGGATTCGATTGACCACATTGCTTTTGACCACAGAACCCTCTGATAGATAGACCTAGTAAAAAACCCTATACACCGGTCAATATAATTGGGTGTGGTCAAACGGGACGCTCCCATAGATTTCCAGTACTGACAGTGAATTTTGAAACGCAGCCCGACTCCATACGGCTACGGTATATATAATCTATTTTCTCTCGCTTTACACGTACGAAGAAATTAACTCGATAAATAGAAATTTTAAACGGAGAAAATAAAATTTATAATATATAGGTTGTGCAAATATTGGTGGACTAGGATCGACAGTAGTTGATAATCTTGTAGGTGTTGTCAAGCCGCAACACAGAAGGCAGTAGGAACAAACATGACCGACATGCAAGCAGCAGCAGCAGGTTCGCAGCAAGATGCTCAAGGACAAATGGCTGTTCCAACTCCGAGTAAGTTATTAGCTATTGTAGAGGATAAATTTATATATTTACATGTTTTATAAGTCTTTTACTGCTCGCTGAACACGATCTTCGCTCGTTGAGACGTACTTATGGAACTTTTAGATCCAAAACCGACGCGCGATCCAGAAAAATGTAAACTTATTCAGCAGCAATTGGTGCTACTTTTACATGCGCATAAATGCCAACGCCTTGAAAACCAAGGTGAGATGAGGCAGTGTACCTTGCTGGATTGTCAGACGATGAGAAATGTTCTGAATCACATGATAAGTTGTCAAGCCGGAAAGAATTGCACTGTACCACACTGTAGTATGTCCACGCAAATTATCAGTCATTGGAAACATTGTAATCGAAGTGACTGCCCGGTCTGTATACCGATAAAACAAGCGAATAAAAACAAGACTAATTCTGTGCAAGGTTAGTTTTAGAAAAATGTTCTTGCATCTTGTTGTCGTTTTCAGTAAGAGGCAAAATATTATTGTTAATAAAAATCGAAAAACTATTATTAAGCGCACACGTGGGTGTGATAATCATTTCAATTTCTCAAATATATTATTTTGTTATTAGAATTTTTTAAACAATAACAATCGCATATATGCAAATACGTATATATCAAGCATCAATACGAGAAGCGCATGCGCGCGTCACAGCTGATGACAGCTGTGTTCTAAAATTCACTGTTCACTACCAGTAAAGGAAATCTATAGTATACGTAACGTATGAACTATAGATTTCCGGTACTGACAGTAAATTTTGGAACGCAGCTTCCATATGGCTACGGTATATATAATCCATTTTCTCTCGCCTTAACGCGTCATCATGTTAATAGATATAGATATAGAGGGAGAGGGTAAGTTTATATATTTACACGTCTTATAAGTCTTTTACTGCTTGTAATAACCTTGCTGAACACGATCTTCGCTCGTTGAGACGTACTTATGGAACTTTTAGATCCAAAACCGACGCTCGATCCAGAAAAATGTAGACTTATTCAGCAGCAATTGGTGCTACTTTTACATGCGCATAAATGCCAACGCCTTGAAAACCATGGTGAGAGGCAGTGTACCTTGCTGGATTGTCAGACGATGAGAAATGTTCTGAATCACATGATAAGTTGTCAAGCCGGAAAGAATTGCACTGTACCGCACTGTAGTATGTCCAGGCAAATTATCAGTCATTGGAAACATTGTAATCGAAGTGACTGCCCGGTCTGTATACCGATAAAACAAGCGAGTAGAAGAAAAGAAGAAATAGAAGAATAGAGGAAACAGGACTAATTCTGCGCAAGGTAAATTTTAGAAAAATGTTCTTGTATCTTGTTGTTGTCGTTTTTAGTAAGAGGCAATATATTTTTGCTAATAAAAATCGAAAAACTGTTATTAAGCACACACGTGTGTGTGTGATAATCATTTCAATTTCTCAAATATATTAGTTCTGTTGTTTTTAGCTGAACTCGTTGCACTAGTTCAGGCACTGAAACGGATGTAGTGCAGGCGAGGACAGCACACATTTTCATGAGTGCAAGGATACTGTAACAGTGAAAAGAACGCAATAGTGCAGTATTCAATAATGGCGCATGTCAGACACAATAGGATGTTATTTTCTGTATTAAATTATAACATATTACACATAGAAACATAAGTTAATAATATTAAGAATAATTCACGATATATTTTAACAGTCTATTCTGATAAAGATGTATCAATGATCTCCAAATATTTTTATTACCTGTACTTTTCATAAAGTAAATTGCTAATAAAAATCGAAAAACTGTTATTAAGCGCACACGTGTGATAATCATTTCAATTTCTCAAATATATTATTATATATAAAAAATATTATTATATATCAAAAATATATATAATATATATCAAATATATTATTATATATCAAAAATATATTTGATATATATTATATCAAAACCGACGCCCGATCCAGAAAAATGTAGACTTATTCTGAATCAATTGGTGCTACTTTTACATGCACATAAATGCCAACGCCTTGAAAACCAAGGTGAGATGAGGCAGTGTACCTTGCTGGATTGTCAGATGATGAAAAATGTTCTGAATCACATGAGAAGTTGTCAAGCCGGAAAGAATTGCACTGTACCGCACTGTAGTATGTCCAGGCAAATTATCAGTCATTGGAAACATTGTAATCGAAGTGACTGCCCGGTCTGTATACCGATAAAACAAGCGAATAAAAACAAGACTAATTCTGTGCAAGGTTAATTTTAGAAAAATGTTCTTGTATCTTGTTGTCGTTTTCAGTAAGAGGCAAAATATTATTGTTAATAAAAATCGAAAAACTATTATTAAGCGCACACGTGGGTGTGATAATCATTTCAATTTCTCAAATATATTATTTTGTTATTAGAATTTTTTAAACAATTACAAACGCATATATGTAAATGTACGTACATAATATATATCAAGCATCAATACGAGAAGCGCATGCGCGCGTCACAGCTGATGGCAGCAATGACCTGAGCTGCGTTCCGCGGCCTCCCATCAAAATGATATTATGTGATGTAATCAAAATGATGGAATCAAAATCACAAAATCATTTTGTATTGGTTGGTGTTGGCCAACCGCAATCTTTTTCTCAACGTTAGGTTAGTATTAAGTGATTTACATCCAAATGATTGAGGGTGCGAACGCGGCTCTGTATGTAAGACCGTGGTTTACACCATGGTTTACACCATGACGTGAACTATAGATTTCCGGTAATGACAGTAAATTTTGGAACGCAGCCCGAGTCCATACGACTGCGTTATGTAGGGCGAGTTTTTTAATTCATCGATGGACTAGGCTGCGGTCCGATTTATGCTCACAGCGCTATCAGCGCGCTCAAATCTATAGATACGTCACGTGGACTATAGATTGATAGCGCTGTGAGCGTGAATCGGACCGCAGCCATAATCGCATGATGCGGAAATACAACACGTGCTGTATTTGCGCATCATGCGATTAGTCCATCGATGAATTAAAAAACTCGCCCATAATCTATTTTCTCTCGTTTTACGCGTACGAAGAAATTATCTCGATAAATAGATATTTAAAACGGAGAAAGTAAAATTTATAATATACAGGTTCTGCAAATATTGGTGGACTATGATCGACAGTAATAATCTTGTAGATGTAGACGATGAAACGGTTCGCTGTCAGGTGTAATAAATCCGTCGAAAATCGCCGCGAAGAAGGATGCTATCGGCATTTACGTGCATTTATAATTACATATATGTGCATTATGCAAAGGTTGCTAACGTGAACGCCAAACAGGGATGCCACGGACGGTATGACACCGAACCGTTTCGTCGTCTCCTTCGTCTTTATTTCGGGAATCGTGGTTACTGTCATCGCCGCATTACTGGCACAATATCTACGCGGCTTGTCCACCGATTACGAAGGTGAGTAAAAGTGATAAACAAACACACACACACACCTGCATGCTCTTATAACCATGTTTGCCATGACATGCGAGATTCAAATATTTATTGCAATATTTGCGAAAACTTGACAGTTTATTTCGATCCTTTCTTTCAGAGCATGAATTCCGTCACGTGTTTGTGCCGCTTCCCTCGGAAAGTATTATGGATGTCTATGATCTATGACGACAACACAGTCACTTTTGCATTGGGTAACACCGAACTCGATAAAGTTCGTTCAGAATACCGTGGCGTCGACAGCAGAGGCCTTGACGTCTTTGCATTTAGCACTGGAGATGAAATTATCTGGAAAGCAAAAGAAAGCTATAAAATTGTTCCAACATGCTGTGGCACTAGCACCTTGACATCCAGATGTTTTGAATCATTATGGAGAGTTTTTAGAACATGCTCAGAATATAATTAAGCTAATGATTGATGATGAACAATATAATTAAAGCTAATGAATTTTATATACGTGCCTTAACTTATGAACCGAACCATGAAGGCGCTTTGATAAACAGTCATAGGACAGCTCGTGTAGTTGAGGAACTTAACAGAATAATACTCAGACGCATGGATGAGAAAAGGAATACACTGTCCATGAAACCTGATAACAATATCGCATTAATACATGCTAAAAAAGAAGCTTATTTTCATCATATTTATCATACAGTTGGAATCAAGGGAAATACTATGAATCTGGCACAAACAAGAGACCATAGTCGAGACACGCATTGCAGTTGATGGAAAGAGTATTGATGAACACAATGAAATCCTTGGATTAGATGTTGCCATGAAATATATAAATGCGACCTTGGTCAATGGGTAAGTTTCTAATAATTTTGAGAAAATCTAAATATCCTGTTTGTTACTATTCTTATATTTATTATTCATATGTAAATGTTTTAGGGTAGGGTAATGTTTCCATTTCTGTAAAAGATGTATTAGAGATACATAGGCGCGTGCTAGGGCATGTGAATCCTGTTGAAGGTGGTGAATTTTGAAGGACTCAAGTGTATGTTGGTGGCCATATACCTCCAGGTCCAGACAATATACATTATTTGATGAAGGAGTTTGCATTATGGTTAAATAATGAACAAGCCATCAGAATGCATCCAGTAAGGTAAACAGATCTTTCATTTTACATTTACTATATATCTTTTCTCTTACATGTAGTTTTATTCCAAGATTTTGTTCAAAATTTTAATCCAGAAATTTTTTTTCGTAGATATGCGGCTCTCGCACATTATAAATTAGTACATATACATCCGTTTGCTGATGGAAACGGTAGAACATCTCGCCTACTTATGAACATGAGTCTTATGCAAGCAGGATATCCGCCTGTTATCATCCACAACAACACTGTCATAAATATTATGAAAACTTGCAATTAGCAAATACCGGAGATGTGAGACCATTTGTAAGGTTTATAGCAGAATGCGCAGAGCAGACATTGGATTTATTCTTATGGGCAACTAGCAAATTTTCTCGACAAGTTCCTGCTCTTTGTTTACAGAAAAGCATAATACGATTATTTTGGATGACGAGCAGTGAAATAATGGAAAATGATTGAGAAGTAAGAGTCAAGTCAAAATCTAAAATATTTTTGAGACCAAAGAATGTATTAATATTATTTAAATTTTATATCATTATTTACTAATAATTTTAATTTTTAAACTCGTGTAATTCAAAGCTTAAACAATTTACATAACTATTTAATGATAGAGGTATTGAATAATTGTTAGAATCAAATCTATTTATAAATAAGATTACTATAGATCTAAAGCATATCGCTCTTATTAATATTTAATTTATGAAAATGTGATTATAGTATTTAAAAGTTGCCAATTTATTTTATTGCATATCCATGTAAATACGAATCTTCCATTGTACTATACAAAATATGAGTTAATTTATAATATTTGTAATATATTTAAAGTGTATATATAATAGATGTAATAGAACAAATATAAATTACACATTATCTACATCAATCCTCTTATGATCTTCAATTTGAAGCAAAAACAAGTTAATATAGTACTGCACATTAATTATGCAATAAAATAATTTAAAGCATATTTCTTTAAATTAAAATTACATTGTGTAAATATAATCCAAACTTTTATAGCTTTCACGTACACTATTGTTAGAAAAACTGAATGAATCGTATAGAATGTCGCATTGTTTAAAAGATTCTATTAAACATTAGATTGATGGAAAGACTTACCTAATATTTATTAAATTCCATGCACGGCGGTTTCAACTTGTCGGATTTAAAATGATCTACATCGATCCTTCTTTCTTACAATGCAATCAATCAAGTTCTTCAAACTGACGAAAGGAACAAAGCTCCTTTTTTAGCCACAAAACCCAACAGCAAATATAAATTTATATTATTAATATAAATATTAATATTATATAATATATTAAATAAAAATTATATATTTATTCATAAATTCCGGGTCGCGTCCGTTATTGGAGCAGATATCAGTAGACATGGCGATCGAAAGGCAGTATTTCTTTCGTGGCACTCCCTAGCGAAAACAATTCATTATAATTATGCGTGCGCTTGCAAAATCAATTAGTTACGATTACGCGCTCACTAATTACACGATTACAATTAATGAGCGCGCGGCACCATGCACGACGCTAAATTGCGTTGATCTGTAACATAGAAATAAAATCCAAATTCTCGATGACGTCGCCTCGTCGTTCTCCTCTTCGTCCGCTTCTTCGTCCTCCTCGTCGTTCTCCTCTTCGTCCTCCGCGTCGTTCACCACGTCGTTCTCCTCTTCGTCCGCTTCTTCGTCCTCCTCTCGATCAGGTTGGTCAGGATTGTTGAGAAGCACAAACATAATTAAATAATTTTATAAATTTTGTTTCAATACATCTAATAAGCAAATAATAAATACTCACCCCAGTGTTGCTCTGCCGGCGCCCGATGTCTCTCCCAGACCTCCTCCTCCTCTCAGGTTGTCAGGGGTGTCTGCTTAAATTGATCTGTAACATAAAAATAGAATTCAAATTGTAGCAGCGCCCAAAATAATTAATAATTCAAAAAATTATTATTGTACGCATTTAATTTTATATTTGACGTATAATAATTAGTGGATATATAATGAAATAATTTTCTAAATTTTGAAAGAAACTATATATTTCTAAAATAGAAACTTTTACAGGATCTTTAAAAAAATTCATAAAAATATTTTTGTCTATTTTTTTTTTTAATAATTCAAATAAACCGAATTAGTGCGTGTACATACATGAAGCGTCGAAAGGTTTCAAAATATAATAACAGCGTGGAGCGATGCGAAGAGATGCGCAGTGGCACGAAGCGACGCCGGAATAAGAGGGAATAACGGAACGGCGGAATGGCGGAACGGAGGAACGAACTAAGCGCGCGCGATTCAAACGGCGACATCGTCGATTCGCCGAACGCGCAAGTCCCGACCAATCAGAATACACTACATGGATACATTCGAGTTGTCGCTCGTCGATGGGAGATAAGTGCAACGCGTTGCGTCACATGAGCGTGTATAACTTTTCATCACCAACTGGCGTATAGGCGAATTCTGTTAAGAAGCCTATAACCAGCCATATAGAAGAAGAAGAAGAAGAAGAGCGTGTATAACACAGAAGTCAGTAGGAACAAACATGACCGACATGCAAGCAGCAGCAGCAGGTTCGCAGCGAGATGCTCAGGAACAAATGGCTGTTCCAACTCCGAGTAAGTTATTAGCTATTGTAGAGGGTAAATTTATATATTTACATGTTTTATAAGTCTTTTACTGCTTGTAATAACCTCGCTGAACACGATCTTCGCTCGTTAAGACGTACTTATGGAACTTTTAGATCCAAAACCGACGCCCGATCCAGAAAAATGTAGACTTATTCAGCAGCAATTTGTGCTACTTTTACATGCGCGTACATGCAAACGCCTTGAAAACGAAGCGAATGGTGAGAGGCAGTGTACCTTGCCGCATTGTCAGACGATGAAAAATGTTCTGAATCACATGGCAAGTTGTCAAGCTGTAAATAATTGCACTGTACCGCACTGTAGTATGTCCAGGCAAATTATCTGTCATTGGAAACATTGTTATCAAAGTGACTGCCCGATCTGTATGCCGTTAAGAGAAGCGAATAAAAAGAAGACTAATTCTGCGCAAGGTAAATCTTAGAAAAATGTTCTTGTATCTTGTTGTTGTCGTTTTTTAGTAAGAGGCAATATATTTTTGCTAATAAAAATTGAAAAACTGTTATTAAGCACACACGTGTGTGTGATGATCATTTCAATTTCTCAAATATATTAGGTCTGTTGTTTTTAGATGAACTCGTTGCACTAGTTCAGAGACTGGAACAGATGTAGTGCAGGCGAGAACAGCACAAATTTTCATGAGTACAAAGATACTTTAACAGTGAAAAGTACGCAATAGTGCAGTATTCAATAATGGCGCACGTCAGACACGATAGGATGTTCTTTTCTGTATTAAATTATAACATATTACACATATAGAAACATAAGTTAATAATATTAAGAATAATTCACGATATATTTAAACAATATTCTGATAAAGATGTATCAATGATCTCCAAATATTTTTATTACCTGTACTTTTCATAAAGTAAATTGCTAATAAAAATCGAAAAACTGTTATTAAGCGGACACGTGTGTGTGATAATCATTTAAATTTCTCAAATATATTATTTCATTAGAATTTTTTGAACAGTTACGAACGCATATATGCTAATATACATACGTATATGTATATATCAAACATCAATACGAGAAGCGCATGCCTGAACTGGAAATCTATAGTTCACGTTACGTATACTATAGATTTCCAGTACAGGCAGTGAATTTTAGAACACAGCTGTCATCAGTTGTGACGCGCGCATGCGCTTCTACTGATAGTGAATTTTGGAACGCAGCCCGACTCCATACGGCTACGGTATATATAATCCATTTTCTCTAGCTTTACGCTTTATTCTTGGAACAAAGGTATCAAGCATTTAAACAATCATGCATTTTAATCAAATTATGATTTTAATTTATAGCTTTTTATATTAATCTATTTTTTACTTATTATTAATTTAATTAATTTTTTATTTATAAATTCGATTGGATGCGTAGTCTTTTGAAAATAAACATATAATAGGTGCGCTCCGCTTGACGTTATATTTTCGCTTCGAAGACTAATTGTAAGATTCTTCACCCTATCTAGTTAATTAAAACTTCTATTTTGCAATTAATCGGTTTGAAAATAATCTTACTGGATTAATCAGATTTTGGCGATTAAAACGACATCAAACACGACATAAATCGGGTAATTTTTAACTAGATAGGGTGAAGAATCTTACAATTAGTCTTCGAAGCGAAAATATAACGTCCAGCGGAGCGCATACCTATTATATGTTTATTTTCAAAAGACTACGCATCCAATCGAATTTATAAATAAAAAATTAATTAAATTAATAATAAGTAAAAAATAAATTAATATAAAAAAATTAATATAAAAAGCTTTAAATTAAAATCATAATTTGATTAAAATGCATGATTGATTAAATGCTTGATACCATTGTTCCAAGAATAAGAAAAAAGTAAAAGTAATATATTGCAGATATTTTCTACATTATATTCAATTAGGACTTATTAAGAAAAATTGATTTAAAAAAATTTATTTTATTGCACATGCGGATATATGTAAAAATACTTTAGTAATAATTTATATCGCTGTATTTATATCGTATTATGTACTAGAATGCCAAAACGTTACACGCATTTAATAAAACATATTAATAAGTTCATGAAGTTTCGATATATATTTTTGATCCACAATTATATGGATGTAGCACGGACATGAACCAAAAAATTGTGGATCTAGCACGGACATGAACCAATCGGTCGTTTTACCGTGACAGAAAAGTGGACCTGGCCATGTAGTTCCGGCCGGCTCTAAAATGGATCCAGTTAGCGCCACTGTACCAGCTAGAAAAACCGTTTGACGAAAAACGGCGGCGTGGCCCCTCTCATTCTTCTCTCTGCGCGAAGAATTTAACTCGATAAATAGAAATTTAAAACGGAGAAAATAAAATTTATAATATACAGGTTCTGCAAATTGGTGGACTAGGATTGACAGTAGTTAATAATTTCGTAAATGTCAAGCCGTAACCGAAAGCTGTTCAAAAGTAAGTTTACATATTTACACATCTTGATAAGTCTTTTACTGCTTGTAATAACCTCGCTGAACACGATCTTCGCTCGTTGAGACGTACTTATGGAACTTTTAGAACCAAAATCGGACCCCGGTCCAGAAAAATGTAGACTTATTCGCAACCAATTGGTGCTACTTTTACATGCGCATAAATGCCAACGCCTTGAAAACCAAGGTGAGATGAGGCAGTGTACCTTGCTGGATTGTCAGACGATGAAAAATGTTCTGAATCACATGAGAAGTTGTCAAACCAGACAGAAGTTCATGAACTTACTACACTGCACTGTACCACACTGTAGTATGTCCAGGCAAATTATCACTCATTGGAAACGTTGTAATCGAAGTAACTGCCCGGTCTGTATACCGATAAAATATAGCATGAACAAAGAAATAGAAGAATAGAAGAAACAGGACTAATTCTGCGCAAGGTAAATTTTAGAAAAATGTTCTTGTATCTTGTTGTTGTCGTTTTTAGTAAGAGGCAATATATTTTTGCTAATAAAAATCGAAAAACGGTATTAAGCACACACGTGTGTGATAATCATTTCAATTTCTCAAATATATTAGGTCTGTTGTTTTTAGCTGAACTCGTTGCACTAGTTCAGGCATTGGAACAGATGTAGTGCAGGCGAGGACAGCACAAATTTTCATGAGTGCAAGGGTACTGTAACAGTGAAAAGAACGCAATAGTGCAGTATTCAATAATGGTGCACATCAGACACAATAGGATGTTATTTTCTGTATTAAATTATAACATATTACACATATAGAAACATAAGTTAATAATATTAAGAATAATTAACGATATATTTTAATAGTCTATTCTGATAAAGATGTATCAATGATCTCCAAATATTTTATTACCTGTACTTTTCATAAAGTAAATTGCTAATAAAAATCAAAAAACTGTTATTAAGCGCACACGTGTGTGTGATAATCATTTCAATTTCTCAAATATATCATTTTATTAGAATTTTTTGAACAATTATGAACGCATATATGCAAATGTACATACGTATATATCATACATTAATACGAGAAGCGCATGCGCGCGTTACAGCCGATGACAGCTGTGTTCTAAAATTCACTGCCAGTACTGGAAATCTATAGTATACGTAACGTGAACTATAGATTTCCAGTGACAGTGAATTTTGGAACACAGCCGAACATGTGACGCCTCGTAACACGCTCCAACATGTTGCTAACCTTATAATGTGCTCATGCACATTATCAATTTTTATCAGTCATATTAAAATACAAGAGTTCTAATCGACAGAATCTGCTTTTTATACATTAAAATATGTATCTTCTTTTACCAAATTTTCATAATTATTGACCAAATCTACTAAAAATTTATCGGAGCAAATGTTTTTCGCAATTCCTTCGTTTTTTTATTTATATTACATATTTTTTCTGAATTATTGAATGAAACATGATTAACGTGAGCGTGAGTCAGCTCGTGAATCAAGTGGACAAAAGCAACTTTACATTATACGCAGAATGGGAGGATACACATTTTAAAGTAATATTGTTAAGACCATGCACAGTACCACTGAGCGGAGAGGTATAATCTGATTATAAATATAAATATTTACTCATTCGACTATATATTACTTGTATATATTACAAAATTTGAAAAACTTTTAACAAATTTTTTAAAAGCAAAATGTCACTCTTGACGATTATCCTGTATTTTCTATTGCATATATTCCTAATGATGTAATTATCTTTATTTTTTCAGATGCACACAGAAAATGCCAATTACTTTCTAAATCATTTAGATGAGTCTTTTGAAATATATTTGGAAAAAACTAGACATGCATTTTCTGGTAAGAATACTGATATACAGTTTTTTCTGCAAGATGATACATTTATATGGAAACAGCAAAATATTCTTACTCGTGGAGAAATTGCAGTATATCCTCTTTCAAATATATTAATTATTTCGGACATTTTGAAACAATTGTTGGAGCTTTATCAAAAATGTCAAGAAGAGATACTAACATTGAAAAAAGAGAACAAACGCCTGGATGAAAACAATAAAAAGCTAACCACAGATATAGAAGAAATGATAAATATAAAAGACAATATGGAAAAGGATCTTTACATGAGATTTCTTTTACTTCTAAATGCAAAGAAAAAAAGGATCAGAGAGCTTCAGAAGGCTTTAAATAGCAACAAACAAACAACAAAGTCAGTATATGAGGAAACTACTGATGATGAAAGCGAGAAATCAGATGTAGAAGGCAAAAAAATGCATGGTACTGCATCATCTAATTCAAGGAAACGCAAAGTGGATTATAAAAGTGAACAGAAAGTTGCACCAAAGAGTAGTAAGATCAATTTTAGGAAATGTACAAATTTTTCTTCTAGTGAAGAGTCCTGCACAAGTCCTGAGCCTTCTACTAGCAAGGACAAGTTAACATTACAAAATATAGATATGTGTCATACAATAAAATCAAAACAGGTTCTTAATATTTCAGAAGAAGAATCTGAAGAGGATCTATTTTCCTAATAACAAAAAAATCATATATTACATTTGCACATACTCTTTCTTACATTTAAGAGATGTAACGATGCAATTTCAATATATTTACAAACTATATATATATATATATATATATGTTTTTCTTTAAAATTTCTATACTTTATAGAGTATTATTATTTTAAATTGTGCACACACACACATACGTATTTAATACGTATATAAATCAATTATATATTTAAATAAAAAAAATCTAGTCTAAAACAAGATTATAACAAATAGTTAAAAAAAATTATATTATATAGAATATAATTTGTGTGTGATAATATATTATACAAAATTTAATTGTATTATTAATTACAAGTATTCTAGTTGCATATATGTGATTTTTGTAAACATTACAAGCTATTGCTGCTTAATATAAATTATATTTATATATTGATGAGAAACATCTTATAAAATATGTAATTGAATATAAAATAATGAGTAATAATGTTTTAATAAAAATATTTTAAGAATTATGAAAAATAATTATATGTGGATCTTTTTTTTTTTTAGTTAGTCTTTTACACGAATTCTCTCATATTTAGTAAAATCAAAACCACGATTGTACCACAAAATATAGAATTATTCATCGTTTTTTAACGTTTAAATAATATAATTAATAAAATTAAATACGACATGTATGGTTTTTTGCAAAAAGTTAAATTCAAGGATCGGGAAAGAGATCGAGGACTTTCGCGAGTTACGATTTCGTGGACAAAGCGGTTAAGAAAAGTAACAACGATTCAATTGTCAAAGATTGCCTATGTGTTAATGTTATCCACAATATTTTACATAAAATATATATTACAATATTATCATTAATAAATAACGAATTCGATAATGGTAATATTATTTTAGTTTATCGTTTCGCTCTAATAATCAATATGCAAATGCTTTTACATTTACACATAATTAAGTACATCACGCGTTTCACAGTAGAAATTCAAAATGTGCAATAAAAGCATCAAGCGAATTTGATATATGCGACATCACTCGACGATTTCATTACATATATCAATCTTCTCATCAATCTAATTGATAATTGACTTACGATTAGTATATAGTTTTTATTTTGAATAGAGTTAAATATGTGTATTTTCTCTTTTCTATATTATGACTGGAAATATTTACGATTGCTTGAAATTGTAATAGGTGAATATCATACAAAATACGCGCGATATTTCGAATGTATATATGATTAATATTCGGGTCTACTCATCTAAGAGTAATCTCAGAAGAGTTAGTAGGTAAACTTAATATGCGAGATACAACAAATATATAATACAATATTTTCAACTGCTTAATTGCTCACAATTATCATTGAAAATATATATCCCTCTAAACGAATCTTTCCTAACATATAATACATAAAACTTATGTGTTAAGAACTGTAGACTAGAACATGGCCGAATATATGTTAATTCTTAAATCTTAATTTAAGGATGTAAAATGTTGCTGTCTCCAATGAGGATTATGCAACCGTTGAGCTAACAGAACAAACTTACATGCTAAAACTAATCAGTGCAACATTAAATTATAATCGCACAACGAAGTAAAAGCTCCTTTAAAGGATTAAAGGTAATAATAATTCTCAATAGCGCTATAGAATCACAAAACAATGATGGTTCGGAATGGTCAAAGTGCATTGCTCGGTGCCGCAAGCGAATAAATGAATAATACAGCAGTTTCACGTATAGAGGTACGCGTCTCGATTATCCTTTTCAGACACGGAAGAGCCAAGGTTGGATCAAAGGTTGGTCTGAACACAGGTTTGAAAGGTAGCAGAAGTACGTTTTGATTGTATGGGTCACTTAAAAACGTTCCATTCGCAACAGGTTCTCCGGGAGGTTTCCTCTCGCGTTTGCCCCTTTCAAACTCGCATTCAGACCGATGTTACTCAGCCGGGCATCTTCCGATTTATCATTGCGCCTAGATCCGACACGATCTGCCTCTGCTCGCGATTGAACAACAGAGTTCTCGCGTTTAAGAACGACAGATCCGGTAACTGATTCAGAATCTTCGCGGTCTCGACTTGCACAGTCATCGGTCGCCCGTATCGATCCATGACCACGTGTTCCGCACCTTGCGCATTCTCTTTCCTACCTACCGATGTCTTTCTATGATACTCGTGTACTTTGGAAATATTATTGCTTACCGGAAACGACTTATTGTTGGTCGGCGGGACATTTCTCAGAGCTTTATGCGACTGGTTGCCTTTCTGCTTCGCTCCGAAATCTTGTTCGACTTTCTTCTTCCATTCTACTGTACATGGTCCTGGCAATGGTTCTATTATCTTGGACGTCTGAGACGATTTTTGCTGTTTTAGCGAACTATTAGTAAATTCGGATAAATTTTGCGATTTCACAAGCTGACTACTTGGTTCTTGTGCTTCCGAGGGATCTGCATAATAATAAAAAGTGATTAACTACACAATCAAATATAAACATAGTAACGATACTATAAACATTCAAAATCAAGCAGGTAAGCGGAATCTACTGAATATTTGATATATTTACGCATATGAAAAGCATATTTTTTATTTGAATACAAGAATTATAAATATGCGCGCACGCACACACACACACATATCACATCACACACACACACAACACACACACATACACACATGATGCAAAAAGATAAAGGCATTATATAGCTTCAGCACTTACAGTAATAAACTGAGTTCGTTGAACAAGCTGACTGATGATAGGATTCGGAGTGTGTGGAGCAATGAGGTGTTAATAGAGGATCAAACGGACACAACAAATCCAGAGGCAGAAGAGCGGATAACCCACCACCACCTGTATTGTGTTATTTTTCGCAAGATTTAAAAAAAAATTCAATACACATATACATGTTATGTCACAAAACCATACTGCTTTTACATGTAGAATAAATACTTGTTTAAAAGAAAATATTCCCTTTCCCTTTCCTTATATGTAATTATATCAATTTAGCAAAATATATCTTTTTTTCCTTCAATGTAATACCTTAACTACCACACACATACACACGATTACAATAAATACTTACTAGCATCTAGGGGATTTACAAGACCAGAACTATTCCAATCAAATTGGGCGGCAGGTACTTCCTAATATAATATCACAATTATTAATAAACATGTAGATTGTACTCACATGTGTATCCTATGGAAATAAAACCTCAACTTACATCTGAACAAGCCGCCCCTTGCATCTTGCTGCAGTTGGATACAGAAGGCTGCTGAGACTCAGCGGTAGCTTTAATCGGTTCCAATGGAGTAAAGCCAAGATTTGCAGCAAACCTTGGTATATTTGGATTCCATCTCGGCCCGAATAGCTTTAATTTCGCAACAAATATTTTTTTTTTTCGGATAAACGTATGAAATATATTTTCAGTTTTAAATACGTGCAACATATGCGTACTTACAATGTTCCGGGAATCGATACCAAGAGCATTTAGAAGGACATTGTTACTACTACTATTCGCCCATTGATAGGTGAGAGCATTAGTTTCTTCCACACTTTTCACATTCTGCCAGACTTTATCCGTTTTATCTATTAAAGATTTTAACTCGACTTCGTGATGTTCAGGGATCATTGGAAACATATTTGTTATTATATCTTCTATTTTATTCGCGGCCTGAAATTGTTTTGATCGAAATATATCAAAAAGTATATTAAATTATATTATTTATATTTAATAGAAAAATTATGCAAAATCTAAGCCAAAGCGATACACTTATTTTTCTAATAAACTACCAACTATCTTGTATTACAAACATTCCTAAACTCACGTTCTTGTTTTCTATCCGACATATAGATTCTTTCAAACTAAACTGCTGTGTCTCTACTACACCCATTGATATTTCGAAATTGCTGAAGTCTCCGAAATCGTCATTGTCCTCAGGTACCTGCATTCCTTTAGCATCGTCATTTAATTTCGATTCTGTTGTTGCACTCGAAAAATTAGTAAAATCACCAAAATCATCGTCTTCATTATCCGCGCATTCAAAGCCGGAATAATTGTTTTCTTGTACTCTGGTAGCTACTGGCTCCATATTGCGTAAATGGAAATCATAAAATTCGCCTTCGCTAAAGTATACTACAGAATTTTCGCTTTCATATGTGGCACATTCGCTCGTAGTACTCGTAAGATTAACTTTATCCTGTATGCAGTCAAGGGATGTATTAATAGATGGCAGTGAAGCTTCTTCAGTTGATGAAAATTTTTGTATACAAGACGTGTCGGATGAAAATGCATGCAAATCATGAATTTGTACTGTTTCGCATTCACTATTAATGGATATCGGATTGTAACTACTTGTCAACTCCGATACACCGTCAAAACCTTTATGCTCCATAAATTCCGTAAAGTCGGAATTATCTGGATTATGTGCGTCATAGTCATCTTCCGGAATGTGCTGTTTATTTATTTCTTCATTACTCGAGTTTTTTTCCTCATAAGCAAAAATTTCCTCAATTGCCCCATTCATACCTGTTTTTTGAACAATTTGATTTTTTGTTTCTACAACTATATATTCTTCGTTTTCTTTTGATTGTATGATACTTTCTACGTCGACTTTATCGGAGACGTTATTAGGAAAACTCTCATTGCTTTTCATATTAGATTTTTGAACATAAATGTCTTCGTTATACATGGATGTACAATCTAAATTTGATTTCTCTCTCAGAGCATCGTCAAAAGTGAAGTCAAAATTGAAAGAATCACTTAAGGTTTTACTCGACTTGCTCGTCTCACCATTGGGTATTACGTCGTATATCTCTATATATTTTGGTTGAATACTGTATTCGCAGTCTGTCTGACTAAAAACATCAGTACTGTCTACATTAAGTTCTTGCGAGGTAACAAAATTGGAAATTGTTCTTTCATCATGAATAAAAGTAGATTTATCATTAATATGATTGACACAGACATCATTCTCGCCATATGGGGTGTAAGCGTTTCCTATTTCATCTGTTACATTGCATTCTGTGTCTATGGAATTAGGCTTATTATCATAATCCGTCTGCAAAACTGTCATAGTTACATCTGTCTTTTTATCACAAGCAGTACCGTTCCACTCACTGGAATCTTTAAACTGTTCGTAATTGTAAAAATCATCATCCAATTGCTGTAGAATGTCTGGCGTACTCGTAGGATCCTCCAAATCCAAGCTTGCGGGTTCTATCTCGTCATTTGCCTCCAAATCATTTAATGATCCCTCTTGCTCACTGACTGTCTTTACACTATCAGCTAAACTACTATTGTTGCTACTAATTACATCTGTATGAACAAAATTTTCCTTAGCTAAAACATTCTGAGTACAAACGTGATCAATGCTATTACTAGTCTCAACGTTATGCGATTCGCCATTTCTAGGTACATCTAATACATTGTGTTCTGTTATACTAATGTTTTCCAAATTGTTTTCCAATACGCTACTATTATCTGTCCTATCTTTCAATCTTATGTGGCTCACGTTGTCCTGCCCCTTCTCAACAATCAATAGGTCATCAATGACGCCACATTTCAAGGCTTTGCTTATTTTAGAGCAACTGTCTAATACTGGTGACTCGTTAATACCATTTATCCTAGGAGATACATTCTGTGATGTTATTGGTGTTTGTATCGGAGTGATAAGTTTCTGCGGGGACTCTGATGAAACGGATAAGCCTGTAACAAGCCTATATATTAGAGGATACCTCTGTGTGTGTGTGTGTGTGTGTGTGTGTGTGCTATAATGTGGAAGATAACGAGTGTTGAGATTGCGTTAAATATTAATGGGTCTATTAATTTATACATAAATACCATCTATTCCGCCAGCTGTGAAGTCTCCGAATTCATCTTCGTCGGACTCTCCGAAGTTGTCTAAGGGCGGAGGTGTGGAGCTGACTAAAGGCGGAAAAGCCATGGTTCTCCTTTACTTCATGGAACATCGACAACGACAAAATCTTACATAACCTTATAGAAACATCGACGAAATTAAAGAGCGCGATAATAAGAACATAATAAAGGATAAACTTTCGAACGCGCGCATTACACTCTCGCCCGAAACACAAACGCGCAAAAATTTCTATTACTACGCATAAATTTCGTAATTTACACAAAATCGTTCGTACACCATCGTCGCCTTACTCTCGCTCGCATCTCACAGGCTTTGTTTACAATTACATCGTCCCATCCTCTCCACATGCGTATCACATCCCGTTACATACATATGTCAAAACGCGTTAAGGTTAAGTCGTACTCGAGCACGCTTCAAGTCAGCGACGAAGGAATCTCTCTCGCGGAACAAACCTCGTGGAAGGTTGCGCAATAACGCGCGCGTTAATTCACGATCGACTACTACTCGCGTGAAAGATTGACGATGACATTCTTACTCTCGGCCAACGTAACTACGTACCAGTATATCCAGCTCCGCGATCTCGGGAACACGATTCTACCTCGCCATCGTCACTTCGCAGACCATCACGACGCGTGTTCCGCGGGCGCGACAGGCTCGGTGATTATCACAGCCAAAGGGTGTCAGAGGTCCGTCCAGCAGATCGTCCGTGCGCGACGATTATATTAGATGACGGCGGTCATAAGACATGTAACGCACACATCACCTGTTCTAAGATACGCGAGCGCATGCGCGAGTGCGTGCGCGCGCATCTGTCGTTCATTACGCGCATTTACGGCTCTTTGAAAAATTGTGTACGGCATTTCTGCGGCGAAATGCCGTACGCAATTTTTCTTTTTCTTACACGTCCGTAGTCACAATAAAAGAATAAAAGTAAAAGAATAAAACAGAAAAAAAAAATAGAATAAAACAGTACACACAATAATGATAAATAAATAATAAATAGAAAATAATTTGCGACACTATATAATATTGTATATATTTTATAATGTATGTTATATAAATTAATTGTTTTTTATGCTATGCTCATAGTACGTCATATCTTAATTACTTATATGCTAACTTATACATTTCCTTATTTATTTTATGTTGTCTTATATGTAATATTTTTATATTATATTATATTTTTTATAATCTCTTTTCTCTCTCTCTCTTTCTTTTCTCTATGTGGAATACTTTGTAATTTATTATAAAACAGATAAATTAATCATTTGATTCTGTATCCATTATACAATAGTATAGTACGATTATATTGCATGAATAGATTACTATGTACATATTTGTTATTTACGAGTATCATAACATAATGATGAAAATATGTAAGCGTAATGACAGCATAATGATTAAAATGAAAGCATAATTTACGCTGCATTTTGAGATGCGAGAAAAGTTTCAAGACGTATCCTGCTTAGAATTATGTTGGGTGCGTCTGTGTTTTCTCATGTCTCCTTTCTGTCTGAAGCATCTGCCGCACACGTCGCACGCGTGCGGCTTTTCCCCGGTGTGTATCTTAATGTGATTATTTAAAGCCTCCGTTCTGGTGAAGGCCTTCTCGCAGTAGTGACACTTGTATCTACGATCACCGCGGTGTATCAATCTATGCTGATAAAATACGGATCCGGTGAGAAAAGCCTTATTGCACACGTCGCACTTGAACGGCCTCTCCCTCGTATGCTTCTTCCTGGTGTGATCCGCCAAATCCGGCTTTATCGTGAAACGCTGATCGCAATATTCGCAAGCGTAAGGCTTGACGCCCATGTGAAATCTCTTGTGAGTCCACATGTGACTGGACTGAGTGTAACTCTTCCCGCAGATGTTACAGACGTACGGTCGCAGTCCGTTGTGCCGCCTTTTATGAGCATTCAACGAATTTGCCGTGGGCAATAGATTGCCGCAGATATCACAGGGAAATTTGGAACACTGATCTCGTCCGTGATCCTGTATATCCTCGCTCCTGTCGAATATATTTCCGCAAAGTTCGCATACGAACTTCGCATCGCCGGACTCGGATAATCTGGCTGCATAATCGTGTCTCTTTTGCTTGTGTTTATACAACAGGGATAATTCCTTCATGTCCTTGTTGCAGACGTCGCATAGAAAGACGACGAGAACTTTGAACAATCTCTGGTGTTCCTTCCAATGTAAGATTGCTTCCGCGAACGATTTGTACATAGTTTCGCACGCGTTACACGTATACGGTTTTTCGACGACGTGTCGATTCTGATGAGTCTTCAGGTTGTCCACGTCGGTAAAGTGACTGTTGCAGAATTCACAATGATACAATTTCGATATCGATAGCTCCTCTATCAATGTGATCTTGTCCTCGTGTATCTTGCAATGAGCATCGGCGTCGTCGCAAGAGATAAATACCTCGCCGCATTGAATGCATTTCCAGACCGTCTGATTATTTTCGATAACGATGCAGTGACTCGCGACATGCTTATTCAATCTCGACTTTTGCGTAAAGCTCTTCGAACATTGCGAGCATTTGTAAGGCTTCTCGGGCAGGTGCGTCACTATGTGACGCTTCAGGGTATAGCCGTCGGAAAAGCCTTTGTTACACACCTCGCAGATGTGTGGCCGATTCTTACCGTCCACGCAAACGTGCACACGGAGCGCCTCCTGATTCTCGAATAATTTTCCACACTGCAGACACGAGATGCTAATATCCTTGGAATGGTATCTCTTATAGTGATAGAACAGCTTCAATTCTTTACCGAAAGTTATTTTGCAGATTTCGCAGTACAACGCTTTCGCGCCTCTGTGAAATTGCGCGTGGAAGTTCAAACGTTCCTCGAAACTGAACGTCGTGTCACACGTAAGACACTTGTACGGCTTCGTTGTGCTCTGCATACTGGGCTTGCACTTGTGACCATCTAGAGTCTCCTTGGTGTGATAGAGATTCATGCACGCGCCGCATTTCAAGTATTTTTGTCTATTTCCTAGGCATTGTAACATAATAGAACGATTTCCACTTTCCTTATCGACGTTTACATTATTAAATATACTTTCCTCGTCGCTGCTTTCTAAAATTATATCATTCTCGTATAATTCTACATCTTTCACATGCTGGGACATGTTTTCACATGTGTTCATGTAGCCTTCTATACATAAGGGACAAGACTGTCGGTCAGATAAAATTTGATTTTCGTAATTGGAAGCATTGAAAGATTGTTTTTCCTTCAGCATCGTCAAGAGGATTTCCTCTGCTTTAATGCATTGTGTGTCAAACCCGTCGTAACAATTTACTTTCTCGATACAGGTCAAACAAAGCTGTTTCGGTAATGGATCTGTCTTTTTAATCTGCAATATGAAACATAATATACAATACATATATTTACAAAAATTTACAAAGTACACATATTTGCGAGAATCATAGTATATATAGTACATATTTATAAAAATTAATTTTAATGAAAGATTATGTATACATATATATACCTTAACACTTAGACATGTATTTATTTTATGTGCCAATTTCATTGATTCCCCGAGTTCAGAATATATATATATTGGATTATTAGTTTGACCAGCACACAATCGACAGAAAGCAGCTAAACTATCTTCTCTCTCATCTTGGGCCGATAATTCTAATATTTCGTTGGAAGAAAGCGCTTCTTCTTGGGACCATACAATAGAACCATCCAAATCATCAATATCATCTTCAGGATCACTTAATGTACTAATTGATTCCGCTTTGAACATATTTTGTAGCTGCAAATCATTCATAAGTCTTTCTAAATACTTGTAAATAATTGTTAATTGCAAGCAGTTTTATATATTAAACATATGCAAAGCAATCTTAAAATATTATTAGAAAATTCATCTGGAAACTATGAATAATTTATCTATAACTTATTCACACAATAAATATTTAATATAATTTCATCATTTTTATAAGTACTTAATTTGTGATAAAATATCTAAAATAAAATTATAATGCACATACTGTTCATATCTTAAATTTATTTTACACATTGTACATAAATCAGCAAAAAATATTTGAAACGTTACAATGAAAAAATGGAGCAGATTACCTTTTCCTTGAAAAGAACAAATATTCTTTCATGGCAAACTCAATATTCTTGAAATAGCGAATTTTCGTGCTTACCACGATTCAGCTTCTTCAATGACAAACAAATTGGCTAGGTAACTAGAAACAACAGACTATCTCTTTCTCGTTTTTAGTTTGTTTTTTTATATAAATGTATATAAGAATGGGTATAAGAAAAAGTTACATATTTATACATCATTATATAAATGTACAAATACGTTTATTTATTATTTACATAATTAAATGCTTAAAATCTTTCATTATGCATACCATTACCAATCAATGTAATCCACTATTAAAAATGTTATAAAAATAGCAAGCATTTTATTTATTTATGTTAATCTGTATTTAATTTAGTAATTATTAAATACTCTCCTAAATTCTTTAAATCTTTATTTTAACAACCTATATATGTTAATAATAAATGCTATTAATAAATTATAACTTCTACCACAACAAAATTATTTAATTCAAAAGTTATTAATTAACGATAGAGAAAGATTTTAATTTATACAATATATAATAAAGATACAAGATACAATAAAAATTATATTAATTAATGCGGCAATTAATTATAACATAACGCAATTCATTTTTTGTTCTGCATTCGCGTAAACGTTTGCAATGGCGCAATGCAGTTATTAAGTTTAGTTTAGTCTTATCAATTTTCTTTTTTGTTTGCCTATAATAATCTTCAGCTGTGAAAAAGTATAAATATCCTGAAAATCATATTGATAAGTTATATACATATACATACTTGATATTTATTATATTTGTAATACATATCATTGTTATAAATATATGTATGCATATATATATATATATAACAAAAATTTGCTGCGATCGAGATCTTACCTTTTTCTTCTTTAATATCAAACTCTTGTTTTTTATACTGTAGATATAAATTAACTTCGCCTCTTTTTTGAGCAGCAGCCTTCCCCAATGATAAGATCGTATACTTTGTGATTAGTGTATTATTTATATCACTTATCAAACTATTAATTGTCTCCGAAGTTTGTCTACCAATAATGTATTTAGGCACTTTATTAAATTCTTCTGCACTGATAAATGGTATTGTTGGGCATACTTCCGGTTCATTGAAAAGTGCTCTTTTACAGTCTTTCATTGTTTCTTCAATAATATCATTATTGTACATATTATCAGATATTTTTTGCCCTATCAATTTGTGTGTTGAATTGATAATACTTTTTGGTATAGCAGGAGAGATTTGAGTTTGAATGCATCCTTGCTTATCAGCATTCTGGTAACCTTGTATAAGCTCCGGTGGAACATTCTCTTTCTGGTGTGAAATTCTTTTATTCAAAGTTTCAAGCAATGACAATAATTCCTGCATACAAATATAAAGTTGTAAATCTTTTCTTTAGTTCTTTAATAAGAAAAAACTTTGGGAATAAATAATTTAACAAACTTACTCTAGAATATGCATTCTGTTCTTTCATTCTCTCCAAAATTTTCCTCATGTTCTCAATACCACACGAAACTTGCATTACTTTGTTACGCATTCCTTGAAGTTCATCTTTTATATTGTGTTTACCTATAAGAGATAAAATATGATTTTACAATAAATTATTACTATATTGTTAAAATTGTATAATATAAAATAAACAGTAAATAACGCAATAAATAACGCAATAACGACGTACTTTTTGTCAATATTGTAGTCATATTGAGTTCATTTAATCTCTCGTATTGCCTATCAACTATTTCTTCTAGATTAATCTTATTATCGTGCTTGTCCATATTGTTAGTTCACTGCACGAATAGCATGAGACGATGTACTTTGTATATATAATTTTTTGTATGATGTATCTCCAATCTATTTTAGATTATTTGAGACACAAAACTTTTTTCTATATTACAAACATCGAGGTTATATTTATTGTGTGATGTGTATCAAATATTATATCATATATTATTCCTAACGAATATTTATATATGAGTTATTAATGTTCAAGAAACAGAATATTAGTCTGAGAAAACTATTTCTGTTACTGTATCAATAACTTTTTCACGTAACAATCACTTTTTCAACGTTTTAAATTTGAATTTCCAAAGACAGAGCGGTTGAATTTATCTCCCACCAACGTGAAATCTTCAGAGATGCGTTCGGAAATCCTACTCGCGAGGTAGAGTGGCATTCGATTGACCAATCAGGACAAAGAAATCTTTGCTCCTTTTGTTCTGATTGGTCAATTAAACGTTACTAGAGAGTTTCCAATGAAGTTTCTAGAGTATTTTGACATACTTAAAACTATATGGATGTTTTTGTGAACGTCCTCTAATAAAATTAAACTGTGCAGAACAATATGGAGCAATTCAAATATATTCGTAGTTATTATATGAGAAATATAAATAATAAATGTGTTATTTATTAAATAAATATTACGTTCTTATATTACTAATAAACATTACATAGAACTAGGTACGTAGACATTTCAGAAACTGCTCATATTAACTTGTTAATCGTTTTTTATTCCATAGAATTGTCTCCAATGAAAAGAATTCAATAATTTTTATGATTAATTATGATAATAATTTATGATAATTAAATTAACAATATAAATTATGACATTTTTATTAAATTATTATCTAATGATGTTACTATATGTAATGATTTTTTTTTTCAGAAAAAGGAATCTGGAATGTGTCGCAATTAAAAAGAGGCGGAGTTACAAAACATTATATCCAAAATTATTAATATATAAATATATTGATTTATCCGTCATTTAAATAAAATCACAGGTATGCTTACGAATTTCGAATATGTTTATGCATATGTTTTGCTCGCGTTTTCAACAATTACCGATATTTACTTGCGTCTAAACCTCTCAAAAGTAAGATAGGAGAATAATGAAAGCTATATCAGTTATTTATCAGTTATATCACGCAAAGTCATCTAGAATGATATACAAAATAAATACTATGAATAGCGATACAACACGAAAAAAAATACTAATCACTGCAAAAAGCATTCCAGAAACATCATATCACTATTATATCACGTTATCTAAAAGTGGCATACAAATAAATCAGAGTTACACATATCCACAAGAAAATTACATTAGCAGAAAGATAGCAAATTTTTTTAACAAAGAGATTCGGATTTCTAATATAAATTTATATCGATAGATAGGAGGAGCCGCTATAATTCCCTCAAATGTAAATTGCAAACGTTTTACAACAAAAATGTAGATATGCTTTCATATATATTTCTTTTCTGGCCATATGGGATTTACATTTTGCAAGGTTCTTTTTATTTTCATATACTTAAGCACCTTTTTGCGGTTGAATATCCGGCGATACCGCAAAGCACGTGATCCAGACATATAGCAACAGGACATACGTCACAGCGTCGCGACTTATTTCCAGCAGAAATCCTAATGAAGCAGAAGAAATATCATATGATAAAATAGAATAAAGAAAGAAAATATTTGATTTTTTTTATCAACTTTGTTCTACACTGTTTTCATTACTACTAATATATAGATCTACTAATATCAATTAACATTGTAGAGAGATTAAAGGATAGACGCATCATTTGATCTTTAGGATAAATTTTGTCGAATGCAAACTCGATGTACTTTTTCCGAAGGCACCCGAAACATTGCGCGAAATATTTGTTTATTTATTTTTATATTTTAAAACACACGATCTAGCCACATACACAGAATGATGATTCTGTATCTTATTTAGTTTCCGTGATGCTCTCGGCTCGTCTAATTGCATCTAACCGATAATTTCGCGCCATTACACGCAATTATCACACGTGAAGCGCAGAATAAAATTCCGTTCCGCGAAAACATCAATCACTATCATCCGAATTGATTGTCCCGAACGTGCGGAAACATGCAACAAAATTACGTTGCAAAAAATTATTTCGCAAACGGAGGACTCATTTGCGCGATATCAACAACATAAACAACCACGATTAAATCAAGATATACGTACGTACATCGTACTTCGCGTTTCGACATACTGTATGCGGCTGATAAGAACTGAATTCTTGTCGGGGCGATGATTAGCGTTGCGGGCCTGCGTCGAGCATTACATACTCCATCGTGCGCCAACGTGCACGTCATCGCCGTCGCCGGTGACCAGTGTAAGGGTTCGAACCTCTGTCTCATCCGGAAGCTGTTTCCTGCACGCAGCAACGACGTCGCCGAAGAAGTCTCGCACTACGGAGAAAGATCTCGGTGTGTAATCAGTTCCAATTTAATAATCAAATTAATGTTAAGGCCGCGCGATAAACAGCAACGTAAACATCGCGCAAAGAAATCTAGTTCATATAGAGATCCGTTTCTTTTTTTTATTCTTGCACTCTCTTTTTATTTTCCCGTTTATTTTACCTTTTTTTTTTTTTTTATCAATGCACGTATATTTATTCTATTGTGAACGTGTGTAATATGAAAAGGAAACAGATCTTTTTGACGGCTCTCACATTCCTTAGGCATCATCGATATTCTTAATTGACGTTTAAATTTTACTTTGCAAATTCGAAATGTCGCAAATTTGATTCTGACATATCTTGATTGATGTGTGTGTGTGCGCGCGCGCGTATATTTTGTCAGATCTTTTTCGAGTTTAAAAATAAAATAAGATAAGAAAATAAAATATATTAGAGAGCCGCAGGTTTCTCTCTTGTGGATTTTTGAAAAAAAAAACCGTGATACATTAATGCGAATGACATTGCGCGCAAAAAAGTTTCATAAGCGTTTGTCACAAATAATATGTTAATAATGTTTAAGAATAATTAAAAAGTAGTCACACGATACAATTTCATGCATTTTTACAAAAAAATACGCATGTCGCAACGAGTTTAGCGCGCATTCTATCTGCGTTGTTACTCTAACTTTAGAATAACATTTAAGATATAACGTTATTGCATTATCCATATGCTTATATATTATTTTTTATTCTTACACGCCTTCTTTCTATTCTGCAGGCTCAACGCATAAGTGCTCGGGTCTATGTTTTTTTTTATGCACCACTGTTAATGTTCATGAACCTTAACTCATTAAAAACCGGCATATCGCATAAGAATTATTGAATATATTCATACGTAAGACTCTATAATTTATTCATTCATTCATATTATGTGTTATTTTCTGATATTTTTGGTTCAAATTAATGGGATATATCAATGCATAAAAAAATAGAACGATGATAGTCGATGGTTAATGTCTCTTGATAATTAAATATATGAAGATATATAACAGAGTGACTTAATAAATCTTCGGAATTTTGTAATTCGACGGTTAATATTTACAAGAGCAAGATTTCGTATTCATATCGAGTGCTTTTTCGATTTGTACGCTATCGCAACCATGAAATACGTGAGATAAGAAGAAAATATGCAAACCGCCGATCTAATTGTTACGTTCGTTTAATTACTCGCGAATTCGCCAGGCATTATTTTAACATGCGATTCTGCATTTTTCGCGTGATACAAGCTCCCGCCGCTGTTTCGACAGACGGAAAAACACAACAAAACGAAAATTATAGATGGGACCTCGGTAACGCACATGTATTGTCACTTACATAAGAAACCGCGTATCGTTACATAAATCATTTTTGCGTGATTGATGAGCTTTAACATTGAAATACGGATGTGCTGTTCAAACACGGGCGAAAGTGTGGTTTTCTTCTTAATTACTTTTAATAAGCTTTTAACGATTGCTTGCTGATTAGTACATTTTATCGATAAAATTATGATTAAGAATAATATTATCATGCGAAAGAATGCCAGGTTTTCAAAACGATAACAAAATATTATAAATTTCCTACGTACATTATGTAGAAATTATTTCTGAAATGCGCGCTCTAATTTTTTCTTATTTCTGTTTATTCATTATTGCCACCCCTATATTTAATTAATGTAGAGTCTTATACGTCACTACTTATTTATATATTTATAAATGTCTGTATATAATTATTAATATAATCAATTTTTAAAAAATTGTATATACATATGTATTTCAACTACCTGCATATTATATAAAACGCGCATTAATACCGTAATATAGACTTAATATTTTTTCGCAGCAACTCACACTCATTTTAAAAATAATATTTGTTATGAAAAAAAATAATAATATCGGATATATCGCAAACGGTCTACCTCTCTATGGTATTACGCATTATTATACATTTAGCATTTAGCAAGACAAGTGTAAGATAACGAATACGTGAATACGCTTTAACGGATAGACCGTAAAAATTTACATCTAAGCAAATCAACCTATAAATAAAAAATTTCTCTTGTCTTACACATTTTTTTAACATATCAAGTTATGATATCAGTCTCTCGAGATTTATCATTTCGAATTAATATAAAAAAATTTATATACATATTAATACAAGTAAAAATTTAAGCAAACAGGATGCTTGATAATCCAAATTTTGTGTGTGTGTGTGTGTGTGTTTACATGCATATACATATATAACAAATTTCGATTATCTCATGCATCCTGTTTGCTTAAATTCTTGAAGTAATGCATATGTTATCTATTATGACACAACGGTTCAAAAGTCGAAAAATTGGCTACAATATTTTAAAAATAAAAACACAAATTTTTGATCGCAAAAACTCGTCTCATTGAAATATATATAAAGAATGTACATCTCACGAATATAATCCGTTCTCTTTTACAATCAATTCATATAACTTTATTGTATCGATTAGGTTGGAAATAGTGGCAATAAAGTTTGTTAATACTTTAGGGATTCGCGTTTAATCTCGTTGACATTTTAAACTTGGCACTCTCTTGATGTTATGTCACATTGCCTATATCCTATTGATATCACTACGATATATCACGTGATAATATTACGTAATAACGATATATTAATGTTTATATTTAATATATCACAATATTAATATCGTAATAAATATTATAAATATTTATATTTTTTAAAATATATTATAACTATTTATAATTTATAAAATACGCAAATGTTTATATTGGATTTTCCTGCCTTAAAATGTATCTCAGAATAATAGCAAAAGATTTTCTTATTCAAGTCAACTGTTGTGAAAATATTTACCTAATTTCAACAGATATTAGATAACAAGAATAAATACAGAGTCGAAAAAAGCAAATACTCTCATCAGTTTCGTATCTTTGCGCGATAAATTTAAAAAGCATAGTATTGTGAGAAAATATTGACATAGCACGTTTATCGTGATAAAATAATTGGCATAACTATGAAAAAATTCCATTAATTTAGAATTAAATTTAGAGTAAAGTAGAAGTAAATTTAGAGAATTATTTACAGTCCTTATATATATAAGAAGAGAACAAAAAGATGTGTACATTTATATTTGAATTATAAAGTCTCAACTTCTGTCGCGGACATCGAATGATACTTGAACTATGACATATTGATCGTTGATTTAATGGCTTGCGGAATTGTAACATCTCAGAGAGCTTAGGGAGTGAGTTTGTAGCAATAAAAAAGAAATTTACACGGAATTTGATGAAGATTAATCGTGCGACATTTGTGCAAAGGTGAAGGTTCACGATCTCGGATAACGAAATGACATATGAGATATACATACATATATATGCATAAAGAAACGACTACATTATATAATATATGAAAGTAAAATTGCAATAAATCTTCATATTATTAACATCACATTGTAATGTAAAATAGGCTATCAAAATTATCTTCTTTGATAACACCAAATAATGAAGTATCACACACGTTATGCGTTGATTCACACACGTGCGTTAAATTCCACTTTTGTTTGATTTTACGAATAATTTTTTGTATAAACAATTTTTTTTTAATCTTTAACGAACTGAGAAATATTTATGCATACATATAAATTGCATGTACTGTACTGTATAAACAATTAATATGCGTCAAAAATGATTGCGTCAAACACGGTTTATGTAATTCGCATTATTATCGAAGTATCAAAGAGCAGTATTAGAGGAATTATATGTATCTATACGTCTTATCCTTATCGTTCGTTATATTTAAAATGCGGTGTTTGCAGATATTAAATTCTTTCGCGGCAGCTTCCGTATAATTGAACGAATTCTTACTCAATGCATTTCGTCATAATATCGTAAAGTTTCGTAAAGTTTATGGAATGATGTGTATCATTCTATAAACTTTACGAAACTTTACGATATTATTATATTTATGGAAATACATGATGCAATAAGAAAATTAGCATTTTATCGAAAGTTAAAGCAAAGCAAAAAAATAAAATTGCTATTGCTATTTAGATGTTAATTTTCTCTATTTAAATATTAATATAAAATAGTTATCTATAAATAAGAACAATAAAGAATTTGCGATTTTCTAGCAGTGGAATGAAAAACGATATACATATAAAATACATACATACGCATACCCTTGCGCGTTTTACAGTATCTCTATTATCTATATTTTTTACTTTTATCTAAACAATTTTTTTCTATTAAACATCATGCGTGATGCAATAATTTTTAATAATGTTGTATACTGCTCTGTACAGGGAGTAATCTTTTTTTCTCGGTAGATTATACATCACACATAATCTCATGTGTGCAATAAATGATGTATTACTAATAATTGTATTCCTTTGATTTTTACGCGATCATAATGTACTACTGAAAAACGCAAATATAAGTTTGTAATAAATAAATCTGTAAAATATAAATATATATTCGTAATAAACTTTTTGTCTAGATAATGCATAATAAAATATATAATGTGTATTAACAATATGCGTTAAATGTTCGTCCATTTGCAAAAATGTTACGTATATTAATGATTAAAGCGAAATAATCTGTGGTATCGTAAATTATCTATATTATCTAGTGCTTGTTAAATGTTACGATTTAAACACGCAAAAATATCAAAATTAGAAGTGTTTCAAATGTTGTCTAACAACGATTGCAGTGATGTAAAATCATATGATTTTCGCGAGATAATAACAGTGCGATACACGCGTACATCGCGATAATCTTTGATACAAAACTAAGATAGCTACGTATCTCTCTCGAAGTAGAAAAATTACGATAATATTTGTGTTGTGTACATATGTGACGTACGTATATTATATGTTCTTGAATTCAAGGAATTAAATATTGATATATGTTATAAAATCTCTCTTATATGTGTGCGTCTGTGTATGTAGCTACATAGGATAATAAATTTTCTATAAGAAGAGAATATTAGAAATTATATATATATACATATATAGAATTTATATATACAACGAATAAAAATCGCGACCTATGCAAGATTCGAAAATATAGCACTAAATAATTAAACTTTTCTCTTATTTTTAAAAGCAAGAATTAAGATATTTAAGAGTTGAATTTATTATATATATGGTAAGGGAAAATTTCGAATTTATCAATGACAATGCTTATTTGTAATTGTACACATAAGCTAACATGTGCAAATATATATATAATTTAACTTGCTACGTCGTATACAAGAATATGTTAAACATTGAACGTATATACAGTATTTAGCGTAAAGCTAATCAAGACATGGAAATAACGCGCAGAATTGAAAATGCTTCAAGTATATTCAACTGTGCAAGTGCTATATTTACGTAAAAAAATAAACAAAAATTTAAAATATAATAAATTTTAATAATAAATGAGACAAAACGGAAAAAGACGTTTTCAATGATTCACGTTTTAAATAAATAAATCTTAAAATAAATAAAATTTATTTATGCAACTATTATATTTATATAAAGTATATTATCGATTTCTTTTTGCTTTTAACATATAAATAAGCGAAATTTTTCGTAGATAAATGTATAGAAAAATGTATAGAACAAGAAATTTCACGTTTGATATTTTCGGAAGCTTTTCAGCAAAAAAGCATAGGTAGATATAATGTCATGCAATTGATTACCGAATAGAGAATTTTTGGAGTTTTACTATTTGATAGCCAATCTTGCGTCTGTGTTTCTTGCTCCTGCCAGATAGGCTTCTCTCTGCTCCTGCTGATATTTTCTGCAATGTAAAATTAATTTCTAGCTTTGTCCGGTAGATGTCAGACGCGAGTATTTTCTCATAGAGTCCCTAGAAGGAGAGACTTCTAGGGATTCTATTTTTTCATGTCGCATTGCGCTTCTATATTACGTTTCGTCCATGTCACAGCTGTATAGGCAACAGACACAATGGACATGTGTATCCGCTGATTGACAAAAGAGTCATATGATATCACAACATATCAAGTATCAAATGTGAACTCTACTGCATTTTTCTTGACAATTTATCGGAGTAAAATAAAATTATAAGGGCTCTTATCGCAAAATGGCGACGAATTATATATGGGATGCCGAAAATACGGTACCAACATGCACCGTACGTAATCCTACATTACAAAAAATATTTCTTCAATATCATCATCTCTCAATGCTTTGTTCATCTAATGAATATCTCTGCTGTTCCCGATATGGAATTCTGACGATATAATAAATCTTTTAAATATAATCCCATTTTCATTATATCATTCATTATCACAGTTTTAATTTCAAATCATAAATGGAGAAAATAAATATAATTATTGTAAGAGATATGTATATGTATAGTTCTGATAGTACTGATAGTTACAAGTAGAAAAGAAAGGCAAAGTTTTGATACATGTATAAGGTAGTTTTTTTTAACAGTTTCAGATCATTTTTAAATAAGAAACTACCATTTTCAAATCCAAACTATACTATTTGTGGAGTATCTCTGCATTTTTTTACCTATAGTATGGTGTAAAAATGGAAATTTTTCATACAAGATTCATGAGAAAAATATTGTTCTTCGAAACTGTCGCATGTTCAAAATTGTTAAAAAAATCTATGCATATTCTATTGAGAAATAAGTTTATAGCAGAGATATATAATGTGTTGTATGATTCATTAATTATATATAATTGAATTTATTTTAAAAAATCATTAATATATTTTCTCCAGACCAACGAAACCACACCACTTCTGTCAGGAGGTGGCCAAGCCAGCATGACTGAGAAGATTGGTATCTCGCAACAAACTTTGGTCTCCACTAATGGCCAAAAAGCTAAGAAATTGCCACAATACCTGGCAGGCATAGCAGCGACGCTTGGTGCTGTTGCTGCTGGTATGGTGCTGGGCTGGACATCGCCCGCTGGTGAAAATGGCAAAAATCTGGTGAATGACTATGGCATATCCATTAGCAGCAGCGAATTCTCCTGGATAGGATCGCTCACCACACTAGGAGCGGGCGCGATATGCATTCCTATTGGTATACTGGTGGATCTGATCGGCAGAAAGACTGCTATGCTGTTCATGGTGGTTCCTTTCACCATCGGTTGGCTACTCATCATCTTCTCGAACTCGGTGCTCATGTTCTACTTCGGTAGATTCATTACAGGTCTCAGCGGTGGGGCCTTCTGCGTGGCTGCCCCTCTATACACGTCGGAGATAGCCGAGAGCGAGATCCGTGGTACTCTTGGCTCTTATTTTCAGTTGATGCTTACTATAGGTATTCTGATCTCGTACGTTCTCGGGACTGTTTTGGAAAACATGAAGACACTGTCGATCATCTCGGGGATTGTGCCGCTGATCTTCTTCGCGGTATTCTTCTTCATGCCAGAGACTCCAGTATATTATTTAAAGAAAGGCAACGAGGAAGCCGCCAGGAAAAGCTTGGCCAGACTTCGTGGCGCTCAGTACGACGCCGAGCTTGAATTGCAGACGCAACGCGAAGCACTCGAGGAGTCCAATCGGAGCGGCGTGTCGTTCGCTGTCATAATTAAATCACGGGCTGTCAAAAAAGGCTTCGTAATCGCTTACGGATTGATGCTCTTCCAACAAATGAGTGGCGTGAACTCCATCATTTTTTACTCCTCGGACATCTTCAGCAAAGCGGGAAGCTCTCTACCGCCAGACCAGGCTTCAATCATTGTGGCAGCGGTACAAGTAATATCGGTTTTCTTCGCCACTCTGGTCGTCGATAAATTGGGCAGAAGGATACTGCTGTTGGCGTCGATCGTAGTTATGTTCCTAACGACTCTGATCCTCGGAATTTACTTTTATTGTATCGATCACACTAGCGCCTTCGACGATCTCAAATGGTTCGCACTTATCCCACTATGCGTTTTTCTTATAATGTTCTCCTTCGGTTTTGGCCCGATTCCATGGATGATGATGCCAGAGATCTTTGCGCCAGAAGTGAAGGGAATTGCCGGAAGCAGTGCCTGTCTATTCAATTGGCTCACAGCTTTCATAGTGACTAAATTTTATAGTGACATGACTGAGGCTGTACAATCCTACGGTACTTTCTGGATATTCTCTTTATTCTGCGCCATTGGCATTGTGTTCGTTTATTTCTTGGTCCCAGAAACTAAGGGCAAGACACTGGACGAAATCCAAAGAGAATTGAATCGTGGTTGAGGGTCAGAGGGTTCCTATTAAAAATATAAATTGTATATATTTAAATATAGATATATATATATAAATTATGTACATATATAATAAGTTACAATATTTAAACGAAGCATTGTAAATTGATAATATATCAAGCTTGTATCAGCATGTATTTTCATGACCATATATTAATGTTATTCAATATTCTAGATTGCCATTTTATAATGTATAAAAGCTGTTCAATATCATTGTCATTTTATTATATTGTAGTACTATTTTAACCCTTACCTGGATATCACATCAAACGGGGTAAAAGAGAATATGTATATATTTTTTTCTCGAGTTATTAAATTCATTAGTATTACATCTTGAAGAAACACGTATAGTATAAATTTCAGCTCTGGGAATTTTAATGTGACTCATAAATATTATTAGTTGATCCGCCGTAAAAAATAGCATCATTGTCCTAATGATACTTGATTTTATTGTATAATAAGACTGATTCTTTTATAAACTCTTGTATAAAGTTTTAATTAATGCCACACATTATTCACTTTACACATTATTATTTAAGAGAATTAGAATTATCATTATATGTACATTTGCTTGATATTTATATTTAATAAATTACTATTAAATATTTAAAACATTCAATTATTTACATTTCTGTTGAGGTTGTAAATTAATATCAAACATCCTATTTTATCCTTCGTCAAAAATGTAGGAATCTGTTATTCTTTATCTTTTTATTCCTTTTCTCATCTTATCTTTTACCGTTAGTCTTTTATGTGTCGTTTCGCATTTTTTCTCATAGATGTCTACACTTGTACACATTTCGATATATGATTTATTTAATAATTACAAAATACCGAAACTGAAGGTCAAAGAAGTTTTTCAAAGTATTTAATCTATCGTATATATATGTATATATATATATACACGAACTATATTATATATATTTAGATAAGAATTATAAACGATCTCTACGAGTCTCTTTCATAATAGAAATTCTAATATATACAGATGTCTATCTAAAATATATGCTTTATTGCGAAGATACATGATTTATAAACATATATTATGGAGATTTAGAAGAAATAAAGATATTTATGATATCGGGTATACGATTTCCATAATGAAATTCAAAACAAAATTATTTGTATTCACTCAATTAAGAATATTTTGATTACATCTCGATTAAAAAGACTTTAATCTAGAGATAAAGAGTTATAAGAAAATTTTATATCATGTCTCTTGAAATATCAATTATACATATATATATATATATCGTCTCTCTTGCCGGTCCAGTGCAAATCTATTTTCCGATGGTGTGACCGTGCGAATAGTGTGTTATGCGTGTGTGTGAGTGAGTGAGATGAATCAAACTATATGCGGAATAGGAAGAGAGAAGGCCGCGTCGATGCCGACAGAGAGGAAACGAGGTGCTCGCGTGGTCCGCGTTAGCCAATCGCGTTCGCGAATTGTGGTCCGACGCTGGCGCGTTGGCGGGGGGAGGAGGGAGGGGGGGGGGGATACGACCAGCTGGTAGCGCGGAGCGGCGCGGTGCCGCTCGTGCCGTTGTCACTGTCTGGTTGCGTGATATCTCGGTCCGGTGTACGGTGTTCGTGGTGTGTTTTCTCTGTGCATCGCGGTATCGCCCGTCCCACCCGCGCCCGCACTCATTAGCGCGTGTATACGCGTGGCGCGCGATAAGGATTCTTGATTGCGACGGTCGGAGTTCGTCGGACGCGCGTGAACACGCCTGATATAAGAGAGAAGGGGTTAAGGGGTGTGCGTGAGAGAGAGAGAGAGAGAGAGAGAGAGAGAGAGAGAGACGCGCCGCTGCCGCTGCAATCCTTTGCCAGTTTCCGCTCCGTGATGCTCCGTATAAGCGTACTCCACCCCGCTCTTAACTTCGTCTTAGTTTCGTCGTAACGCATCGTACGACGCCGCATCGTTGATTCATCGCATTCCACAGCTTGCATCTCTCGCGCGAAGATATAAAGAGCGGCGAGTCGCACGATCATCGTCTCCCTCAGTTCTGCCCGTCTCTCTTCCCGTCAGCGTTTTCCTTTCTTCTGTCAGTGAGAGCACAGGCTAGGTGCGCGTGCACTCGCGAGTACATCGACAACGATCAAGACAATATCGACAGAGAAGATGAATTACGGGGATATGTCGAACGTTGATCCTGCCAGGTATGAGCTTTTCCTAATTCATTACTTCAACGTATACACATATACAACGGACATATTTCTCGCTTGTTACATATACGTACCCGTTTGATTTCTGAAGTTTCATCTGTCTTTTTATACGAGAAATGGCATCCGGCAAATTCACATGCCGTGTGTTTGCGCTGAAAATACTGTATCCTATTTACAGAATATTGCAGCAGCAGATATTACATACGCGCGAAAGCCTCTAATATAATAATTTTTATTCCTTCGTACGTACGATTGCCCGCACCAGTGATTGGTCAACTTTTGTGCAATATGGACAAGCGAGCTAATGAAATCGCGTTTGATCGTTGCAACATAATGCCGGCCGCGTATGGTGGGTTTAATGAGACTTTTTCCACATGAAAATCTATGTACATGTATATATAAAAAGTCGCTTTGTCATTCGACAATCGACGGAGCGCGAGACTCTTGTATCATTAGGAGATGCGTTCCATTTTGAAATAAATATGCTATTATTCCTATAAGAGTCACATTATGCTTTCGCGTTCAACGAAGAATGTGCTCCGTTACACATGTTTTGCGCAATGCTTCTCTAGATTCTAGATATATCATTTGTCTCGTGCGCCTCCCTTATGACCGGCGAAATTTATGTTGCGTGACGATCGGGATTCGAGAAGACGAAATAATGAAAAAAATATTACGATAATATTCCTTGCGAAAAATTAAAAAGCGTCTCAGAGGAGAAGCGTATATTTATGTATCTATGTTCGCGATCTCTTTTCAGATAAAATTAAGTAGCTTTGCAATTTGAACAAGCCATATAGATTGCAAAATGCAATGATAAAGGTACGCAGTAGTTTGCGTGAATACACGTGCCGAGAAACATTAAATACATACATATCTATGTAACTTTGTAATTACACACTCGGTGTCATTAATGCCTTCTCCAGGTTCCGGTTTATAGCATTTCCGGGTTGAACGCATCGCGTATAGATATCCATGGCTCAGAGTTACATCTAACAGAGTTTGACACTTTTTATGATAAATTTAACATAAGATTTGAGAATTAGCCGAGAAATGTGATATTAAAATTATAAATATACTTTTTAATTAACAATATTGTTAACGGCGCCGAGTGCGTATACAAACGAAATACATTCCACAGATTTATCTTGGAAAAAAGTATTATAAAATTAGATTAAACTTAAAGTATAACTGGTTTCCATTAACATAGCGTGACCGTATTATCTGCACATATACACACGAGTCATACGTTTTCATGCTAAAATCGATATTACTGTACTTATCTTTTAAAAGTATTATATTTTTTTCATACTTATCTTCGTGAAAAGTATTATATTTCCAATAGCAAGCAGCAGTATTTTTTTTTTTTTTACAATCTCCTCTTTTTGTTACGAGTTAACAAATTCCATTACGATACAAATTTACTAGTTTGAATTCTTATTTCATGCAAGGAATATTCCATTTAAAATATGTTACTCTTAATAATAAGCACAAAAAAATTATCATAATTTAATAAACAAGCAAGGTAAAAAACAAGCTGTAATTATGCGATTGTGTAATACATCATTAATCTTTTATCGATTTTTTTCAAATCCAATTGATCTTATGTGATCACAGAATTTGCGATTTTGATTTATATTCGAAAAAAATGCTATAATATGATTACGAGAGATATGTTATACAATCAAAGATACAGATCTTTTATTAATTATGTACGAAATTATTTACACTTTTATCGCGTTATTATCTCGATGATTCAGCTAATTTGAAGCAAATTCTTGTTCAATAACTTGATATCCATAATTCTTAAATTACACACTTATTAGTTAAATATATCATTTTAGCATTTAATAATTTGAATGAAAATGTGTGTTAGGTGAAAATATTAAAACTAATATACTCATTGTGTGTGTGTGTGTGTGTGTGTGTGTATGTGAATATTTCGCAGCTTTATTAAATTTTCTAACGGGACACAATTGCGATTGTTTAAAAGAAACTAGGAATTGACACGATTATAACGAAGGAAGCAATCATATGCGCATTGATGCGCAAAGTAGCACTCGGAGGAGTGAATTTGGAAAGATTCGCGGCGCAATTTTATGCGAAGCACGTCCCGCCTTTCGGTCTTGGTCATCGTCTGTAGAAAGTCTGGCATTACGACGTCTGTGACTTTACCCGTGACACCATTGCCGCGACTTCGCCACCGCTGCGAAATATTCTTGTAATACTGAAACCGTAATGCCGTTGAGTCTACCAGGACCAATCCAAGTCGAATAGCCGGCAAGTTACGTTCGCCAATTAGATCTGATTATACTATTACATATAATTAACATTAATGATTCTGGTTTTTTCCTGATCGTATCGCACGTGTCGAGATGCTCGAAGTAATTTAATAAAATCTCTTGATAGCTTCTTGCATATTACATAGCAATGCAAATAAGATTCTATATGACTTCCTCTAAAACTGAAATACGAATTAATAAACATCTTATTTTCGTAACTATATCTATATACGAAAGTCGCGATTGTTTCGAAATTTCACTAGAAATGTTTTTTTTTTTTTTTTTTTTGAAGTCTACGAAAAGAATAGTACCCATCAATCAAATACGCATTTCAGATAGAAGCAGATTTTGAAATATTAATGTCAGTCTCATATTTCTATGTGCATGTTTAACGTTGCTTAATTCCGATCATACTGATCCCTGAAAGTCATTCTCATCAATTTTTGGCATATCATATTTTACAAAAAACAACACCTCTTTCTTACGGTATAACGAATAAGAGATAGCCTCTTTTAGAGACTCTTTTTTTATTCAGACATCTGTGTTTTCAGACTTAAGATTAGATTGATAGAAGGATGGTAATATTAGGAAAAACGCGCGCGCAGGATTGATTAGTCTTTCGATTTTTAATATGTCGACGGAATACTGTTTGTATTTGCTATTAATTGATAATATAAACAGTATTTTTGTCAACCCGTTACTAATGACGAAATAAAATAATTTATTATGCGATATTTTTGCACCGTGGGTGTCAGCTTCGAAAAGGTCGAACAATCGCATTTGTTTTGACGAACTTGAAGTGCCGATGTCGTAATACCATAACTCCTCCGCTTGTAATGTCGCTCTCGTGCATTTGTCGTAACACCCACGCAACGCTCGTTATTCAATTTCAATAACTGAATTTGTCGACTGAATCGTGATCGACTCCTTTGCCCACATTACGATAAATATAGACTGCTGGAGAAAAATTTGCATCTTTCTTTTCTATACGTAATGTACTGTAGCAAATAAAATCCGTTGTTTTTCTTGTGTTACTTTGCGCCTTAGTCTCTATAAAATTTGCTTTGTATATTTTTGCGCTTATAAAATATTTTCGATATCCTGAAAAATATAGATCATAAATTGTGAAATTGCATCAGTGCTTTCTGCATTGCCGCTATTTTACTTATATAATATGATAGTTTTATATAATTTAATATAATATTTTTGTTTCTCTTCGAGCAGTAAAAATTACATGTGACTTATATAAAACATGAGTACATTTTTTGTTTTCGTATTTTATCGTGAAAATAAATTAAACTTGAATAAAAATCAAGGCTGTACTTATGTAAATTGAAGTTAATATTTTCATAATGTTAGAATCTTGAATGTCGCCAGTAGATAAAATAAAAGACGTAGGTTGAATCGACCAAAAAAAAAAAAATACCAGTATATAAATTGCCAGTTTGGTCAATTCAACCTACGTCTTTTAATATTTTCACTTATAGAATTTGTAATTGCAAAACTATTGAGTCACAAGAGTAGATAAAACCGTGTATTCATATATGTAATTTGACAGAATATTCATAAGGAATCGTATAAGTGCAATTTGTAAAGGGTTTATATTTAATTTTTATATTTGCATTCATCTAATTTTTGGACAATAAATCTCCGAGATCTCGTAATCGCATTATAAATATTTATTAAAACTTGTGGAAAAATAGATGAAATTGATGAAAAATAGATTATATTGTACACTTTGCTTTTCTCTCTCTCTCTCTCTCTCTCTCTCTCTCTCTCTCTCTCTCTCTCTCTCTCTCTCTCTCAGAAATGGGTTCCTTATTGAAAAAAAGCCTTTACTTAATCGAATAGAAAGTGATACTATAAATAAGAAAGAGATACTTTTTTTTTCAATTTCGTGATAACCATATCTGTATTGAATTGCGAAAGATAAACAGAACAAGTTTATGTGAAACATATGATAACTTTAACGCGTGACTATTCAGTTATTTCATAATTATTGCGATACGTTTCTGTATCATTTGCGAGCGAAACGCGAACACAACAAAATCGCAAAACATAACAAGACTACACTTGAGAAACGTCGCGAAGATCGATGATTTATTGCGGGGATCAATGATAATTAAATGATACGTACCACCACTTGATCTCCCATTGATCGTTAGCGTGGCTGATATCATCATCGATTGAACATCACTTACAAGCCGCTTGATCGATGCGTGCCCATCACGTGAGCGTAGCATGTCTCTATCGTAAAAATTGGAGTCGCGACTAATTGCTTTCAAGTGGCAATTTATCATGGGTGTCAAAAGGTTATCCCGACAAGTTCACCGTCCTGATGAAAGCGCAACGTTTGTTTGGAACGCTCGCCAGCGAAGCGTGTAATTGTGCAAGACGCATATAGATTAGAGCCTTCCTTTTTCTCGTATCCCTGAATCATAAATGTACGCAAAACTCGAAGATGTTTCTGCAGCTGTATCTTTTTAAACTTACGCACTTTAATAAGAAGTGCGAAGTAAAAAGGTATAACATTAAAAAGATATAAAAGTAAAAAGATATAAAAAAATACGAATTTATTGAACGAAAAAGAATAATTTTGATATATATTTTGCACATATAGTTCTTTTTTCAAATATTTTAAACCACATTTTTAAGCGGAATAAACTTCTTTATTCAGGTGTTGATAAAATCTATGCTGAGATGCAAATTCAGTAATGAATTATTATGTATATAAGATAAGGCTTGAAAAGAGATCAAATTTCATCTTAAATCAAAGCTTAAAAAGAACATATTATTATTATTATTATTATTATTATTATTATTATTATTCTATTCGATTTTCTCTAAAACGAGACTATATTTGATCGAAAATATTTTATCATCTAATCTCGTAGATTATATTTTGAAACATAACTATCCTTTTTCTAGTTGTACATATACATTCTTTAGATCGTCTTAGAGAGAGAGAGAGAGAGAGAGAGAGAGAGACTGTTTTATTTTATCGATAGAATACGAGAATGAATCTAATCAAAATGAATAACCAAAATGATATATAACATGACAGTTTTATAACAGTGATTGTTAAGTGAAATATTAGTAAGAATAAAGTAACAATTTATATAAAAATTTAAATTTTTTTACTCCATACATGCATATACATTCTTGTTATAATTAAAAAAGTGAACGAGACTTGTCTTTTTGCATCATTTGGAATTTTTCACGCTGTCAAGATTATAAGCTTTTTATTAACGTATGCTGTAACATATTAAAATGATATATAACGATTATGTAATGAAAATCTAACGACTAACTAAAAAAATACTGGTAATTATATACTTTACTATTTATTATATTTATATTCCAGTACAACTTAAATTGTTTTTTTTACATATAGTATTATCTGTTATGAAAAAATTGCACTTTGCTATACTACTTATGACGAGCAAGAGAAAAATGTGCACATTAAATAAAATTATTCATATTTATGTATTGTGTATGCTTATATATTATTACAATAATCGTTTGAGAACCGCTGTAAAGTAATTAAGTAATAGATGTTTTACGACATTTCTTACTCAATCCCCACTTCTAAGCATGTTCTTTCGAAATACGCGAACATTATTGCAAAAATTACGTTCGTGCGAGTATAATTTTTTGCTCTATAAAAATTGACTTTGTGAAAAAACGTTTTAGCAATTGATTTCGCTATAACATTGTACAATTTTTTCTAACTCACGTGTTGCATATTTGAAAGTGTCAATAGTGTCGCTAATGTCATTACCATACCTGTCTATGTGGCATCATTTTTGGCATTGAAATCCAAGGTTACTGACCTTGCGTAAAAATATGTAGAAGGCTAAAATTCGTGAAGTGATTTGATGACCTTTCCGAAACTATTACAGCTGAAGAGACTTCCGTGTAGAATAAAATATGTTTTTTTTAATATCTGAATGGTTTTGAACACAGCGACATTGTTTATTCAAAAACTTTCGAATCTGTATTCACGAAGGATACGCACGATCTCTTAGTAAAAGTTCGTTGAATGAATAATCTTGACCTTGAAAAGAAGAATGGTATGCATAAAGTAGCGTTGATTGTTCCGGACAAAACTATCGAATCATATTACAAGTTTCGTGAGATCCATCGACGCCCGTAAAATTTTTTTTCCACATCGGTATACAATTAAATTCAGGATCGGAAATGACAATGGCATGCAATGCCTGATCGTCTGGAAAAATCATTAGCATTAATCATTACTCTATATTCATTCGGCCAGTTGTTCGCACAGCAATCATATGTTATAATCTGCCTTTCGTCGTGTGCATGATTTCTTCTTTCTAGCTTCAACGTAAGTGATATGCATTAAATGCAAATTGTTCGTCACGAAAAATTACATGCCATCTTTGCCATCGGATGATTCTCGATCGCACGCGAACAATTCCGGAATAATTTCATGCGATTGTGTGTTCGTGCGAACGTATACCAACTTAGGCAATTAACATTCGTTCTACAAATTTGCAAGACGTTCAGCTCCAGAAACGAAATCACAGATAATATATTCGAGTTATATCTTGAGATCAATGATTCATGCATCGTTCCATATTTCCATCTCGATTCGCGCTAAAAATACGCGCTAGAAACGTGACCTTTTCATAGAATCATCACTACAATTCGCGTTTTACAATTTAAATTGGTGCAGTAATGTTACATAACAGACATTTTGTACGAAAAGCTATAATTTTTCCTTGTTTGAATCGTTTTATTAACATTTTCAATTTCTTGCAAAATTAATTTGACAAAAGCATAAATTTATTCAAGACGACAATATATTAATTTTTTTCATTATAATTTTTTTGTCGATATTTATACATTTCTTTTTTTTATTGTAATAGCGAATCTTTATTTTAATATTGTAATAAGTTCTCATACTAGATTGCGACAGATTGTACAGTGATAATTTCGCACTTGTATTAGGTTGATAGTGAACGATAACGACGTCATTGCATGAGATTTACTCGTGACTGTTCGTTTCGAAGGACATTGTGTTCAGATCGAAAATTATTTTGTATTCCTTCTTAACGTAGCTATATACAAAATGTAGCTTTGTAAATCTATCCATTTATTTTTAATCATCTGTTAAAAATATTAATTTTTTATAGGCACATTTTATATTAAACTAACAATAAGTATAAAATGATAAGAGAAGAGCAATATAAGATCAACATTATTTTGATCAATTATTTATTGCAAAGCTAAAACACAGTAATGAGAGAAATATTTTTACGAGTTTTACAAGATAATGTTGTAAAAAAAGAATAAGTCGCGTCTCTTCGATTATAACTGCAGATTTAATAACCAATACAATCTCGAAATGTGAAAAAATATTTCAAATCACAAATATTTATAATATTAAGACTTCTTATTTATATACATTTAAACTTCTAGCAAAATTTAAATTTTATTGAATTGATGAACGAATTGTACTTTGCATTTAATATTGGAAACGTCACAGTTGTGACAGATCATAACTCGCAGATAAAAGGGATTGTTTATAGCCGGATTTAAATATACACACGCACATAAATGTTCCATGCTTGTAATCGTCGAATCGCATAAGATAGCAACAAAGTTTTTTATACGATATTTTTTATGTTTCAAAAAACCGTACTAAAAAAATAGATTAGTTGCATCAGAGAGTTCGTACGTCAATAGTATGCTTGCATAAGCATACTATTATGTAAATCAACGAATCTCGTATTTTTATTCGTTTATTTATTAACGAATTTCGTTCATCTGCGCCGCATTGCATGAGATGCGTTCGCGCAATATGGATGGATTACGTTAAAAGTACAGCGGATGTCACTCGAAGATAAATACCGAATGATGACATAGCGAATGTGTCAATGCGTTTTATGCAGACTGATAATTACACAATTTAGCAATATTTGTTTTAATATTTGAATCAAGATTTTATTATCAAATTCGATGATTGTATAATCATGATGAGATTAATAACATATGCTTTGGATTGTGTGAAAGATAATAATTTAGACAATAATAAAATAGTCGAATCTCTCTTTCTATATATATATATGTTATTAATCTTATCAAAAGATTATACAATCTCTGAATTAATAAATATAAATCTTGATATATATAATTAATATTAAAATAAATATTAAATCAGAGTTATCAGTCTGTTTAAAACGCTTTGACATGTTCACTATGTCATCATTCGGCATTCATTTTTAAGTGACAACCGCTATATTTTTAATTTGTACACATGCATCTCATGCGACGTGGAAACGAAATTTATATAAACAAGTATATGAAAATATATAATTTTATAATATATAATATTATATAATTTATATCATATATTCGCATCAGGTATTTATATCTAAATACATATATAGAGACGGTTTTACGCAACGTGATTCGATATGTTCAATGTAGAGCTGGAGCGTTTTTCTCAAGTGTATGTGCACCAAGTTTGCGTAAAACACTTCGATGGACCTATTTACTTATTCAAAGTGTGACACGTGGTGTTTTATTCTCTTTATTCTACGCGTGAGAGTTTACATGGTTTACGCAGTGCGTCACGCCTTATTATACATCTCTTCTTTTGTGTTAATCAATTTATATGCATTATCTTAATATTACAGCTCTTGTGTCCTAATTCCACCAAAGTCGAATATAGCAACGTAGAAAAAAGTGTAAATCATTTAAGATTTAAAAACTTAAAAAGAAATTAAAGTTAAAAAATTAAGTATAGGAAATTTTTAAATTTAAAAAATTATTTTTTAAGGTTGATAAAAAATATATCACAATTTTTTTATACACATTTGAATTTGAAAAATATATTACAATTTTTTTATTTTTTATTTTTGTCAAAAATATTTCTTAAGGAAATAATTTATGTTTGTCTATAAGTTGATCATTGCCTTTTCAATCGCAGATTACAAAGACACGTAGTAAGAAACATTCGATCACGCGCTTGCGCATTTTATTATATCTATAATTAATGACAAGAGAGAAAGCCGTTGTGTTGAACGATGATGTAAGACACGATAAATTTTTTGAGCGACTTGCGGAAAAAAGTAAAAAAGTCAGATAATTTTCGTGGATAAAGTCCATATTATAACCTTGAAACAAGGTAATCGAGAATTTTAAATATATCCGATTGAGATGACGCGTGTACGGTGATAAATTATCTGAGAAACTGTAAATATGTATATATTGTCTGTATTCTCTCGAATTTCTTCGTTTAATATTCATTATTGCGAGACTATTGCAAACAAAACATAAATTTTTTCTAAATATAATATGCAATAACTCAACAGTGTATTTTTATTCTTGAAAAACATAAGTTTTCTCTTTCTCTCTCGAAAAAGATATATAATAAGATATATAAAGCCTAATCACAAATTACATGCTTGTCCCCTTTTCAATGTTGATTGATTCTGGTTGTCTGCTAGGCTTGCAGTGTATCATAAGCAGTTATTTAAAGAAATCATATATTTTGATATTAGGCAAATTGTACCAAAAATTTGAAAAGTATTAAAGATTGATAATTATTGCCATCTCATATTATTTAGAAACGAATTTAATATTGATTGATTTGACGGCGAAATGATCGGCATGTGCACTATCTGAAAACTTAGGCAAAAAAATTAATGAGTATATATTTTAAGTCTTGCATAAAAAATATATTTAATTTGGCAAATTTTATCGATTATTTAATTAAGAAAAAAATATGTGATACATTTATATTATAAATATATAATATTTTAAAATTTATTTTAAAGAATGGAAAACTTTTTTCTTTGAAGCAAGGACAAACGTGTATATCGCACATGTTATTTGCTTAATTGTTTCAGTTATCGTTATAAATTTTCAATAGGTTAAACACGCGCGTGACTGATATGCCGTTGAATGAGTACTGATGAAAAACTTGAAATATTCGAATATATCCTGTATAATGTCTCAATCGAGTCTATTACTGGCGACTCTATGACGCGATCAAGTTTAATTCCTTCGATGAAATGCACGTCAGAGAAACTCTCATTTTCTGACGGCTAGCGAAAGTGATCGACGTATTTCTGTACTTTTGTTGCTCGCGCGTAATTTTCCGGTAAGATGGTAGCAACGATCAGATTCTTGCAAAAACACGCGGAAATCACACCGATATCTACTACTACAACAAAGTTCAGTCTTGAATAAAATGTGTGTAATAGTTAAATTCCAAATTCTGAACGTATATGATTTACATGTGATATATACATATAATTAATTTCAATTTTAATTTTTTCAGTTTTTATAAACTGATCTCTTTGATACTTTTTATACTTTTTCGTACAACTTGTATTTGTTTTTTTTTTTTAGATAGAATTTCGCAAAAAAATACGTTTAAAGAAATTTTCGATATATAAACTTTTCGAGAAGAATATAAACCGGCGCAATGCAGTCAGTATGTAGATATGCATTTTAGAGGTTTGATATTTCCTTTTTATAAAATTTCACAAAATATTGATACATTTTTGCACGGAATAATTTGCACAGCACATGTGTTATCGATAACATTATCAGATGTTCAATGAGATAATTTCTACAGTATTCTGTGTATTTGATTATTACGTGTGATTTCAGTAAACACAGTTGTTCTTTCTCGATGTACTCATACGTGATTTTAAACGTGCGAATTCTAGATATCATATATGACGACTTCGCATTAAAAAAACGCTGCGATTGCACGTACGTAACATTGTGCCCCCGATTATTATTATTATTTATTTAATATATAACAGCTAATATATAACATATCGGCGGATAAAAACAAACATCAAAGCAAGTATGTAAGTGGGGAAAATATATCGGATAGATAAAAATATCAAACTTTTACGCTCATCGAGTCCTAAGTTTTTACATAAGTAAGAAATCGTGAACTTTGAAATAAACATTTTCAAAAATAATAAATATTAGATCGAATCAAGTAGAATATTTTTTAAACGTAATAAATTCGTAAACACATAGTATATAATACATATAAAGAATGTAGAAATTATGTAAAAATATTCAAGTATCAATGAAATTAGTGTACAATTTTTTGATCAGTAATTTAACTCATGAAACTGATGTTAGCGAACAGAATATTTTATTAAAAATTGTTTAAAATTATCATAATTAATAATTTCACGGTATATTATTGCACATCAAGAATTAATTTTATATTATGAATTGATATCACAATATCTTTGTGATATTAATTCATAATATAAAATTAATTAATAATATAAAATAAAATTAATCAAGATCTAATCTGATCTAATATCTAATACGTGAAAATTAATTTATTAGTTTATAAATGTTCGATCAGTAGTTGCGGATAAGGTGAGATCGCATTTCGTCAAAGAAATTCAACGCGCCTCTTTCTTCTCGATACCCTTCAATTGTGATGTAAAGGGTTGCATTTCCTTCATCCTGCACACCATGAGAGAAAGAGAGTGGCGAATGATAGAGGTGCGTAGTGTGTTACGTATGTCAATCGTCTTAGAAAGTTTACCGGTGCCAATAGTAACGCAGAAAGCGGACTATGGCTTACAAAGGAATAGTTACGTTGCATCTTTTGCCGGCTCATGTTTATCTAGGACACACATGAAAATCCAAATTATCGATCCACTTTGTAAAGGACAAAAAAAATCCTTTAGAATTTATCGGTTCTAGACACGCATAGTAAAAGCGTAATTTAGTCGTAAGCGATAAGTGTAAAAAATGCTTCTCTTGTAAAGTAAAATTTTTTCTACAAATATTACGAAAATGTGTCTTAGAAAAGAACGTTGTCATTGAAGTTTTTTTTTTTCACATAAAATTGAGCAAATAAAACGGCGATGCTTCGGTATATAGGTATATATTCGATTTTACGGTTTAGGCTTCCATCGAATATATTTAATGTATTAGCGAATAATATTGTCGCTAAACTGTTTACTCTTCATTGAATATCAATGTTATGTTGATATAAACCGTCAAGTCCGAAGTCTCTAGAATAATTTTACTTGAAACTTTTTCTATCATATCATTAGCGAGTTAGCGTCAAATTGCAAATAAAATCGTATTCGTGGTAAAAGCAATGACGTATGTCCTACACTTATGTGTACTCGTAGTTAAGACGATATTATCAGGAAATGAGATGTGTACTTTCGCGGACATGTCCTTTGATGTTTGACGTAACCCACTTGTTCTTTATTCTCCATTTTTTCTTCTCTCATTTTCATTTAATAATATATTAGTATGCTTTTTTTTTTATTCGTCTCTCTCTCTCTCTCTCTCTCTCTCTCTCTCTCTCTCTCTCTCACTCTCATCGCACTAGCATTCCTAACATTATTGCTGTCAAACATTCGAATGTTCAACCTGTACGAATTAACCGTTAAACTCGATCATTTTATCTCTATCTGTACCAATAACCGGTCGGTGACAATGATAACCGGTTCGTCATAAAGATTGCACATATGCCAATTGACGTCAGAATTGACGCGAGAATTGAGCTGTAGTTTTTACCTTCGTTCGAGGAAAAGAAACATTGGCGCGTGGAAGCGAGGAATCGATCGAATCGCGTATAGCTTCTTAACGCTGCTTTCGATTACCCGATCAAAGGTGGCGATGAGAGGGAGAGATGACGAGATACCAGAATAATGGAGGAGACGATCAGTCCCACCATTATCATATAATACGCATTCCCATCGCGGGGTCAGAGCGTAAAAGAGCTTTGCATGGCAAATGCGAGTCGCGCGCGAATATTCATCAGCGGCCACCACCGGGTCTTTACCTTCTTAACGGACGTTCGCGAAGTTTCGTTTCTCTGTCGGCATCGGTCAAGTCAGTTCGGTGGACTCCTCAGAGAGTAAAGTGAGCTTGTCGATTATAGGCGACTCGATCGTCCCGAAATACGAGATATTTCATCGGTACGGAGATATCGCGTCGAGACACAGGATGTTACATTCTAAGCGGTACGTATAAGAGCCATTGGATAGCTCATTATCATCGCGCAACGATTATCGCGACGGGATTATTGCTTCAACATTCCCTGTGTACACCGTCTCTCTTTCTTCCGCTTCGTCGTCTTCGATCCCCCGACCCCGTGTTTGTTAGTTACGCAATGCTCGTTGCGAAACCACTCAGCTTCGTTCCGTAACAATTTCCTCGTAAATATAATGAGATAGGCCGATATATATGACGTTATGTAGCGCGTTTCGTAAAAATAATCATTTTGATTAAGACGAGCGATTGGGAATTATGGAAATTTCAATCTCTCGTAATGCGCGGATCTTATTGTTAAGGGAAAATTGACGAGAAGCACTACATGCTCTTCGAGGTCCCCCGAGGCTGCGGTTAGAGCGTTTACGATTTCAGCCGCGGAATTTAGCGTCTTCGATGCCTTGGGCGATGGCTTACTTCGAACATGTTCCTCTCATTTCCTTAAAGAAGAAGAGACGCCGCGTAAAAAAGAACAGGTACCTTGCAACGGTATCTCGAGGAGAATCTTCTAGAAAAAGTGGCACAGACTTCTTTCGCGCGTTGCTCGGGCGCTCTACGTAATCGAGATTTTCAGTAAAATGGCACTTATGTTGGAACAGTCTTTCAATTCACGCAATGTTTTTGAACTAAAACTGCAGGTGATTTATAGACAATTATAATAATTATAATTATATTAATTATAATTGACAATGCGCAATTCTTGTAGAATCTTGTACTGTCATTTTCTCTACAGAGAAGATGATTCAAAGAAGATCTCTGTTTTACAGAATTAAGAAACGAATTAAAAAAAAAAAAACAATTTAATTGATAACATAATTCATAATTGATTAGAAATATTTACTCCCTGCTCAAACGCAATAAATCCTTATACAAATTATAATAAAGTTAAGTAATAAATTTTTTGAATAAACGCGAGAAAAAAATAAATTCTCTTCGAACAAGAGATTGAAATTACAAACTAAACTAAACTTTACTTTTTTGTAATTTTGTGTTATCCGTTGCATTTTTTTAATAATTAATAAAATTTACTCTTTCAAATTTCAAGCAAATTATGTATATCGCTTACACATGATTGTATCATATAAGAAAAATTCCTCTTGAGAATTTTATATTACTCAAACAATCTAATTTTCAATAGAGTACAAAGAGACATTTTTTAAAATAAAAATAAAATAAGTAATCACAAAATAGTAAAGTTAGGATATAGAGAAAAACTTTTCAAATAACAATTTCAAGGTTTCTAATATAATTTAGTTAATAATAATCTCTCAGTTGAGATCTCAGTATAATGGACGAGAATGACTCTTGTGTTTATTTGTGAATGACGAAAATCATATATATATATGGACTCTTTGTCAATATACGGTATTGTAAAATATATTTTTCTGTAATATCGAAAATTGCAAAATCCGTCGAGAGTTTACTAATCCCGAGTTTCCAAGAGTCCGAGCTAAAGATCGACAACGCGTGTTCTGATTTCTCCGTCAATAAGAGCACGAGAAAGATCGTCGATTTTGAGGGTACCGGGTACTGGACCACCGGGTCTACACAAGTAGGACAGAATAGGTCTATAGTTATATAAGTAGAACGGTACACGACGACTATTTTTAGCACGTCACCTGAGACACCTCGCTTAATTTCGTTGGGCGCGCGTCCTTAATCAGTCGAGGATCGATTTAACGCCGTTATTTTCCCCGATGAACTCTTTTTCGCTTAAAGACTGTTAAAGGCGCGCACGCACACGTTACATACGTTAATTTTCCGTAGAGAGAGATAAAGGACTATCGCCGCATAATGTTTATAAATAAAACATTCTGCATAATGATATATTGCATTATTAGGGAATATTCAAACAATGCTGTTTACTTATATGTGCTCGCGGTGTAAGAGAATAATTTGCAATTCGAGCAGGAAGAGTCGAGTGACGACAATGCAAAATACATTTGCAAATTAATCGTAATAAAATAACTTTTGAATTCTGTCGTTTACTGCTAAGAGCGAAAGCAGAATTGACCGTCGACGCGCATCTATAATGTTTCGCTCGTTGAAGAATCTTTGCATAGCGCGCAGTTTCTTATAATTTGCCCTGTCAGTGCATTTATAATAAATTTCCATTTCGTGCGCGCGTACTTACTATGCAGGTATGGCGATTAATATAACAAAATGATTAATTCGGCCGACGTGCGTGCGATTGCATTATTCATGTGTGGACGAGCGTGGACTTATTGTGAATTTCAGTGCTCGCCAATTATAATACGTAGAATTGCCGTTTATCGCTGGCAAGATAAACTTCGCCGCTTTTTTTAACCGTTTATTTAATTAATCAAAATTGTGTAATCGATCATATGTACATACACGTGGTTTAATGAAGCGGAAAAATTCGCTGGTCTTATTAATTTTTTTTTTTACGAATCAGTAATAACGCTGATAATATTATTGTTGTTTATAATATTAATAAACCTACTAAAAGTTTAGCGATTTTTCCTAAAATAATTTTTATAACTGGAAAGAGCTTTTATAATTTATTTAAATATATCTTTGACAAAACCAGAAATTGTTTATTTATGTAACATTATTATTATTAATTATTATCTTTCACAATCGCACATTATCCATGATTATGTAAACTTTAACTTTATGAATTTATTTGCATGACTGAATGAAAATTCGACATACATACATGAGTAGACAAAATTCTCTTCATTGCAATATAATCGTGATTGAATAATAATCCGAATCCATAATCGTATTTGATTATAAACATTGATTCATTGAATTTAATTCGTGGACTTTAGTTATCAATATGTCGTAATATAGCCAAGATAAGTGTTAATTATGTGTAATATCTGTAATATTGCGCAATTCTTCTCGGAAATGTCTATATTATTGCGAGAAAGAGTTTGAAGAAAAAGTTCTGAAATATTATTTTCTCTAATTAAACGTCAATTTCAATTTGCGATAAAATAAACATCACTAAAAATCAACTGAAAAATAAGGTTCTGTTATTTATTCATATCTTTGTAACATTCCTAAAACGTCAAATTCTCAATTTAAATCATTTATATCTAGAAAATGAAACATATAATATCATTATTTAATTTTGAAATTAATGACGAAGAGTGTGTCTACATTTATATACCTACTCAATAAGCTATATAGTAAATCTACAATGTAACTGGAATAATTTAGAACACCATAAATATAAATCGGTATAATTATTGACGAAAGAGTATTAAATAGTATTTTCCGATAGATTACTACGAAGTTGTATGAAAATTGAACGAAGGCTGGATATTTCTCTTAAAGTGTCACATGCTTCTGCGACATTACATTTGCTTTAATGACATTACATCATACTCGTTCATTACGCCACGATTGTGAAGTGCATACAAATCAATCATTTAGAAATCTTTGATTTTCCGCAACGAAATGCTGAAGCAAGACGCCGGCTCGAGTAATCTTTTGTAATATATGTTTTGACTATTGAATATATGTATCTCTGGCCGTCGAGCAAAGATCAGTCTATTCACTTACTACAGAATATTCTACACATTATTAATCTCAATGAGACAGTCTCAATGTCAGTCATGATAATTAAAACATCGCGACTTTGTGAAGAAATTCCACTAGACAACCTTTCAATTATAAAAAAAATTAAGGAGACTTAAAATAAATTATGATTTGAATGCAAATATTAAAATATAACTACGAAATAGCGTTTGTCTTAAGAATCTTAAGAATCGAGTCTGTTATTCTAAGGCCGGTATTCATAGTCCGTTCTTATTTCAAGACCGTCTTAAGTAATGTCTTAAGATGCTAATACGGCTCTGTGATTGGTTTGTGACATCTTAAGATTGTACTTAAGACGGTCTTAAATATAAGAACCGACTATGAATACCGGCCTAAGATACGCATCTTAATGAAATTGCCTAAATAATTAATTAAAAGTTAAATAATAAACTTTTATTTCTTATCTTGTCTATTTCTAAATGTCGGAATATCTTAATAAAATGCCACTGCTAATAAACGCATTTTTAAAATAGCGTTTTAATAACCGTAGCAAAAGAGAGTCTTATAAATCGTAGTCAACTATATATACGTTTCTTCATCAATTAATCTACTTTTACTATAAAGAGCATTAAAACGTAATTTTTTTACCCTCATAAAATTAAGATACTATGTATCTCAAGCGCATCGTATCAAAGAGTGATGAATAATTTTTTATTGCAGAAGTCTGCGGAGGATCGCCCGGCACGACGAGCCGGAATTCAGCAATGCCAGCATTCTGAACAGCATGGAGAAATTCGTGCGCACCGTGAGCGAGATGGAGGACACCATCTTGGTGCCCAGCCGTCTCCTGGACCTGTCGGTGGGCGATGCAGGTGACACGATCTGCATGAAGGGCAAGCGCGGCTACACGGTGCAAGACACTCTGGCCAACACTGATCTGTACCGCCTCTACAATATCATCAATCAGATGAAGATCGAGCTACTGTGGTCTCAGGAGCCCACGCGGGGCAACGAGGCGGACGATCAGCTGTTGATCAAGAGTCATCCGATCGGTAGCCCGTCCGCCGAGCTGCATCACTATCCGGTTGTGACCGGCGCCAGACTTGGCCACGTGCGTTGCCCGAGCACCACCTCGATGCAGAGCGTGCAGAGCGCGTCCTCGATCGCGTCCACCTCGGACTCGGACTCCGAAGTCGGGATCGAGATCGATAGCGGGCTGGAGGGCGAGGAGTGCGCCGATCTGGCGAGCATCGCCGCCCAGAACTTTAAACGTCATCTGCGCGGCCTTCATCGCAGCATCGCCCGCATGACGGAGGCGGCCGAATACCTGACGCTACGATATCAGGTCGACGTGGGCGGGCAAGTCTGATTCGCCATCGTCTGTGCGTCGATCGTCATCGTGTCAATTGGCATTACGAGCAGATACCTGCGTTCTCGTCTCATCGTCAACACTTCCGCGACCTCGCTTGATTTTATAAGAAAAACCGGCGGAGAAAAAGTTAATTGCGCGGGTTGCAAAACTTCCTCGGATTTTTCCCGCCAGCGGAGATATTGTAAAATCGATCCGTTATTTTGCTATGTAACTCGTTGCGGGTAAAGTATGCTATTCATGTGCTTAGATGGAAATAAGTTACATTCTTCAATAATGTAAATTACGACAATAAATTTTCGCCGGTTATGTAGAGTTGAGCGCGAATAAGTTATCATTTTCCAAACAAAATTGATACCGCGAGATAAGATACTTATTTTTATGGTATCGTGAAGACACAACGTTTAGTTCTGTTCTGATTTTGATAACGATTTTCACGCGACAGAGAAACCAATTGAACAAAATTAAACTAACATAAAGATCTCAGGCGAATATGTCTACGTATAGCGATTTAAACAATTCTTTCTTTATTCTACCGCATATGGAACATACTGCGATTTTAAACACAGGGTTAGGTGTATACGTCGATTAAAAGACATGACGAAGGTGAATATAAAACAAGAATATCACACGTGAAACACTTACAGAAGACGCGCAATTACTTAGTTTAAATCACTCTTACTCTGCATTACATCCTAGATTGCATTTTCTCGTACAATTTTCTTTCGAAGCATTAGATATTGACAATAATTTTTATGCTTTTCTTTTATGCTTTTTTTTCTTTGTGTTAAAAAATTTAATGTTAATTTAAATGATTGTTTTATTTTGCTTGTAAAATTAAGAAAATTTAATTTACAAAAAGAAAAATATAGATTTTCTATCTATATGAAAACAATAATACACAAAATAGCTAGAATATGTATTAATTAATAACATATTCTACACATTGAATATATTTAAAAGATAATTTCTAGGATACGTTTGATGGTTTATTGATTTAATCAATTTAATGGATACAATTTATTTAATGTTTATGTTTATCAATTTTCCAATAATTTAGAAACAATTGTATACAGACAGGTCCTGCGTTAAATAAGTTTTAAGGATATCTCGACACGAGGATATATCAAGGATATATAAAATATAGAAGTATTGTTAGAAATTTGGACACTTTTAAAAGCTACTTGTAAATTGCAGAAAGAGAAACGTTGAAACACATCGAGAAGTGGTATATATTATTAATAATAGATGTTATTTAATCACAAAAAAAAACGAAATTTATTGTAATATAAGTCATGACCAATGGTCTATAGTCGAATTACCGAATTACCTCTGAATTACTGTAAATACTACTTCGAAAGAGAACGAATGCATTTTGGAGATTGCAGCTAAGTAAGATTGTATAAACTACGAATCTTATTATAATCTGCATATAATTGAAAGTTGTTGCATCAGCTCCATCAAATATCCCTTTTTCCTTACTGTTTCTGGTTTGGATTTTCTTTCTTTTCATTTTGTGAGTGAATTGTCGATATTATCGAATTGTATCCGATACCGCGGCGATCGACATTAACTTGTAAATATATACGTAGTGATATGATTATTTATTTCTACGAGTAAAGTTAATAAAAGATATTGTTTAACTTAAGCTGTGCGAGTTGTGAATGTAACTCGCTAATTAAGTATCCGACAAGAGTTGTAAGAAACGATGAAAAACACTGTTATGATCGATACACATTTCTAAGCCAAAAGAATTTGAGATCTTGGAAATTCATATCTTTGGTTTAAAATATATATATATAGAACCGGTAGATAGATGCTTTCCTGACGCGTCGATTATTTAATAATTTTCATCTGTACAACTGTAGATTTTGTGTATCGGATTTATATACATAATCTGCAGCTAAGGGTTTCAAGTGAATATTAATAGAAAAAGGCAAAAGAAGAAGAAAAAATATAACAGAAAAATATCATTATAATATTTTGTTTTTCTGCAAAAAATATTATTTATCGAAATATCACGATGACATACACACAATATATATTATTTAATAAATTATATAATTCTTAAGAGGGTACATTTGTCTATGTTTAATGTACTGGATATTAGTATATTCTGTTTCACATTCATGATTTGTGTCGAAAATCTTTATCCTTAAACCAAAGTGGCGCAAAGTATCACTTTCATTTTGCTTGTTCTTTTTGTATATATTTTATGTACATACATACATATAAGAATGCGTATAGGAAAGAATATAAATTATAGTTATAGTATGTATGGTGCCATATCTAAAATTTATATTTTGTTGCATTCGTGATCCGTGCAACATTATGAAAATCTTAAACGTCCAATAGAAATAATCTTGGCTAGACGGCCAACTTGAACCAGTGTATTGCGCCATGTATGATTTAAAATTTTTCTGAGGCGTCAATGAATTTCTTTTGCCTTGTCGAATAAAGGAGAATCGTTTCAAGAGAGGCTTTCAAAACATTGAAATTTAATTATGCAATTGACTCGCTGCGCATAAGCGATTTATTTATTATGATTTTATATTCATTCCATGTATCACGAATTGTATACTTTTATGATTCTTCTAAGATACAGTACCTAGATCAAGGATTCTCAAATAATCGCACACATCGTCATCGTATCGTCATTTGCTATTTAATGATATATATCGACTTAAATTAAAGAAATTAAAGAATATAAAAACGATACTATTAAGAATCTATCTTAATAGCGAGAGGATAATATTCGTTGGTACATTGAATGTACTAAATTGCATAAAATACTAATACTTGAGAATCCCTGAACTTGCGTAATTGATTACTGATGTGATCGCAATATCAATCCATATATCGTAGTAATGTAATCATTAGAATACAAATGCTGTATTGCGGTAATGATCCATTCTTCGCGTGGAATCGAGATTGTTATTACAATTGATTGGCGATGTTAATTAAATCTTTCTAAATAAGGAACAGTCGATACTTGGTATAATTACGCAAGAAAAGAATGTATATACATAAATTTGGAATATAATCAAATTCATTTTTACTATTGTACGGCTTTGCAAAATAAAATCTAGTTACTAGTCTCATTGATTCTAAGAAATGCATGTAAAAGAACCGCTTTTTGATTTATTTAATGTTACTGCGAAATTCTTTGTAATTTTTCTTTGTAATTTCATTCAATGTATTGTAAGACATAATGTAATATTCTGAAAGGGAAGTTCTTTGCGTAATTGAATTTATTTAATGCGAATAAATAATTGCAATTTTTATAGGAGGATCGAACCTGCTTATTCTGGAATCGTCGAGATCTATTTGTCTCATCTATTTTAGATCTTCAATTTCCATTCTTGAAAAAGAAAACGTGTATATAAATTCATATAATCACACGTGGTAAACATATAGTAAACACATAAGAGAGAAATAGAAAAATCCAATTTACAAGGGGATATAGCTCTTCCAGAATAGAGGGATCCGACTGTATTAAATGTCGCATATAATTTAAATTTCGCACTTTCTTCATGCACTATGGTGAAACAATTAGAAAAAAATTGATCAAATAAAGTACAATTTTACCAAACAGCGTTCATTAATTATCTTTATGTATATTAAGACACGCGTCTATCATTTTAATATCCTTTAGTCTTACTTGTCAATCTTCATACTTGAGTCAGTATGAACTATACCTTATCTTTATATCGCTATAGATAAAGTAACGTTGCTAGAAGTGCTCAATTTTAATGAAACATATATTAATCTCTGTAGAGAATACAGACTCTGAGATGTAGTATATTAAATCGGTTGTGTATAATTTGAATCTTCGAGATACTTGTAAAACATATGCGCACTTATACACATATATATAATCTTATAACTGTAATAAATTAATTATTTCCACGTCATTGTTTGCTGTCTTGTATACCCAAGTATACCCGTCAATGGAAATAAATTTGCCGAAGTCGCGGATTAATAATCTCGAAACGAACAAGTAAACTCAATGATATTTCTACTGATAATACTCGAAATACATATTTACTTTGCTAAAAAAATTTTACAACTTATCTTTTCGTTCTCGATCTCTTGTAACATATTCACGTCGCGGGTTTCGTGCAGCTTGAAAAATCCACGGTTCGTTCAAAAATTCGCGCCCTCTCGCGAGGATTGCGAGAGGAGAGAACTGTCAGCGTGTCAGCTGTCATATGGTTATACTAGGTTATACTACTTCTGCGCCTACAAACACGTGCATACATATTTATATATAAATATATAAGCGAAATGAATAATAACGAGAGAAGTAAAACATAAATAAATTTAAGTGTTCTTATTCTAATTATATACCGCTATTGTCTCGTTACGCATATTCGACAATATTGTCGCACTTTCAGACAATAAAAAGTATATGTAATATGTATGAACAAGCCGCAAGTAATTGGGCGGTTGGCCTGTACTCTCTGCTCGATCCAACGAATTTTCTGCCTTTCTTACCGAATTTATGGAACAAGCTAGCTATCGGCTCGCGTTATCCGAACGACACGAAGATACGAGACATCGATGTGCTCGTGGGATATCTTATTCTATTCTGGGTGGTGCTGTATCTGCTGTACGAGAAGTGTCTTAACGTGAGTTTTTCACATATTAATACCGTGTATCTTTCGTTAAAGATATATATTTATTTTTGCTTACAGTCGCTATTCAGGCGTATGCGCTTTCCACTGGTACAACGTAGCAGGATAATCAAGGCGGCGTGGAACTATGGATTCTGTTTCGGTAGTGTATATTACATGCAGTCGTCAGCTACGCAAATCTTGAACTTTGCACCCCACAAGCTGGGAATGACATATCAGGAATTGGGGCTTGCGTTGCACAAGAGCTTTTACTTTCATCAAGCGGGAATCGATATATTGTGCTGTGGTGCTTGGATGAAGGGCTGCGCAAACTTACTCTTTGCATCTTTCATCTTGAATCCAGATCAGCAAAAGTAAACCTTTCAGTCATAATCGGTCACCATCCTCTTGAGACATGATATTTTTTCGATTATTTATTTCTTTATATTCTTATTTCTTTCATTTTTTCTTCTTCCGCTTACTAATCATTCTGAAGACTTTTTTTAGTAAGTCTAGAAACTTACTTTGACTTTTAATTTAATATTACTATATTAAAAATTGACACAATTGCTTTTTTGTATTATTAACATTATACATATTTATGTGATTTTATCAATCAATCTATATATATATATATATATATATATATATATATTCATTTATTTACTTCGCAGTTATGGGTGTACAGTTACAAGTACAGTTCTACTATATAAAACTATTGACATTGCGATAGTTAATGCTTGTCGGATCCTGTTATGCATTTTCAAACTATTTTTGCAAACTATTGGAAGATCAATTTGTAAGCTGTTATTTTTATTGCACTGCCTGACTTGGTTAGTATACGTTATAATTTCTATAACAACAATTTATTATATAATAGTAAAGCTAATTATATGCTAATTATCTGTTTACAGGATGTATTTGTACTTGTATTATGTGCCTACATATATGCTTTGGTCAGAAGAAGTTAAACATGCAAGGACAGAATCTGGTTTGTGGCTTTGGTTTGCAGCAGAGTGCCTAGATTCGGTGAGAGTATCTTATATACATCTTAAATATCTATATCTAGATATAATGGTATTAATACTTATTATAAATTTAAATTATAAACAAATATTTAAAAAAGAGCTACCTATATATTAATTTTAATATGCGATTAGGTATGGTTAAGACTTATTGGACATGCAAAAGCTATACATTGGCTCGAAATTTGCCTATTTCCACCACCGACACAAGAAGCAATTGAATTAGCAGGCATTCAAAAAAGGCATAAAGAGTCTTTGAGGAAATTTAATAATAATAGAGCAAAGAAAGTTGAATTATGGCAAACCTTAGTTTGTAAGTACATTCGTTATTCATTCTGATTTGAAATCTGAATTGAATTGTAGTTTGGATAATGTGCTATTATATAAACAGGCGCGATGGCGATTAAAAAGAAAATTAAGAGGATTCGTCAAGCTAAGGACAATATGTATCGGCAGAAGATTCTAAAAAAATAGAACTGTGTGAAACATATATGTTAAACGACAAGCTAGCAAAGGATTAGCAAATTTGTGCAATTCTGAAAGATAGCCTTTGCAAAACTTACATTTACAACACGAGCTTTTTTCAAATGAATTTATTTACACGACGAAAGGATAGTAAATATTGTGATGCCTAAAACATCGAGTTGTACGAATTTTTTTTAGAATTATATGTAAATTGTCTTTTATGTTATTTTCAACAATTATTACTTTCTATTGAGGAGACATCTATACGAAGCTACATTTTATATGAAGCAATGAAAAAGAAAAGGCTCAAGAATAACGAACAAGATTGTATATTGTAGTTTTTATACAAAAATTAAATTTTATTTGAGAATTTCGTAGATATACGTTTATGTAAAAAATTCAATCAGTTTACACGTTTATAATTTAGTAAGATGTCTCAACAACAAACTAAATGTAACCCAATGATATTACAATAGAGTTAAAGGCATTTTCTAGGGATACTTAAAAATATTGTTATATATCTCTTAATTGCCTTGTAGGTGCATTCAATTACCTTGTAGGTAATTCAAAGCACAGCACTGCTAGTCATCACGTTATAGATGTATATAACACACGATATATCTATTGTCGAATGGCATTCTTACCCATGACATAAATACACGTTTTTTTTGTGGGATACGATTGTACAGAAATTCTCGAAGTGGCAAAATTATGAAGTTATACATATAAAATATGTGACGCTATGTTGTTAATATGAAATTGCAGTTATTATGCAGTTTACGTATTTATCAATGGTTATATATGAAACCAAATGAGATCTCTAATTTGCAGTAACAGATTGATTTTGATCACATCATAAATTCGACATACAGTGAATTTGATATCTATGCAAGATATCATATCTGTTTATGGCAGTAAATAGGGAATATGTAATGCAAACAGATTGCATTACGTGCGTTTTCAACAACAAAACTAATGCAGCAGTTTCAATGATAATGCTAGAAATGTACTTAATTTACATGCGAGTTTTGCTTAAAACTGATGGACGAAATGTTGTGCCTTAAAAGCAGAATATTACTCGGTACTAATCTTTTTTATTCTATAAAAAGAACAATCTATTTAAATTATGTATCGCGTCTTCTAAACACAGTGTCTTTTAGTCCTAGATAATGCAGATATTATTTAGTCAGTTTTAAATTGTTGGTACATGTATCATGTAAATGAAGACAACGATAATAATAGATAAGTTTAATATTGATCTCTTATATAGACACACTCACAAAATATCTTGTATTGTTTTATATCGCGTTTATATATGTATATATGAATTATTTATATGTTTATGAATGTATATTGTGGTAAAAAATGCAACTTGTGTTAACTATCACTGCACTTATTTTGGTAATATAATCATCGTCTTTATTGTTCTTACGCATCCATATTTGGCAACTCATGCACTGTTCGTTAAATAAAATAAAAAATATTTAAGTTAAAATATATATATTTTAAAAATTTATTTTAGCAATAATGACGAGTCTATTAAACAGTTTACCATTGTCGTATTATTTTCATGCAATCGTGAAGAATAATGGCTGAAATAATGATGGTACTTTCTCTGATTAGTAAATTTACTTCCCTTTTTTTTTCTTAAACACAATTTTGCAATGTAATAGTAACAATTTTGAAAATAACACAAACTTGGAAGAAATCTTTGTATATGATAAAGAATATTATATAGGTTTATATTATTTATCGACAAAATTATTATATTTCGATTCCAAAATGATACATCACATTGCAGGGTTAATAAAACTTACAAATTACATCCATCACATAAATCATCTATCTATAATTAATTTATTTAATCGCGCCGATATACAATCTAAAGAGTCTTTTTTTTCGTACTAAATTATATCGAAACGTACAAAGTATCAAACACGGCGGACTACTGTCTCATGATCCGATTACATGTGTCTCGCTAATAATAAATTATCGATCGCAGTACTTACTGTTTTTTTTCTTTTTTTGGCAAGAATAGCGGCGGGCCGCCGTCGTTGACGAAACGAATTGGAATTTAATGCTACTGTAGGAAGACGATAAATCATGGAAACGCTATCAAACAATTCTTCGCTATCGTATGTATATATTACGTATTCCGTCAAATCCGTTTAATAAATTGCCGACCGTATCGGCAGGTATATGTGGTGCTGGAACAAATATATTACGAAAGTTACTCTTATTACAAACATATACATTATGAGCAATAAAAGTTGAGTCCTCTAAACTTCCCTTCTTTTAGGCCCAACCTGTTCTCTGCGTCGTGTAATCGATGCAGATATATTTAGAATTTCATTTTTTATTTACTTTTTATTTAATACGAGAGAACACGCACTTTCGTTCTTTGTGAAAATATGGCCCCATTGTTACAGGCTCGATGTAGTGTGTTGGGAAATGTAATATTCCTTTTTTATTTTCTGTGTGTTCCTGAGTCTGCAACAGGCTTCGTACAACTTTGTGCCACTTGCATCCTTCGTCTCTCGATATTTCTTTTCTTTTCGTTATATTTGCAAACGTATCTTTAGTACGAAAATAATCTGGCAATGTATTCGGGATATTTTTTTATTGCTCGAATTTTTCGCATTCTCAAAGGATTCTCTAATGTATTGACAAAATAAGGTAATGTTACCGTGTCTATCGAAAGAGATAGAAAAATGCAATTGGCACGAAATATGTACTGTTAAGATCTTTCTGAATTAATTCTACAGTATATACGTGTTTATCCTCCCTTTACCTACTATATATATTCATTTCCTTTATTAAACTTCATTATAATTCCCTAGTCGCGAAACACAGGCCGCATCTGAATCCGATGATGTCAAGATAAATTCTTCTTATTGCTCGAATTTTATTGTTATCTTATCGTATATACGCAATAAGTAAAGATTCTATTTAATATCCTAAACAATTCGTGATTAACTTGGCCAGCAATGATTGCGCAAACATATTGAACTTGCAAAATAAAAAAATTTATATTTCGATATATATTTAAAAAATGGATCTGATTAAGCCTCACAGAAAAACTGCGTATTTTACTTTATTAACATGCGCAACTTGACTTTCCTTCCTATTTAATTCGAGAAATAAGAAGGTATATCTTGTGTACACATCGGATTGTGTATTACCTATACATTATGAACTTCTTACACCGTCCACGTGCTACACGGAATCAAACGCGATCAGCGTGCAAATAGTTGAGACATATTTGTTGTCGTGATACTCCTTTCTTTATCACCCTCTATGCGTTTGCGCAAAAAGTTTATTCTGCGCTGTAGCTCGAGAATTCTTACTAAGACGACAAAATTAACGTACGGATGATATAATGGCAGATTACTATCCCCTATATAGGTCCCTATAATTAATTAATATATCGGCGCAAGTATATCTCGTTTATAAACAGTAATATGTTACACAATTGTTAAATAATTGAAAAGAATGCAAAGGAAATCAACGCAACATAGTTAAATTAAATCAATCTCTAATTTCGAATATAAGAAACCTATAATTTGAGAAAATATTCGGATTCTTTTAATTCACCTATCTATACGGAAATTAACGTACATTCTAATTAACGTATATTCAGATTTTGTAGCGAAGTAGAGAGAGAGAGAGAGGAGTATAGAACACATATTGTGCCTTAATAATAAGAATTCTCCGTTCGGCAGCGACGCAACGATATACATTCACGCAAAGGTCGAAGACTTGGCGAGGCTTCAGTCTCTTTCGGACGTTAATACGTTTCGTTAGTCGTATTTGTCGTAGTAGATTGTTATGTATGTGTTCGCATATGGCTTTACGCGCGCGGCATTAACGTAATTAGTAATTGTCCCTCAGAGGCTCGTGACGATGTGTGGCTTGGCAGTGGTGGAGGCGATCTCGGAGAGTCGTACATCGATGGGGATGCGATCGTCGTACAAGGTCGGCGCCTGTAATATAATCCCAGCCGTGCCGACGACTACGGCTAGCGTAAAGATCCAGAGGAATAGTCTGTCGAGCACCATCGCGACGTATTTCCAGTCCTCCTTGACCTTGGCCAAGTCATCGATGACAATTAAAATATGTTAAGTGAAACGCGTTTTTCTTAAGCTGATCGTGAAGCGACAAATTATTAAAACACATATATTTCATGTATGTCATAATTTTTTTAGATAATACCTAACACGTAAAAATGATATAATAATAATAATTACTCTAGTGGAATCCTCTTCTCTCTTTGTATGATCGGCGATGAAGCGGATGCCTTCTATGGCCTTGTACAGTTCTGGGCAGTGATGCCAATGGTGAAGTGTGTTGCAGAGAGCGTCGACGCTCTCCTCTGTCGGAAGTTGCGGCTGCGGCGGTGCGGCCGTCGCCGCTGGCGAACCGTGGATACGGCATGTGCTTCCTAAATTTACTGCCTCCAATTCCCTGAGTAGATAATACATAAGTTGCAAAAACAAGAACCACCGGTGAACCACCGTCTTGGATTTAACATAAAGATTTAGGATAAAAAGGCATTATATGTATATATCTATATATATCTAAAATTTTGATAAAGAATTGAAGGACGGTGTTGTGCAAAAACGAGTTAACAAGAAATTTTCAGTACATCAAGTATTTTCGATATATGAGAGTATTTTTCACATTTCAGCTCCTGTTTCGATATTATTCTCTTTTCTGAATTTTTTTGAAATATTTTAGCGCCTCTCACAGACAACACTCGTTCATTGGACTATTTTTGACTTCGCTGAATTCGTAAAATTATCTTATAATGAAGAATTTTATATCATCGACGCACATACTTGTATGACCTATTTCTTGAAAAGTCTACGGATTGACTCAGTTTCGCGTATAACACCGATTTAAATCTGATTTAAAAAAGAGATATTCTTATTAGGATAGAATTTAGGGGAATTACTATATATTTTTATCTCTTAAATTATATGAAGGATAAATTAAAGATACGATATCATATCATATTTAAAGCGCGAAATTATCAAATGAATATTGTATTTTATTTTGCGTTATATATAAAACGTATGTATTCTTTTGCACCGTTCCGAGAGTACTCTCGGCGAGACGCACCGAGGATGCAGCTCGTCCCGTGAATCGACACTAGGAAAAAGCACAGAGGACTCGACCAACTCCGAGGCCGAGGACTCGACGAACAGTGATGGGTCTCGCAATTCGAGACCGTTGCATGTTCTGACCATCACGCGATGCCCATGATGCCCGCCCATGCTACGCTTGTCTATCTGGTACTGCGGCCTGAAGTGGAAAAACAATATCGTTTACCTGACACAGAAATTCATTTCCGTCTTATCAGATCCGACTTCCGAACTATGAAAGTAATTGCGTTGAGATTCAAATACAATCTGTCAGTGACTGTATACATTACGCATCTCTCACGCGTATTTTTTAAGCTCTTGACTAATAATTAGACTAATAAATTATTTCGATCGTATGCGAATTGGTTTTCCGTAGTTCCATAGTTCCGAAGTCGACATCCTTCTGTCAACAATTAAACCTCCGCTTGCCTTTAACTATAACAGTTTTAAGCTCAGAGCTTACAGCGATGAATGAGTTATTGCTTTGTAAAATTTACGATATTCGTGGCTATACATGCTCCTAATTTCTAGTTTGACAGAATTGCAAGTGTTTCGAGATATATCTCACTAATGTTAAATGATAAGAAATAATTCTAAAGATTTCATACGAATATACGACAGTAATACAGACAGTAGCCATATGTGATAGTGCCTAATTCGGCGGCAGTATCGATAAAGCAGTATGTTTAATATTGCGTGTTGTATAAGTAATATACGTAAGATGAGAGTGTCACGCGAGATAACATGTCAAAAATATGTTATACATCATAAAATAAAATTCCTGAAAAAAGAGATGACTATAAAACATGTCAAAATTCAATTTCGTTACTTGGTATCATCAAAGAGATTTAACATAATTTAACATTATTTTCAACTTAATAATATTAATTTAAAAAATATATATATATATATACTCTTTTGAAGAGATTTACACGGAATTTGAATATACAATGGTACTAATTTTTGCAATCTATAATAAAATGACATGAATGACACTTGTTTTGTTCCAACAAAATCGATATGAAAGGGTCTCGCTAGAAATCAGGAAATTTTATTTGTATGACAACAGAGCGAGCAGATGCGATTAAAGATTGGCATACACAATGCAACGCGATGCACCGTGGTGCTAAATGCTTGCAGGTATGGCGTGACACTAACGTCACGTGCACAGGCGAACGCTAATGAAGTGCTTTAATGCCCGTTCTGGCGCGATTCCAATGACCGGGCCACAAATGCCGGAAGAATATATCTTGCCTGGAATCGTAATCGGTTCTCTGCGTTGGCGTATTATACCTGCGCATTACCAGCAACCTTGGTAGAACGTGGATGAACACGCGTCGAACCCACGGCGCCATTACGTGGGTCTGCGGTGAACGGAAGTGAACGTTGAGGACCACCACTGTTACGCATATACTGCAAGAAACAATGCAAACATGTCGAAATGCGAAAAAACATTCCATACGTCTCTCTCTTTCTTTCTCTGTTTCTCTTTTTTTCTCTTGCTCCTCTCTCTTTCCATATATTTCATATATAATTATACTAATTTTAAATTTAATTAGTATAAGTTATTTTTATTTACAAGGCAGCCAGAACAATAAAATCGTGAATAATGCGAAATATGTCAGTAGAAAAGAGCATTAACGTATTTTATATGAATATTTTATATGTTAAAATAGATGCGCTTTTCTTAACTGATGTGGCGTTCGATGTATATGCCTTCTTATTACAATCGTCTCCTAATGTCTATTTTCTATTACATACCTGAAAGTGTCGAGGATCATAGTGAAGAGGACGAATTTACCGAGAAGCGGTACCACGAGCGACGTGGGCGGGATGATTTCAGCCAGCAAGAGGAAGAACACAGTCAGCGACAATAGAATCGAGATGGACAGGCTGACCTACGAGATAGAAACAGATTTTCTACGTCATGATATAATCATATTATCTGCACAGAAAACGCTGAGAATCTTATTAGATATCTAAGCCGCGTTCTCTTTTATAAATATATTTTCTGAATATTAAAAATATTTCAAATATAAAAAATAGATTATATAATACAATAATCTAAATCTAGATTTTGAAACTTGTACTCTTTGTCTTTTAAAAAATATAGCAATTTCTCTCCGAATGTTTGTATAAAATTGTATAATTGTCCAATGTTTCACATTATTTTATTTAGAACAGGAGGATTTAATGGCGACACAAGAGAGATGTGGACTACACCTTGGAAGGGAATTGGGCCGATTATAGAGAGAGTATTATCTCTCTCCGTCCTTTCGCGCATTGATCCTGCGCGCTAAACATACGAGACACGGTTTAAAGCCGCTTTATTCTATCTTCCTCGTATTCCCATTGCGTATTCGCCGATTGTTAAACGACCGGCAACCCGATAACCTTTTCTCCCTTTTTTCTTCGCTTATTAAACCCTCCTGCCGCGAAGAGGATCTCTCTATACCTTCCGCCCGACGACAAAGTGGAACAATATGTCTGAATTATATAAGCCGTTAAGCGTGGATGTATTGCTCGAGGTCGAGTGTGTCTTACGGGGAATTTTAAAGACGCAACATCGGCGATAAAAAGATCGCGATCGCGGATTAAATTGTAATGACGCGCGAGCTATATCATTCCGATCTTAATCGAGTCAAATTGTTGCGTTTGCAAAATTAATTTTGAACTGCGACTTTGCATAGAGATTACAGAGAATAAATTATTTGATTCTCTCTTGTGCCATTTCAGGAATCTGGCGCGACAAGATGAAGCAAAGTCTCCGAGGGCGTATAAAGAGAAATGTCACGATAGCGACGATAAAGTCGATCGCGAATTAAATTGTAATGCGCGAACTATACCGTTCTATTCTGATCTAATCGAATAAAATGCGTGTACTTCGATGCAAAAGTGCTTTCTTTTTTTTTTAATATTTCGAGGCTTTTAAAAATACAATATATATCGCGGCGAGAAAGTCGAGCGGGGATTAGACATGCGATGACATGAGTTTCATTTTGGTCTAATCCGATAAAATTTTCGAGTTAACCAATTTTCAATTATGCTCTTAAATCAAAATATCTAGAAATATTTAAAGAAATGCTGGTGAAGAGAGAAACGATTACGCTATATTCATTTTTCTTTTTCATTTAATGCGAATATCAAATATTTGCGTCTCCAGATTAATTTTATTATCTCCCTAAAATAAATTCTTTGATTCTTGTGCCATTTCAGGAATCTAGAGCGACAAGATGAAGAAATTTTTCGACAGAAATTCTTTAATATGGTTAGGAAAAAAAAACAAAAAAAAACACACACACGAGATAAATTGTAACGAAACACACACACATTGTAATGTATAAAATAAAATTGAAAAAGAAAGGATTTTAAGAGCGATCTCGACTGTGAATTAATTACCTTCTCTCCGCTGTCGCTTGGCAGATAAAACACCAACACCGTGAGGAATGATATCCCCATGCACGGTATTATGAGATTAACGGTGTAGAACAGAGTCTTCCGTCTCATGGTGATGTTGAAAGTGATGTCGAGGTAAGGCTCGTCGCAACACGTGTAAAACTTTTCGTTTCTGTAATTCGCATATTTGCGCGTTTCGCTTTAACGATATTATACATTAATCGCATATCTCATGCATTTCTCACAACCTTCTTCGATCCAGAACCAAAGTCGAGGTGTTATTAATATTAATGCTGATTATTAATGAAGTTATTATTAAAATCCTTAATTAAAAAGTAACTCTTGAAACACTGTATAAAAGTCTCTACCATTACTTATAATCTGTCAATAGAACGCTGTGTCCATATATCTGTGTACTCGAGAGCCAAGTGCAAATAATCTAGGAAAAGATTGAAAAAAAAAAAAAATTATTAAGCCGTATATACATACCTTACAGCAGGGACTTCTAGTATGTCCCATTCAACGGAAGTATAAAACTCCGACAGATCGACGCCGACGTTGACGACATTGCTGCCTTTCGCCTCGTCGATGTGTCTAAGATCGACCTTAACAGTAAATCACTAAAATTTACAATGCATTGTTGATATCGCGCTGCTTAATGTCCAATTAATCGATACTTATTGCACGCCCTTTTTCTCTCACGACAAAAATTACGTTTACGTACACTACTAACGATAATGAGATGTTTGAAGCTAATATAAATCAGCAACCAGGCACACGTAAAGCATTAATGTAAGACGAAATAATGTAATTTAATTAACATTTAATATTTAGGTCAGACAATTCGTCTGGCGACCCCTTATCGGTTCTATCGCGACGTCTCGTTTATACTTCGCGACGGTTGCCATTTATACTCGCGATTGTGAAGTCGCACGTGAGTCTCTAACAAGCGACATTTTGCTCAATAAAAAAAAATAACAAGCAATACGATCTCTCGCTACGCGACAAGTCTATAACCGACGACGCTAATATTCTCGTCGTAATGTGCTGCAAAAGTCACAATCGTCATTTTCAGAATATTTATGATCCCCTTAACAAGATCTCCGCGAGATATTTCTGTTGTATCAACAAAACGAGGTCTTCGAGTCCCCGAAATTAATTGGCTCAATTATCTAGAAAGAATACGCGTGTCACGTAAGAGAAAATATCTCTGAAGTAAGAGGAACAAATCGTCTAATTGTTTATCGTCAGTCTTGGCAAAAATTATCGCAAATATTTTTCCGTGTTAAAGAACTTTCTAAATATCGTCGACGATTAAATTGTCAATTGTTGGGTAATGAAAGAAAATTTATTTTTTATTCGAAACACTCGCGGAGGATATCAGACTGTTCTCACCTGGAAGCCGTCGTAAGTCCACGAGCCGAATTTCATTACGCACGTCTGCTCGTCGAAAGGAAAATATTCGACGTCAATCTCGCAGGAAGACTTATAAATCGCCGGCGGTTTCCACTCGACTCTACCCGTGTAGTTGAGAGTTGCCTTCGTCGCCAGCGTCACCTCGAAATTACCGTCGGCGCTGTCGAACGTAATACATGAATCCCTCTTGAATCCACGATTCGAAATAACTTAAATGTTACATGCGAGAGAAAGAAAAACGGCGCGAATGCAAATCGCCGTTGGAGAGATGCTCTTACTTGTTGTATAAAACTATATCGGGCCTCCATATATGATCTGACGGCACGTGCAGCATCTCCACTCCACCGTACTCCTTCGGATCCCACTTCAACTTGTAATCGTACCATGACTGCGAACAGAGGATTTGCCGTGTTATCGCATTATCCATTTGCTATTATTTTGTCCCGTTATTTATTACGTGGTTATAATTTTTTTTTTATATCGACAATTTTTTTTTATATCTTACGTTAAGTTGAATGAATAACGCGAAACTATTTTACACCTTCTGCGATTCTTCTCATTGCGTAAATGTGCAAATGCTCTTCTTTTAAACTCGTCGTGATTTATTCAACAGATTTAACTATCGCATCCTACTTCATGTATTTAAATGGAAAGCGACAAAGGATCATTGTATCGGGAAAATCAGGCTGAAATTTACGTTACGAACACTAGACCGTGACATCGAGGCAATATTTTGCAACTTTCCTCATTGAGAGTTAAGGCTGAAACGCGGAGATTTGCATACGGTGCACCAAACTTCTTCCCTCCTGCTCGATTAAAAATTGTATCCCGCGCGCTTTATTAAAAAATTTCTACACCGTTGATCTAGTCAATTTTGTAAATGATTAAAAGCTCGTTTAATCGAAATTTCGCGATAAGATTAAAAAATGCGTAAGATAAACATTTAATATTATATCACTGCGTGGATATATATTGTGGAAATTTAGGGGCAAAGATTTTCGTCCGTGATATCCAACATTTAGAAAGAATGTCGTAAAGTATATGGGTCAAACTTTCATGACGGATTCTTGGACGCGAATCCGAAGCTAATTCTTACTCAATAAAAACGACGAGAAAAATCATCGCAGTTTTTAAAACTATAACATTTTATATCTTCGCGTAATTACGCTTCGAAATAACATCTCGTTAAAGTCAACTTGAAAATAATTGAAGAATGCTGCAATATTTTTTATCTTTGATTTTTTAAATAGAATATTTTATGATTAATATTTTTAGATTTAAAGATGATTGCTAACAACAGTTCCAAAACTTTCTGTCTTCAATCGATAATTGTCATCGACTCTTCTCGACGTTACGGTTGAGAAAAAAGTTCTCAATAGTGCATCGCCTCTCTCTCTGTTTATTTCGGACACCTCGTGGAGCCTCGATACGAACACATTGTGCGCAAAAGACACGATTTTATCACTGGCACCTTTCTATTTAGCGAAATGTCCGCAAAACGCTGACATTGGATTCGCACTGGAAATGCACTTCCTTACGTAGACACAGCATTATGCGTGCGGCATGTTGAATATTAGCCCAGAGCCGAAATCATCGCTTACAATGTGTATATTTGTCGGATCGAATATTACTTATGCCCCTGCATATAGAGCCGGATATGACGTGTACGCGAAATTTGGTCGTATGTTTGAACCGAAGGTAACGCTTAGTTAAATAGCGAGTGCTGCTCCACTCCGCGAAGTAACAAATTAAATATTCATCGCGAAATGTGGTACACACGGTGGAATTTTCGTGATCCTCGATATTTGCAGCTCCCCGACTTGCCATAAAGTCGGGGATTAAATTTAACCGTAGAATGGACCCCGAGTGGTTCGTGTTTGCAACGATATTTTCTATCGATCTCGGATTCTTCGGGCGGAGCAAACTCTTCCGCGACAATTATAATCGCGATATGACGTAACGCGAGTTATGACAGATGCGACACGATGCTTGTCCTGTTAGACTTATTATGCGGATCAATAATGTTATTACGAGCCACAAAAGATATAAAACAATTATTATATAAAGTTACGTTTAAAAAGTCGTTCTACGAAATCGACGGACACGTTATTCGCAATGCGGACATTTTCGGCTAAGTTGCGCCAGCACGAACCGATTAATCCCGTCGATAAATCGCGGCGAAATTAACATTTTCGTGCGCAAACTTTGCGATAACATTAATGCGTGACGGATCGTAGCGGATACTCTGAACTTTCTCTTCGCCTGGTAGCACGGGGTAACTTGTTCGAATCTCCGAAATGTATGCATGAACATCAACGATGTGCTTAGGTTTACCGCGTAACACTAATATTTGGTGTCCTTTCGCGCGCCGATGAGCTTTCGTTAGACGACACGTATAATGAATTGATAGAAGTCGCCAGATGCGGGATCGTGAGAATTCCCGTAACAGCTTGTAAAGTTTAATTTTGACTTGGATCAGAAGATTATCTCGTCCGTTTCATCGATATAATCAAACTTCGCAACTATAAATATACCATTATTTTTTTTATTAATACTGTTATTTCTTTTTCTTTTTTAATTTGGATTTATTTCTTTCGATGATTACCGAACAAAAACTCGATGAGACGAATACGAGCCATCGAGGACTCGAAATAAAGTCAGGATAAATCGAAATTTGTAATAAAATTGGTACGTTTCAATTTCAGCATGAATTTCAATTTATTCGGACTTTATTTCTATTACCAATCTCGTTATTCATCCTATTTTATTTTTTTGATTGTTTTTCAACTGTAGAATATAATAATTAAAAAGTCTCGATATCTGACAAGTATCTGACAAGAGAAATATGGCAAAGAAAATCTAGTACAAGTATGCTAGAAAAATTATGAATGTACATACATACAAACGAAATTAAAATAACTTCTAATGTATGCTAAAATTCCAAAATACAATTCCGTGCACAATTAGAAATTTATATATATATAACAGATATATGTAAAATATTTCTGTTTAGTTCTTCTTTGAGTTCATAACAAGATCTTCAAATTTATTAGGTGACGCCTTGTAATCGCGTTACGAGGTACATATCTATCCTTTAATGACCCGATTCTTCGTCGCGAGTCGCGTATTTATTACACGAATCTATTTCGCTCGATATATATCCCAGGAAAAACGGTTGCGCACACATGGCGAATCTATCTATCTTACGTAATCCAGCATTTGAAAGTGGGTTGCACGGTTCACCGGAGTTATTTTCTGGCTTTTCGGACGGAAGCTTCTGTCCGATCTTCGTTTCTGCGTCCATACGCATGTGAAAATCCGCGCGCGTTAAAACGTGTCATCGACAGAAACCGTTGCGGATATTTATTTTCCACCTGGACGACGAATGGCCACCATCGATGGAATTTTCAACGGACTTCGAAGTTATCGTTATATAATCGAAAATTGCTACATTATTTCGGGAGTTATTCATACGATTGCTTTTGAGATTTTTATGGAAAATTGAAAATATATTGAAAACAAGTGCATCAATATTCAGTAATTGCTATTTTTTCACAATATAAATTTTATGTTATTTAAGATTTTTTTTTTATGTATTTAACAATATTTTATAATCCTCGATTTTCATTTCTCGTAATTCTTATTACATGATTGCAAAATATATTACCTGTTCGACCCAGAGGTTCGTAGTCATGATTTGATTCTTCAAATTCTGTAAGAGAATAATTTTGTGAAAATACATCGCTGCTGCTCTGAAAATATATTACAACGTTCCGTTACAAGCCGATATATCTCATGCGTATCCGAAATAATTAAAAAAAATATTACGTATACGCGTCAACGGCATTTGTCATACTATAGTATAATGATATTAATCATTATGAAGTACGAAAATGCAGCTGAAATGTCATTTTTTCCTTCAAATAACAATGTTAATAGTACTTTAAAATATGATATATTTCATATATTGATATACATATAAATATCTATATTTTATATTTAAAATTTTCTCTCGAAATCTCTGTAATTCCTACCTGTTTTCTTTGTATTTTTATACGAACAACATTGCGAAAAGATATTATTGCTTACCACATCGATGAGCTGTGAAAGCTTGAGCTTTATTTTAACGGTGAGGGCGTCTGTGACGTTGACCACTGGACGAACCAGCTTGTTGTAATTCGATAAAAGGTCGTCGTATAATCGCTTCGCGTCTGGATTTCCTGAGCATCCTGAAAATACAGAAAAAAAAAACATGTTCTGAACTTGATTATCGTCTAAAAAAAAGTTTTTTGCACTAAAGTAAACTAATAGCAGAAAATTCTGAATCTCAAATATAATATCAAAGTTATATGTATAAAAATATCACAGTAACACATATATTACTATATGAATGATTACGGTAATTCAAAAATAATTTATTTTTTTCTCACACACACAATTAATTTTTAAGTCAATTTCTAAAATATATATTTATAAAAAAAAGATCTGTTATATTTTTATTATATTTTTAATTGTTATCTCAAAGTTTCTTTTTTGTTTTATTAGCTTTGGTGCGAAGTTTAGGGCTAATATCGCGACAGGACAGTTGGTTGCCGAATAAATAAGCGAAGCGAAAATACGGCTCCGAAGAGACGCGGAGAGAGGAAAAGCGGGAAATATTTTATACCCGAGGGCAGATATCAAAGGAAGAGAGACAGCCGTGGATGGTTTATCCACGTAACAGGACAGCTCGGTAATTCCGCTTCGTAGTTTTCCCATTATCCGCGCTCATGTGAGAGTGCCGTGTGGATTCCGCTTTGCGCATATTTAACCCTTTGCCGTACGGCAGTACATAAAGTATTGCCGTCATTATAAACACCAACACACTAAGCCAAGAGCTACGAACTGGATATACGCGCTACCGTTCGAATTGTTCTCCATTCATTTGCAATTTCAAGGTAAAATATTAAGCTTCTGGATTTTCGCACAAATTGTTCGCATTAATCTTAGAAGCACACAAAAGTGCTATTTGAAAAGCGTATTTTACTTTCATTTAACGTTTAATTACCTATCTTCTTGCTCATTCACCGTTTTCTTTGCTTGAAGAAATTGAGAGAAATTGAGAAATCAGAAATAACTGAACATTTTAAAATTCAATACAGATATCAATCTTCAATCTGGATTCAATGATTATATCGGAAACACACATTGCTAAGATTAATCGAATAAATAAAAACGCATATATCTCGCAAAAAATAGCTCAATTTTCTCCATGTTTTTGTGTTACCTTACATTATTCATTTATTTCGTTACAAATACAATGAATTATAATTTATATTTATATCACCCTCTCGTCAGTTGAGAAAATTTCACTCTTCAACAACGAATCGGTGCCGATTATAGAAGCGACAAAAACATTCATTTATTCGATGAGGCATCGATATTTCGTCATTATGATAGAGTCGCCGATAAATTCGGTTCGCCGTTATATTATTTATTACGCTCGCGTGTCACTTTATCGCCATTTTACGAGCTTTCATGCACGATGTAACGTCGCCAGTGATTTTAATTTTGAAACCAAGCCAGAGAACGCCGGAGGCTCTGCCGACTCGTACGTCGGACGGCAGTCAAGAAACCGAATTCAAGACAAGCTGGGAAAACTTATAACTCCGTGAGACGAAGAGTTGAAGTCACCCGTAAGAATGTCGATAGTGATGTCCCGAGGATCCTCTGAAGATATTCCGAATTTATATTCCGAGTTTTTTTTAATACAAATAAAATACATATAATTCCCTGAAATAGAAATAATTTCCAAACGTTAATATTAGCGATACGCTAAAACTGATGTACATGTATTAAAAACTTCTGTAATGCTTAATTAGAAAAGGCATTTCGATAGACCTTTATATGGCGGCGTTATTTTTATATCGATTCCACTTTGATATTAAAATTTTGCGAAAAATCTGTAATAATGGAGAAAATGTTTCTTCATTTATACATTTTACAGTTATTTAATTTCATACACTTTTTTGATTAAATACATTTTAACGACACATGCCTTTTTTTATTTTGAGTATTTTATGGTTAAACATTCTAATCGCAGAGATTTCGAGGATGCTTCAATAATCAAGTATAAACAAACTTGTCTATAATTTATACAATTATATAATTATATAAATAATGTTTATTTAAGCAATAAGTTAATTAATATATTACGCGCATGATGACGCGAAATGCGAACATTGTTCAGACAAGGTTTTACTTAGAGGTCTATTTTTGTATTCGCATCATTTGCTGCGTTCAATTGTACTTGCGCGCATTTTCCCCGATAAGAACGAACATGTTACGGCCGTTTGGCAAATGCACTTTACAGTACAGTGCAATTTCGCATAAGTGCGGGAAAGAAAAATGTTCAGAAATGCGACCGTAAACACGGACGACATGGTCGCTACGTACGTCCATACTCACGATAGTGTTACGCATCTCGTAGAGATGCATAGGCATATGCATGATAACATATGCAAACGCGTGCGTTCGTGTGGATTAGCGACATCGAGCCCGCAAATACACCCTCAGGACAGCGGAAAACGCTTTACGAGCCTCAACTAACGGATTCCACATCTTCGTTCACGTGTCCACGTCATTATTTGTGCATGCACGCGAGAGTAATATTCGCCCATGTCTATATGTATTTCTCCCGTGAAATGGAGAGAAAAATGTTTGATAAAAGATGTTTTTGTTTACCAGAAATAAGAAGAAAAATGAAATTGACGACCTAAATTGTGAACTATACGATATCCTATATCCATTTGCTATGGATATACTATATTCATTTGTTAAACATTCTTTCAAAAAAATATAGTATAATTTAAAAAACGCATTCTCTATATTTTAATAATATCTTGTGATAAAGACAAAAGTTAAAAAACGAGCCAGACGTTGAGTTTTCCGATATTTTAAAAATTGATTAAAAATATCTATGTTATGTAATTCATGATTTGAAAAGGAGACGAGTGTGTGTGATTATGTTATGTGAAAGATGAAGTTTTTTTCGACACAATTAATACTGGGAAAGATATGATGGAATTTTTAGACGATTAATATCGGTGGATTAATATAGATCAAAGACATGCGATTTCTAGATTGATTATACGTATACCTGATATGAGCACCAACACTATCCACATGATCCCCACCAGGCTCTTCATCATGTCATTGTGTCACGTCCACCTCATTTCTTCTCGCCTTCGTGCGCCCCAGACCCCTCAGTTTTTGCACTGCAATAAAAAAAAAGAAGATGATTGACCGATCATATAGAAACGCAGATGGTCTTTCGGTCTTTTCGCGTTCTAATTTATAATTTTCATATTATATTATATATCTAACTTGTAAGAAAAGGTATCGTTTTAAAAAGTGTGTGAACATATTATAAAAATATATATTAATAATACACAAACATATCTGTGTTTATATATTTATGTTTGTAAAATATTTTTCTTCATTTCTCTGTCGAGACAGCAAATAATTGTTACGTCGCAAAAATTGAGAATCCGCAGTTTCGATTAACAGGAGTATTGAAATTTAATGAGTCTAATTATTCGTGGCCGCGAAGTGGAATTTGTCATTTATTACAATACCGCAACACCGGTCAAAGATAATGAATGTGTAAAGCATAGACTATGAATGACGTTGGTTCGGGAATTAGCAGGTAATTATGGGCCGTCGCGAAAACTTACAATTATTATCGCGTTCGCGCGCAATGTATTCAATTAAACACGCGATAAACTACGGCATTTGCTTACAGTATGGTCAAAAGTATGCAAGTATGTATATCTATCGAAAAATGCAATGATAGTTCTGCAACAGAACTTTCTGCAACAAACTTCAAATATTCTAAAATTTAGATGTCATTGCGACTGCGATTGATTTTCGAATACTCTTTGAAGATACTCTTATTTCAGATAATTCATAATTCGAATTCCGATATAAGGACGTTAAATAATAAAATGTTATATAAATGTTATATTATTTTTTTATCAATATCTCCAATGTCGCTGTCAAAATAAAATTAGTGATTTTTAACAGCGATCGATCTGTATTCGAGAAGCAATCATTGCCGATCTAAATTCTTTCGAAACTATACACCGCCGCGATCGCAACAACGGCACATAATTTTCTATGTTTGCTCTTTGTGCGAAATAGATATTTGATTCATAGTTTTTACGAGCGGACCTGAATTTTACGTGCCGTTATCGGTGCCAATTTTCGCGCTAGGAAATTTATGACAGTCATAAGAATCGCATTACGCGATGTCGAACTCCTTCTGCATTTTAATATTTTTGCAGGTGGTACGTAATGGCTAACGCCAATTATTACCGCAATTCTGATATTTTTGAGTTTTCTGAATTCTAATAAACCTCCTCTCGCAAATAATCTAATCTTTCGATGCAAACCGATGGTGCAATGTCACTGATATCACGAATCTTTTAAATTTTCTTCGCTTCTTTTAAATCACTTTTTCGACACTTCTCAGCGCTTTCTATTATATACATAATACGATATTATATATGTATACATAATGTACGTACAACATATATTTTATATCTATATTAATAAAATCCCTCCCTTTCGAACGTCAAACACAGTTTTGTAATGCTACATGTAATCAGTCTCGCTAGAGTAAGAATCCAGTGTCATTGTAGAACTGATTTTTCAACCGATAATTTCTCCCCTCACTTGTGGAAAAGCTCGTGACAGAATGTCGCAATGAATCAGAATAAAAGGACAATGGCGATACAAGTGTCGCCGTCCTGTCGCGCGCATGACACGGAACAGCTGATTTGCTGCCCGATCCTGCTCTGCAGGACTTTTTTCATTTATCCGCTTATGTAACACGCGCGTTGCAGTAATGTCGCTCCTGTACATACGTATCCCTTATCCCCTAAGCACAAGTGGATCTGACCGAAGAAAAACCGAATCGCACTTTAAATTGCAAAAAAATCGCGCGCGGACAATGTTGTTTATTGGCGAAAAGCGAATCTCTCTTTCTCTCTTTCTCTACCCTGTTTTTTCTCTTATTTATCTATTTATCTACCTCCCAGAGTTGTACCGTTTATTCTTACCGGCGCATCCATACACGTATTTTTCCTGTTTCTCTGTTTTTCCTCTTTACACTTACATTCTGTTCCACTCGTTACGTCGCGATATCGTTTTGTCACTCGCGAACAGTTGCATGAGCATTTCGTGACCCGTTTGTCGCGAATTCGATGGAAAACGAAAATCCTCGAAGAAACGGTGCAACGTAGAGAATACAAAACAATTTGCGAGTACATTTCGGAATATTTTTATCGAACTTATTAACGTAATTAGCCGTGATAAGAGCGATTCTTTTTTTCACACGATTATACACACATTGCGACACACATATCCTACAATTTATTTCATTATTAAACATTTTTTTATAATCGATCGAAAAGATTAAATTTATAAAATCGTATTCTATTGCGGGATTCACTTAAGGATGGTACAATCTTTACGAAAATAATTTGGGAACAAATATCTCTTAAAAAAAAAAAAAAAAATTGTTACTATTAATCATCGTTCTGCTTTCAACCGCCTCTTCCGCAGATCAAGCGATATGTATCCGTCGTGGGAGGGGGAGCGAGGAAGGGAGAGTTTTGGAAATCAGGAAATCCATACGTTTGGCAATCGTTCGCAAATCGCGGGGAAACGGGCTTTTCTGGTACGAGATAGATGACGGCCGGGTGAACGGCGGCCGTGTGAGTGGCAGGCACTTATTATTATCGGTTATCCGGTTCCGCGAGTGCCAATATTCTGTTATGCGCAACCCCGCGCGTCAGTCTAGCGCGACCGGACCTGGCTGGCCGGCAACACATCTCGCCACCCGGTCGCCTCTTGTCCGTTCTGCATCCATTATTCGCGCGGCAGTCAACTAGCCAACCGATCGGGGTTGCATTTTTCCACCTCCGAAAATCCGATATCGTTCGGTGATATCGCTGTAGGGCCGCGTACAATAAAATTGCATATTGTATACGAGGGCTATTCGAGACCTAGTAAAACTCGCACCATTCCTTATCTGTGAATTCTTTCGTCGATTCTTCGAGCCAATTTTTTTTTTAGTGAAAATGTCGAAGAGAAAAATCACTATTTGTCATCAATTTTTTAAAATTGATATATTTAAAGATTTATTTTTCTTCTCTTTTAATCGTATAAAATTTTTATCTAATTCTCAGATTGAAAATTTGTTGAAGAAATATCGAACATTTAAAATTAAATGAAAAATGTTATCTGTGTTTGTATTTCTCTAAAGATTATCGTTTTAAAAGTTTCGTTATAAATTGTTTATTACTGATTCTTAGATATTTTTGTTGAGGCAAAATCGTTTCGAAAATTGATCAAAAAAATCCGTGTGTAAAAAATGGCTCGAAAGAACTGCGACAACGTGCATATATACATATATACATATAGGTTTTACAATAGATAACAGAAACTTCACTGCGATGTATGACGAAATGAAAACTCGACAGGCTATTAATCGATGCGCAATCGAACTCGATCTACGTGTAAAATCTGAAAAGCTTTCAATGAAAACAATCCTACAGTCGGATCTTCATCAACGGTCGTATATTGCATGGCATGGTCGACGAATGCACCAATGTTTGTTTTATTTAAATTATTCTCTTTCTGTGCAGATAGCTTCATTTATTGATCACCGACATATTTGATGTTAAAAACGTGAATTATTATAAAATTTTCATTGAAAAATAATTCCTTCGAAATTTGATTATAAAAATACTGCCTTCCCCATCGTAATTTAACTTTTTGACAACAATCTGTGCAAAAAAGAATACAATTGACCGACGAGAGATGTTGCAAAGTACAAAATATTTCCTCAAACTAAAATTCACAATGTATAAGACAAAGGATTATCAAAGAGATATGCGAGAGATAGGCTCGATTAATACGTAAAATTTAATGGCGAGCACGTATTCGGATTACTGTCGCGTTTCGCTTCAGAATCGTTTAGGAAACTTCGCGTTCTCTTCGTTCCCGTCCGAAAGTTATTTCTGCAACGTGGCCTGCGATCGATAAACCCCGAATCCGTCCGTCGCTCTGTCCATGCCTGGCACTTTCGCGAGCTTAAGAGGTGGATAATTATCTCCGCTAACGTACGAGCAAGAAGCTCTTTAAATGGCTTTTCCAGGATCCGCTTTCTTTCGTCGCCGCCGCCGCATGTCATCAACAAAACTGGCTAGTAAATGAGCTTTCTCATTAACCGTCGTATACAGAGAGTGAGTAAAATGTACGCACATACAAAAAGTATTAAATTAGAAATATGCATATGTCAATAGTTTTTTCTGATATTTGAGTATTTTTAGGAATATTTCATCAAGCGTCAAAAATTGACACATTAAAATTAAATTTACCAGAAATATATGGAGATATCAGTTTTTCCAATTTTAAGTCAACGAAAATAAAATAACAGTTTTTCGTAAGTATATCGACTTATTGAATTACATGCTATCTGAATTCTCTGTTTATCCTGTGCATCCTCGTGTTCTTAAGGAAAAATTGATCGTTTTTCAACTCATTGTCAATTCTTACTTGACAATTCTTGATAAATCTATTTAACCGAAGATTATATAAATATATAACGCGCGATTGTTACCACAATGGTGACGCGCGCCGACGTTATTAGATTCATAAATCTTATTAGTACTTTATTAAGGAACAGTATCTTCAATTTCCGCAATTAACTTCCACATTAACAGCGCCTTATAGCGAACCATCCACCTTGACGCAACTTTATTGTCTCTAAATATATATTAATAAGAGCTCTAATTATATTAATTATATTATTAACAGTTATTAAACCGCGCGTAAAGAGTGTGCATATAAATGCGCTACTAAATATGATAGATATAGAATGTGCTTCTTAAGGTTTACATCAAAAAGGGTACTTGCGAATATATTTTTGACAAATTTGAAATCAAGTTTCTCCCAGATAAATGATCATAAAATATTTCTCAATGGACTATATGTATCCGCTGATTACGTTCTCTCATCTTTTACCGAATACTACCGAATAATACCATGCATATTATATCAGTTTAAAAAAATTATATATTATTAATATGTACTGAAAAAAAAATTTAGTTGAATACGTTCAAAAAAATATTCTGTTGTAGTAACTGTACATCGTTGTACTGAACTCTCTGTTTTGATGGTTGAACAATGCTTTGTTTACATCAACAAATTATTTCGTAATATGTTAGTTATATTTATTTGAACGTATCGGACTAAATAATTTAGTTGGGCAAAACAAATTTTGTTTTTTTCAACCAAATTTTTTTTTCAGTGTGCGTTACTAAAATATTGCAATAAATACAAATTTTTAAATAAATACAATATGCGCATTTCGGGATCTCTGGTTTGGAATTCAGTCAAGCAGAGAGAGAGAGATATAACCTCGGGATAATCTGAATATCCTCTCGCATAAATTAATCTGGGTGTTACTGGAGTGATGTTGCGCGCCCTTATTCGATTCTCGTATAAAAATCACGCTCGCGGGAGTTATCGGACGTTTGGCAGACTGGAATTTTACAAACTATCCTGACGCGTCACGGGTGTAATGTAAAACACGCTCTCTTTCTCGCTGCGATCCTGCGGGAGAGAGTATAAATTCACGTGAGACCGTGTGTGCGATTCTCGGACTGTGTTTTACAAATAGTCTAATAAAACGTATGTCGAAAACGGACCAGTCGAACGTAGCCAAGAGAATTGATAATTAATCTGCCTGTCGCGGTCGCTAGCGAAACTCCCGCGGTGCGATCGATCGAAATTGCAAAAACGTATAATGACATGGATGGTAAAGCGAGGTCTCGGCGCGCTGTATGTCGCGCGTTTTTCAATAAAAATATACGGCGTATCATAAAGGAATTACGATCCAGAAATGAGTATAAACAAGCAACCTCTTTCACGAGGCCGACCACTTCGCAAAAACTTTCTCCGCAACGAGCCCGCTTGCGGAGTATCCTATATTTTTCTTGCACACACAGAGATGCATTAGTGACAAAGTAATCAATGCACCTAGAGAATAACATATGCAAAGACCTCTATAAATAACATAATGACATTATAATGATTGTCTGTAGAAAACACGCGCGTTGATGTTTAATAACGATCGATGCTAAGAGTTCAACGGAGGAATGCCAATTAAGTAAAATAATTGTCATTCTTAAGTGTGTTTATTCAAAGTAATAATAAATAATAATTTTGACACATAAATTATCATATTGATGATTGATATAAACGCCGATTCTTTCATTCGATATTGAGGCCAGCGTGTTTTCATAAAAGTCGTTGACATTGATTTTTCCGAAATGATTCGTCACCTTATTATCCGCAATAGAGATTCATTCATCGAAGGGCGGATGATTTATTACGTGGCGCTGAGGCTTATCTATCAATGTCTCGCGATAAAAGAGGCAATCGCCGATGGTCAATCGAACTCACAACGTTCAATTAGCTCGAACGTTATGGAGAATTCAAACTCTATAAATAAACCGCTATCGTGTTCGCGAAATGTGCAAAATATCCGCATTAAATTATTCTCCTATAATTAATTTCAATCGTATCTTCGATTTTACTTGATTGTCGTTGGCGATCGGTTGAACGTTCGAATAATACAAAGTACAATTTTAGGAGTTACACGCCCCGACTTCTCAAGAGAATAACGATCGTCCTTCCAAGCGCGATGTAACTTCACTAAATGATCGATATTTCGCTGCAGTAATTGAACCTGCCTCAAGAATAATGAAAGAACGTGTTCTGGCGCAATTTATTCGCTATGGATGAAAAATTCAACGCCGCGGATTGTCGCATGGATATGCATACGAGTATTATAAATGCGTCTTCGAAAAAAGGCGATTGACCTCACTCAATCGATACTGAATTTGTCTCAAATCAAACAACGTGATTATCCAGATTACGGAGCAACATTCTCCTCATCTGCTTTTTCAGCAAGATCTTGATTAAACTTTTAAAAAAATTAGAGAAGATGTTATAGAGAAGAGAATATAATATCTAACGAAATAACGGTTATTATTTGACGGATTTTTACTCGAATTCAACACGTGATCGAAATAGCTGATGATTATTATAAGTAGTGAATAAATTATATGAAAATTATAGAAAAATAATAAATAAATAAATAATAATTATAAAAAAATCATATTGAAATGATTACAAGTAATAAAATGTATGCTTATAAAAAATTCAATCTTCTATTTTTCTATAGAAACTTGATACATATATTTATATTATCCATGCGACTTGATGTCTTTCAAAATAGGAGAAATGAAATATACATTAAACGTTGAAATTTCATATTTAGATTACGACGACATTGCGTATGTAGATAATTACTAACATCCCAGCGGGAAAACGGATGCTGGAGAAATTCCTGGCATTCGCCATGTCTCGCGGGATATCTTTAATATTGTATCATCCCAGCAACTTCTGCCAACATGGTGAAAGATATTTTCCGAAAGTTTCGATCTGACACATTTCCCTCTAATGCATAATGAACTATATGTATATTAAATAATTAAACCGATACCTCAATTACGACACAAGATAAGTAATTAACATAATTATTCTTCATTTAAAATGAGAGTTGTATTATTTATTAAAATTAAAAATCCATGTTTGTAAGTTTTTTCTAATGTAGTTTTTAGCATACTAGCATTTAACTTAGGAAGAGCATAAGCTTTACAAAATTAAATTATTTTATTAATTACTTCATTAATTAAACGCGTCTTTATGGTACTTTAATCTGCTGAATACGGTACGTAATGTGTAACACATTAGATCAACGAACTTGTCGTGGTCGCCGGAAGGCGGAAATTCCTAAGCGATGCCGTCTACTAGATACGTCTTACTTCTCATCGAACAATCCCAGAAATGCTTCACAGCATTCCAGAAATTCCAAGAAGAGTGAGAGAAACGGAGAATGGTACTTGCGAGCCTTGTTAAAGTGGAAAAGCTACTAAAAGATATAAAGCAATCAAACATTACATATTTAAGTTTAATATAAAATATGAAAATCATAAGGTTAGAGAGTTTTAGATTATATATAAATGTTAAAGAAAATTTGATAAAGGAAAAAAAACGGAGAATGGTACTTTAACATAGAATCGAGCTCAAGAGCGTTTAAAATAAATTACTTTTATGTGAGAACAAATAAAAATAATTTCACGTATAAAGCACGCGCGTATATACATACATACACATCAAATGCTATTTTTACATACTTTGTGCATATGACGAGGAGTTGAATAGAGAGTTTGAAATTTCGTATCCATAACGCGTTATTAAAAGCTAAATACTTTATTACATCCGCATCACGATTAATAGCATTTATGTTTAGACAAAAAGTTTAATGCAACAGGTGGGACGTAATGCTTTGTGGATATATTTTATACCTTCAATAATACAATACATATAATCCTTGTAATTGCTCTTCCAAGCTATTTTTCCTCTTTCTTTACTTACTCGAGATCTCTAGCTATTAGAATTTTTATTTTCTTGTGTAAAATATCGATAGAAATTCATCAATTTGAAATACGGATCCACATGAAATTTGGGATTGATTGAACGATAAGATTATTGCAAATCTTGTTATCGGCGAAAGTGATTATTATGCAATCGTGCGATTTGAATAACAATTCCGACGCTGCAAATACAAAACGACTGACAAGCGGATTTCGCGATATAGGCATAGAGAGAGGGTCTCTTATTCTCGCGGATAATCGAATATCGGTCCGGAGATTCGGGACGCGCGCGCGCGCACACACAATTGGACGAGATGGTAAAAGACGTTGGAGATTCTGTGGGAATCTTGGCATGCAGCATATCCCCTATCTCCGTGCAATCGGTATCACTCGCAAAATCAATTCGGCTGCACTTCGGCTCATGGAAAATGAAATATTCCGAAACGTGCGCGACGCGTATCTTTCGATCCGCTCGTCTTCGCGCGCGTTGAATACTTTCATTGGTCTTTAGATGTCTATATAGAGAATTCAATGAAGCTGAATTCACGTTTATTCGTTCGCGTACAATGACATATACAAGAGGTATGAAAGTGATAGATCGCCATCTTATGCGCCGGGGATACAAAGGACGCGGAAAAAAAATAAAAAATAATTATTCACGCATATATGCAAAAAAATGTCATAAAATAAATGCTGTATATATAATATATTAAATTAAATTGTGCAACAATAAATGTGATTTAGTACAACAATGTAAATATGGTCCAGAGAAATTGTAATTTCAAAATATATTTATCTTATACTTTCTTTGGATTTTTTGTGGAATTTCATATTTCGCGTATAGAAGCGAGAATCATTTGATTTTTACTTGGTAGCGATACTACTTTCTTCTAGAATTGCACGACGTGATATGGCCCGGAAATTCTAGCGTATTGATATTTACGGAGTGTAACACAACGATCGCTTGTATATTGCAGCACACACACAGCTATAGTAACGGGAACGCATTCAAAAGACGCTCGTTCATCTAACACGCACAATGCGTCGATCGATGCACGTCAATGCATCACTAATATATGTATGCGTTCAACGACATAGAAACTTATTCAACCGTAACGACAGCGATAAAACAATCCTGTATCGATAAAAGAAGTCGCGATGACGAAAATGTTGCGCGATACGAACGAGAGATATTCGACATTTCTGCTATTATTTTTATTGGCCACGATATGTGTGTGCGTTTGTGTTTGTAGTTTATAATATTGCACTTTGAAAAAAATGTTATGATTTGAAAGAATCCTTGCGAGAAAACTGTAATCTTTGTAATAAATAAGGATAAGATTGTAATAAATAAAAGAAATTTAAAAAATTTGAAATATAGATTTTAAATTGTTATCTCATTGAGTGAATTTAACATGAAATAAAATCTTGTTTGTTAACTCTTAACTCATAAAGTTACAGCGACCACACCCACTTTGAATGCAATGTATGAAAAACATGTTGAGTATGATAGAAATATAAAGTGTTCTTTTTTTTAAAGTAAATTTGATAAAGTAAAATATAACTTATTCTCGAAATAAAATCAATACTTCTATTTTAATATTTAGGGACTTTAATGTAAAAAATATAACGATGCCGTAATGACACACGTAACTAATTAATCTGCACAAATTGAATTCGACTAAGGATAAATCGTCATTTTTATAAAGATTATTTTATAAGGTTGCACGTTGTAATTTTGCGTTTCAAAACTTCTGCACAGCCATAGAATGTTTCTATGGCTTTATAGAAAAGTATAGAAAGAGAGTGCTGGGAGAAAAGAGGCAAACTCTTACCGGCTAAGAAATCCGGCTTTTCTATTCCGGCGTCTTAAACGCTTTTCCTTTCGGAAAAACGTTTCGTCGATCCGGCGACTAATGAAGACGTACTGCGACGATTGAGGGTTAATAAAATCAAGATACGGTGCGAGAGAAACGGAAGAAGCGCATTGTCGAGGATATAGAAAACAAAACGCGGACGTTCGTAATCGTTCGATCGGGGCTGTAAAAGGGCCAAGAGGTGAAGGAACAGGCGGCATAAGGTAGGTAGGGTTGGTCGTAGAAGGGAGAGGAGATGGAGAAAAAGGTAAGGCGGGAGAGAGGTCGTCTCGCAAGTAGGTCGCATCTCACGGCTCGATATCGTCGAATCGCTCTCTTTTGTGTCCTCCGTTAAATTGGGTTACGGGAGTGCTGTCTTCTCGGAAAAAAAAGTGCCTTTGGTGTCCATGATTACAAAGGGGACACCTTTATAATCATTGGGCGTCATCCGCGTAGGATGACTGATGACATCTCGAATTACCGACGGGACTCTCTCTAGCACTGCGCGACACTTTGGGAAATCGCATATCTCATTTTAATAAGACGAGTATCGTATTTCGAAAAGTCTATTGTTGAGAGAAAGAAAGTTGCCGAACGCAATTATAGATCTGTAATATTACAATTAACAAGCACAATTTTATATATTGTACAGTTTCATAGTATGAATTTCACTCGTCAAAATGTCAAATTAAATTAAATGAAATAATTTCAATTTCTAAAAAAAACTCTTCTTTTAATTATTCCCTTATATTTAATTATAGTTATAAAATGAGATTCCTGATAGATTAGAGTTTTTTAAACTTTTATGCTTAGTTTGTATTAAGTCAGTATTAAAGGAATATTTTTTTTTAATTCCTGGAAAAATTTCTTAAATATATGTAAATAAACACAAGAGACACATCAAATTATTTTTTACTAATTTCTAATTACGTTTGTGTATTTAATTGCAACAAAATTTTCTCAGAGCTTCATCAAAGTTTTGCCAATTATTTGCGTAGAAAATACTGCTATAGTGAATTCTCCTCGGTGTAATAATATCTACCTCGATATTAATAAATAGATGTGTAATAATTTTAAAGCATGCAAGATGCGGCCGTGAATCGTGATGCAAAGAGAGAGCAAATAGTTTTCCTCGAACTTCAGACTTGCCTGCGAGTGCAATCCTGACGGACGCAGAGCAACAATGCCGGAGAATCCGTGGCACTCGAAACTGCCGGCTGCCACGTCGGAAGATTTGCTCTGCATTTGCGACGATCTGGCGATTCTCGACGGCGCGTTGCGATATGCATTCATCTAGCAAGGGTATGTAGTTAGAAGGATTGAATAACGAAGAAGCGCAAGTCTGACTTCGCATACGAGTACGATGTAGCGTTTTAAGTCTATGTAAATGTGTAACTTTTTATTATAATTTTGCATGTAAAACGCAGGTAAAATAAAATGCATAAAAATAACTCGATGTATTTTCCAACCATTGTTAGAGAATGTTTTTTTTTTAGCGGAGTATTAAGGAAAGAACAAAAATGAAGATTATATAAAGAAACGCACGATACATGCGCGCATTTTATTGAAGATGCAAAGTGAAGAAAGTCTCTTTATCTGAAAAGAATCTTTCGAGAAAAAAGGGAGATCAAAGGAATTCTTTTTTGAATTGTTTTAAAAGCATGTCACGCCGAGGGTGCTGAATGAATCTAAATCGCCAGATGAGAGAAACATGCAAGGAAAAACGAAAAAATGCCGGAAGCCGACAACTTGAAGTTTCCAAACCACGATGGTGCTTACGTCGAACGTCATTTAGAGTTGTAGTTTCTCTCACGCAAATAGAAGTTTGGTACTTTTACTAGAAGCTTTGATACTCGACAGCTGCACGTAAGCGGAATGAAAACGGAAAGGAAAGAGAAGATTAAGGAAAAGAATCTCGGATCTCAGCCGAAAATATGCCTACAATGCGTTTCAATTCTTCGTCTCAGGCCTATCGTGCAACATTTTTGCAAAGATGGATTTGTGAAACATTTCAAAATCAAGTTTTAGACCGTTCCTTTGTAAAAGATGAATCGAACAAAACCTTTAATTTATTATATTCACTTATTACTAATCTTTAATTTATCATTCACTATACCTATATAAAATTACACAAAAAAAATTTATACACTTTCTATATATAATTATATTATATAATTTCTATAAATAAATTTCTAAACTTGCAAAATTTATATGTAAATATTTAAAAAATCGTAAGTGTTTCTCTCCTTATAACTTTATAAATTCCTTTCCTAATATCTTGATTTCTTAGTCAATAATTATAAATATTTTTGCATTAATGTATTTTTTACTGCCACAGAGAGAGCAGACCATAAAATGACCGCGTGTTAGAGCTTTCTTGGGCTTTCTTGCCAGAAGTTTACTTGCGATCGCCAAATCATCGAATCGGTCAACAACTGATTCAATCATATATCGCAATAATAACTATATACGCGTTATATAAAATTCCTACCGGGATAATTCGTGCCTCGAAATTGGTCGCTTCGCGTCTCGGCGGCCAACCGCGAGACTCGAAGCGACTCGCATTCGATCGATAGGTCGTTGCATTCCGTGTGCAGGCGTTCGTTTCGCGGCCGATGCAATTGCGCATATACACAAGCGTCCTAATCGGCAGTTCGTGCAGCTCGATTCTCGGTCACGAATGATTGCACGAAATCAAGGCACGGGACTAATTTGCACGGGCGACTTCAGTACGCGCGATAATCCGACAACTCAAAGCAGAGCCCGACAATCCCCTTAATAATAATTAAATGCCGCTCTCGTGATCGATCGGATTATTTTCAACGATTGCCGGGGAAATACGTAATACATGTCAGCCTCCTTTCGCTGAAATATCGGTATTGCGTGAAGAAAAAGCATTAGAGCAATGCTAAGAAGAAAAAAAACGATTCCAACCCCATCAAAGAAGCTGCTTCTGAAATACCTTTCGATAAATTGGCGAGGGATGTGTTTCTCTTTATATTATAGTATCTTCTATATGATACAAATATGATTTTATTATAATATATTAAAATAATTTATTATAATTAAAATATAATAAAATATAAAATATAATTAAAATAATTAAATAATATTGTATTGTTTTATCATATATGTAAAAATATAAGAGAAAAGTATCTCTTAAATCTCCCGAAACTACCTTAGATCCAGCTTCTTTGTCGAGATTGAAATTGTTTTTTTCGTTGGCGTTATTTTAACGTTTGCTCTACACGCGATATCGATATTTCAGCAAAAGAACTAGAATGTATTTTTGATGAATTACAGCAAATGTATTTTTTCACAGTTGTTGAAATATAAAATAATATAATATAAAAAAATTATATTCCAATTTATATTGTGCTTTGTATATATTAATAAGAAAAGGAATATATGTTTTCTTTTATCTTCCACAATTTTTTTTTCTCTATACTGATTCGCAAAATAATTAGCAATTAAAATATATTATATCTTAATATAATGCAAGTACGAGAATCACTTATTTATGCCTTAAAAAAATACAAAGAAGTCAAATAAATGCATGATTCATAATTGCATTATGACTTTTCATATAAGTAATATACGAAACATAAGGCCACCAATTCTGTGGGGATCACTTCATTCTTCTACTTTCAACCCGCATCGCATACCACAACGTCCAACTGTTCAATTGAAAATCCCAATATGTCGACCCTCATCGACACTACCGACGTATTCTAGGGCTTCCCTTTGTCATTCCGGTGTGTTCTAGAATTCGAAGGACCCCCGCGCATGCACATGCATACCTCTGTGACCCAATAAGATGAACGAATTAATGGAAAAGATTCAACGCTTAACCGTTTCAGATTAAAAAGACAAAAATTAGGATTTTTCTATTATATTCCGTTGAATTCTGTAACATTTCGATTGTAATATGATAAATTAATTTATCGATTTTGTCGAAAAATTTTGATACCTTATCGCGCTTTTTCATCGCGGATAATTTGTATATAAAGTGTCTCTTATCATTTACAATACCGATAAAATTAGAAAATTTGAAACGAGAACTATCACGAATCTCAGTATCTCGAGTTCACCTCATACAACTCTTAAATGTTACTCCACTGTAAAGTGCTTTGTAAAGTTCGGAATGAATGAAGAACGAAAGCTCTAATTTTATCTAGAAACAATCCCTTGCGCATCCTGTGAACATCGCACGATCCGCTTAGGAATATCCGACGGAAATTTATTTTAGCGCGTCGGCATTAACGGGCGCATCCTACGTGCAACAGGTGATTACATGCGTTCGGCAAATATCGTCCAATTAAACGTCACCGTATACCACTGACTCTCGACACGATGACACAATTTTGATTACGCATTGTGATTTTAAACGCTTCCGGTAAGCAAAAATAACACGAAATAATCGAAAGCTTCAGTACTTGATGTGGAAACAATCGTGTGAAATATCAATATTAAAATAATTTTTTTTCTCTTCTTTACTAATTATTTATAATTTTATCATAAAAAAAATGATAATATAAAATAATAGTATAGAATGACACATCAAAATATAACAATTGTATTAGATAATTAAAATAATCTATAATTTATAAACTGTATTAGTTTTTCTTTGAATCATTATATACGTACACGTACGAGAGACGCTTATTTAATTCGACGATTTAATTAACGCTGGAATACTAATTTTACGAGGGGAAAAGGGATTATGGTTGTACGAATCTTATAATGATTTCCAAGGCAATTTGGATTGTGTGCGTCGACAGTAATTTAATCCAATTTTTATAGACTCTTGAAAATATATTTGATGCGCATATAGAGAGAGACCATTGCTCAGTAAATTTGATCTGCCATCTTACATTTAACTTTTAGATTTTAATTCAGAGTCCAACCTAGATTCAAATACGATTCGAATGGCATTATAAAAGTCGTGCAGAGCGTTTCAATCGAAAAATGCTGTATTAACAAAACGAAATTGAAATATCAATGAAACTTTCATGATGCCTACTAATTCGCAATCATATGACTTGCATATTATGGTAACAGTACGAAGTTTTTGATATTATTAATCCCACCAGAATTACATATAGCTGAAGCCGTAAAATGCAAAATAACACGAGTCCATTCTTTTTAATACTATAACGTTATATTGGTTTCAATCAAGATTATCAATATGCAAGAATAACATTATTCATATGTGAAAGCAAATATTTCGATAATATATTAAGAGGATCAAATTTATAATAAATCAATCAATTTTATCAATGTAAAATTATAGGTTTTTAGCCAATGAATGCTATAAATTACTTGTGCAAAATTATTTTTAGTAGTTCCTTCATAAAACGGACGGGCTAGTGCTCTCGTTACAAGACGCTGAAAATGCGAACAGCTTCGCGTCTAATCCTCTTCGAAGGTAACTATATAAGTAGATAAACGCTGCCACTAGTCGACCTTGCATAGAACGTAAGGGTGTGAGTCGAAATCACGCGTGCCCGAGCTGTTAAGGTAAGCATAAAGGGAAGTATTTCTTAATTAGTGACAGCGTCTCTCGAACGAAGCTATCTCGAGGTGTCTTGAGGTGAGTTGAGCCGCTCCCTCGAAGCCGTGCCCCTCACGGCTCGCTCGTAGATCACGATTTGCCCTAAGTGCCTTAAGTTCCATGTCGACGTCGGCGTCGATAAATGATCGTAAACGGCTCGTGATATAAGCCAGTGCCAACGGCGCAAATTGACGAGAAGCTCAAGAGCCTATTGTATGTACATATACTTAAATAATGCGCGGCCATATTACTAATAGGCTTAATATTGAGAAAGTGGTGTGTATTCAAAGTATCTAAAATATTCTTCGTTATAATTCAAATCCGCATATATATACATATATATGAAATCTGTATGAAGGTAAAAAGTTTTAACGGAATCTTTGAGTTGGAAATCTATCACTTAATTTAAAACAATTATTCTCATATTCTCTCTCATATTCACGTTCCTGAAAGAGATATAGCTATTTCTTGATTTTTATCGATAAACTTTTGCACATATCATAATGTAGAAGACATTAGTCGAAGATATAAAACAAATATTATATATACATAAAAATAATTGGAGTGATTAAATCAGTGGCACGGCTAGAATTTATTTCTGAGCCCTTATGTAAAGCTCTTCTCGAGAGGGAAGTCTGTCTTTATTTTTATTAAAGTCAAAGGTTCCCATGTCAATCTCGCATTTCTAAATACTTTCATTATTTGGATCACGCAAGAATACGCGGACAAAAATATTTTCATGAATATTATTTCATTCGGTTCTCTCGCTCTCGACACAGCTTCTACCGCGAATGTTTGCATTCGTTGCATTTTAATGTCACCGTGAATCTCGACGTAAACGACGAGATTGAGGCCGCCGATATCGACCGCAATTTTTACTCGGATGTAAATACTGTATATTTAGATCTATGAAAGTTTGCAGCGTGGAAATATATCGGCCGATTACGTATGCATTGTATAAAATATCTTCACCATCTTAAAGCAACAATCTTTCCTTAGCAAAATTTTATAAAACTATTCTGCTTTTTTTTAATAATAAAAAGCAGTATGATTCTTTCAGCATGTTCAATCTGCGATAAACTACTTGATAATATATACATTTAACATACGTAGTGATATTCCTAGTTGAAAGAATTCTTCCTTAAAAAAAAAAAAAAAAAATATATAAAAGCATGCTTATTTCTTCGAATGTCCTACAACTACAGCGAAATAAATTTTACGGAAGTTATCGCGTTTCCACATTGTCACGAATAAACATAGAGATTTGTTTCGCGTGTCCACAATATCGAAATTGAAATTCATTGAAAGTACATTGATTTCAGCGCTCAATACAAACGTTGTTTGATATAACGGTAAGAATAAATGTTATATGTGATTTTCCAATTTCGCGCATTTCAACATCACTTGCCGCAGGTCGGCCTGTTTATCGGATTTATTTTCGCGGGATACGCTTGTACGATTACATGCCAATTTTGCATATTCCCATTGTCGCGGACTATAAGAAAAAAAAGAAAAAGAACATCATCGTTCGACGATGAAAAAGAGGAAAAGAGAGAAATTGGCTTTCTTGTCTCTCATCGCGAACCGACATACGATCAATAGCGAATAGTACTTTCTCAGACATATGATTTGTTCTTACGAATAATCAAATTGATTCAGCGATATATTCACGATGCAATCTAACAAGCGCTTATTAATTTTCTCCATTTTTTTTACTTAGAATAATTATAGACATAATTCGCGCACGCGTGATCCACTTAGTATCAGCAATAATAAACGGACAATTACAGAAATGTTTAATTATTTTTGTTTTCAATAATTCAAGAGATTTATAAAACTTCTAATACAATATACAGGATGATCTACAATGAGTGTAAAAAACTTTGACAGCTTGTTCGCGAGATCATTTTGAGTAAAAAATGTTATATAAACATAGGTCCTATTTCAATTAGTTATAGAATTAGAAGAGATCAAAATTTTATTGCATTATTACCTTTGGGGTCACTTAAAAGCAAATTATCTACAGTGTTAAAATAAATATTAGTGAACAATTACTCCAAAGAATAAAGAATGCGGTCAATCAAATTCACGGCGATAATGTCATTGTACGTGTTTATGACTCGATGATTCGCAGATGTCAAGCATTCAAGCTCAAAGAGCACATTTTGAGTACTTGTTATGATATTCATACACTAGATTGTTATTTTTCAATAATTGTTAATTTATAAATAGAATGTTTTGTTTTTTAAATTGTAACTAATTAAATCTACTATTTATTGCTGCATTAATAAAACTCTGATCTCTTGTAGTTCGATAACTAATCAAAATAGGACCTATGTTCATATAACATTTTTTTACTTCAAATGACCTCCCGAACAAGCTGTCGAAGTTTTTTTACACTCGTTGTAGATATCGTTACTTCATAATCCTTCTAATTTATGTTTATTGAAAGAATTTATTTTAAAATTTATTATCGTAATAAATATTTCCATTATATCCATTTAATTAATATATCCGATCACACTCATATTAGAAATACGTAAGAAATCAAGAGCCATCAGCCTCCGTGGCGCAATCGGCTAGCGCGTTCGGCTGTTAACCGAAAGGTTGGTGGTTCGAGCCCACCCGGGGGCGCATATTCTTTTGTACCACAACAACAGTTATGAATCGTGCAATAACAATGCTGTTCTTAAAAAAAAATCCATAAGAGATTGATCTGCAAGTGCATACAAAACAATACTACGCCCGCAGATAAAGGTTCAAACCGCTGATTTTCTTTTGATTAATAGCCGAACGACTATTAATACTAATCGATTGCGGCACAGAGGCTCACTAGAAAAAATAATATACTTTAATTGTTTTTATTTATAAAAGAAAATATATATTTTTAACAAAATCTTTATTTTCGGCAAACCTAGAAAGTAGAGAGAAAGGCGAAATGTTATGTTACTATTTGCAAAACATTTACCATTGGAAGAGATCGATATAAGTATGTGTATGTACGTTACAGATATTATCCTTTTGTCGTTAGTTCTTTGTCAAAATATTTCACTAAAAATGCAATGATTCAGCGTAGTCAGCATATCAGAAGAGCTCATGAAATATTTACGCGAGCAGATCGAACTTTGCAAAACCTATCTAGTCGTGTCTTGATCGCGAGCACGTGCACACAAAATACACATCACACACATACTTCTCTATAAGCACGTTCATAAAGAATGCGATATAGTTTGTGCTAGCAATATATTTGATCCATCCATCACTAGATGTCGCCAAGAGACTAAGTGAAACTCGTGAGAAAGATTCGATCAGCAATACTACATAAGAGAACCAAAGAGACGACTAAAGCAGGTCATCAGTAAGGATATTACTGATCAACACAGCAAATGATGAGTAATTGGAGATGATCCATGATTAAACTCCACCCTGTAATCGTAGAATCGCAACTACGGTTGTCAGGAATTCTGATGCTGCCCTGATGACTCAAATTTTTTTTCATATACTCTTATAAAGTACTTGCAAGAATAAAGCTGCATATCCGCTGTTTTAACGATAAGAGCAATCCAATTTTTTTATTTTATTTTACAGTAATTAGTAAATTCTTCTTTATGCTCTTCATTTACTCTTTTACTCTCATTTACTTCATTTACTATTCATATTTGAAATGCGTATTCAAGAAGGCAATTTGTAAACCTAAATATTTGTAAAAAAAAAAAAAAGAACTCTGACTCAGTAAAATAAAATGTAGCAAACAAATTACACAAAAATGTTTAACACATTAAATGTGGCAATTTATATTATTAATTGGCTCTATAATAACGATGTTTTAATGTAAATATATCAAAATAAATAGAAAATTACCTAAACTAAATAACGAGCATGTATGTGCATGTGTCAAAAATTGCATTATATCATTAAACATGCATACAATTTTTAATTAAACCTTTGAGCAATTAATCAAAATCGCGGCACTCATTAAGAATTTTCATAATAAATTACAAACGTGTAAAATTGCTATTGACACGTGAATTTTCATAAATATATTTAGCATAATGAAATGACAATCATGTTACACTCATCGATTGTATTTTTATCACAACGTTGGTCACTTTAAGATATCTAATTTTTCTCGTAAAATTGAAGGAACTGCGTTCGACAGCAAAATCACGTTATCGTGAAACCAACGCAATGCATGCAGTTGCATGGCAGTCGGTTAACCAAAACTCATTAAGGCCAGCGTCGGGTGCGTCACGTGTCCGGAACACGCGACATGTTCGACGGTTATCATGGAACGAAAAGCGGGACAGAAACTAAAGACAATAGGGCGAAAATTCACGTGTTCCTCATCCACAAACGAAAGTTAGACAGCTCAAAGAAGGAAAGACTCTTTAATACCCGTGAAAAAATATTTCCATCGTCTGGATAGTTGCATGTGCAACGCTGATAACATGATATCAAGTGCAGTCAAATTTTATATTCGCCGAAGGTTACATATTCAAACATTAGAGTTTCGAGCGGTCACGTTTTATGTAAACAAAACATCCATATATTAATTCGGATTATTTTTTTTTTTTTTAATGCAATTCTATAACCCGATTAAAAGTTTAAACTATATTAAAAATAAAAATAAAAGTTTAAAATAAAAATGAGACTAAATATAATAAATTTAAGATAAATAAAAATTTATATTTATAATGTACATTTTTTATCCATTAATTCCGCTTCTCAATTTTTTGGTAAACAGAATCATTTTCTTTCCATGAATATATCTTTTGGACGAGGAATCCCTTTTCTCGTGTCCCTGTCGAGTTGCAGCAAAAACGAAAAGCCTAGCTTTTACAATGGAACCGACTGCCTATCAATGTAAACTCCCGATCGTTCGACAAACTTCATTTTGGGATTCCGCGCGTTTGATCTGGCGCGAGTCAAAAGACTGGAATGGCAAAGAGAATAACGAGCCGGTGAAGAGAGATAAAGGAAACGAACGAGGAAACTAATTACCTGTGAAGCCGAGTCCAGACCAAGCGAATGAATACGAACGATCACGAACGAATATCAACGAATCAATGAGAGGAAGTATTATTTAATTAAAAATTTCCTAAACTGTTATTTTATTAAAAACATAAAAAATTAATATAAGTCTTAATAAATTAAAAAATTAATTAATTAGAACGATCGCGTGAAACGCGCATGCAAGCCCGATAGAACGGAGATTAGAAAAGAAAAACAAGATAAAAAAAATAAGAGACCGTGTCAGGTCTGGAAACTTTCATTGTATACGTAGTCGAAAAATGGCGAAGTAGGACGACGGAAGTATTAAAAAAAAAGTGAAAATACATAGGGATTGTAATTCTATACTCGTTTCTCTCTCGTTCCCTCGGGACCATAATTCTCCGCTTTCCGCGAAAATCTCACCTCGGAGCGTCGCTCGAGCGAAAGTTTAGTTAACTCTCAGCGATCTTTCCTTTGTTCACAATACTTCTTTCAGTATTTTCCCGTTGCGAACACCGTTTGCGTTTCATCTCTCTCACGTATCCGGCTTCGAGTCAGTATTTCGTTTATCGGATGTTTCGGCAAAAAAAAAAGATATACGAGAGAGAGAGAGCGGCGAGCGACTTTCTCGGAAGTGTTCGATTTCAAAGTTAAACCGTTTGGTTTACGTATTACCACACAAAGACTGCCAATTTTCTCTTTCTCTTTGCCGAATAGTTGGGCAAAGCTTTCAGCCACTTTTCCACCCTTTTGCCGAGCCGAATCCCTTCCTCTCTCCCGGTACCATACTTAAATCGTCGGCGCAGCCTCTTTAGCCGCGGCTGAAGCTTACTGATAGGCTTCTCGAACCAGGCTCGATTGCTCCGATCTTCTTTGTCACGATAATGACTTTCTACCTTCGTCTTCTTCCTGGCGCTCACATACGTGCGGCGTCTCCATCGACACCGTTCTTTCTCCCTCTAGGAATTTTTTAGCATCTACTTCTCGAGTAACCCAATTCCTTCCAAAGATCGTCGTCATGGACGACGGATCTCCTCTTCGCGACTTAGCGCGCCCTAGTTTCATCGATCTCGCGTTTTCCCTCGTCCATCGTTGTTATGTTATGTCAAGCGATTGTACAGATTGAAGATTGAGTAAACGATCGACAACGATTGAACGTTTGATAAAATATTCTCTGCGGAGAGGAACAAAATTTTCGACACGCTCTCGAACTCTTAGGAGAAAACAAATTTTTTTCAAGTTTGTGATATACTTCAATCTTATTAAAGACCAAAAAATCTATTTACAATTATCGTTTAATAAGCTATATTTTCAACATTACAGTGATTTTCACAGTATTAAAAAATATTCAATTCAGTAAATAAATTCGTCTAAATCCATGCTTACATATTCATGTATACGAAACTAGTTCTGAGTTAACAAATAAATAGCGTGTATTTTTAATTGAAGGTAAAAAAAGATAAGATTAGTGATATATATTCTCAAGTGTTCCCGACTGCTCTGGGACCTTTCGATGTGGGAAACTTTTCTAAACTCGCCGGTAATATTATTAAAGCCGTTTTCATCGACACGAGTTCTCGCTATAGAATTTTTTTGTGAAAAGTTACAGAACCAGAGTATAACACGATTTGGAAGGAAAGAGGGAAAGGGAAAGACTGCTACGACATTACTGGAGTAAGCGTTACGTGAGATCCTAAAAGGCTGGGGCGGTATTCTTGAAAGAGAGATGCTATGAACGAAAGCTACGACGCGCTGACAAATTGAGTTTTAGACCCCGCTGGCCGTGTCCTTCCATTCCGATGGATTTTTCCCACGGGTCAATGGAACGGCTTCTCTTATGGGATATCACGTACGCCCTCTTGCCTTTAGCAAAGGGACGACCGATGGTCACTTTTCCCAGCATCGCTCAGTAAGTCATAGTGTTAAATGGAACATGATGAAACGTAATGACTAGCTTTCATCTCTGACAATGAGTAAATCGTAAAAATGGAATATACGAATAAACACTCGTTCAATAATTCGCGATTTATCGTCAATTATGAAAACACAAGTATTAATATATGAGTGACGGTGATATTTAAAGAAAAGCATATTTTGCAAGCCTAAAATCTTATATTCTTCGAATCAATCACTTTCTTCAAAACACAATATGGAAATATAACTTGAAAATACATATAAGTCTTTAAGAATAAAGCTGCAAGTAGAAAGTAAAAATTGAAATTACGATTAATATATTTTCCATCGAAATCTCATATTAAATAATTTTCTGCGTAAAAATATTAATTACTTGTGTTATTTTTGTAAACTGATATTGTTAATAAATTAATGCATTTATATTTTCCAAAATTGTTCTCTCTGATAGAATTGTTCGATTAATATACTTTCCACAAAAAGAAATCTGATAATTAAATCAATTCTATTGTCGCCATTATTTCGTTACGGTAAAAGCACGCTCATTTTTCCTCGAGGTAAGTCGGTCTCGAGGGGACTAATAAAATCTCCAGTGCGAGCACCGCAAAGCCGAGGTCTATGGTCCCGATCTGAAAGAGTCACGCCCCGTTTGCGATTACGACCGGAGTCACTTTATCTTGTTCTATGCAGCCGACTAGATGGCAGTCATCAAGACATACAAGTTTGCCCCATAGTATGATAACAAGATGAACTTTCGGTCGCTATGCCAGATAGTTGGAGTGATACATGGATCATTAGAGGGTCGGGCCGCTCGTTATCGTCGTCGGTTATCATCGGCTCGCTCTGATAATCCAGCTCTGTGTAACCTGGACGCTCGTCGCGATGAAGCGTACGGAAATTTCGCGAAGAGTAATCGAGAAGGTGGGTTTACCTAGTGGTATCATATATATAGCGGAGAGTTCGGTCTTCGCCTGAAATATCTCCTTACAAGTGAACTTGTGAACAAAACTCGTCTACAGATCTCGACTCTCTCAACTATTGTTAAATGTTTCATGTACCAACGTAAATTTCTACCAAGATCTCTCGTATTGTTCGATGAAGCAGATATTAATTCTAAGGATCCCGATATATATCACAAGGTATCGTCATCGTCAAACATCGTATCATATATGTTGCTTAAACATTTGCAATTTTTTTGTTTATAATTTAAAAAAAATTCTTTTAAACTTTTAAACTATTATTAACACAATTCTCCCATTTTTTATTTATATGCGACCAAAGATATTCGGATATGATTTCATGCAAAAAAACAAACTAGAGAAACGTAATAATAAAGAACAGATAATTTGTAGTATTTTTCTAATTATTCTTTTAAAATTATAAAGAAAGTTTCTTTCATTTATCAATCGTGATAAAGTTTTACTAAATGTCGAAACTTTGGTCGTGCTTCTGGTTCGTTCAAAAACTCTCCGAAACCCCATTATGATGAATAAATGTTCCCGATACGGAGATTAATTACTCTCAAGACGTGCAAAAGTTCTTTAAAAGTTTTTTTTTTGTCGAGATCAGATCATCAAAATTTTCTAAAACATTTGTGGAATGCAATTTGTGGAATTAAATCTTACTCACTTAATTTCAGGCGGCCTTGTTTCTTTGCATCTCTAATTTGAGAATCTTTATTAAATTATAATATATTAACAAAATATAATGTATATTTAATATAAAAGATTAATATTAAAATTAATTAAGGGATGCATATTAAAAGATTGCAACAGCTGTGACAGTCTTCGACACGTTCCCTAATGAAGAATCCTAAATCGATCGAAGAATCTCTCATTGGAATTAATAAGGCAGAATATTTTGGATGCCCCACTCTGTGTACAGCGGCATACTGTTATTCGTGGAAAGCCAATTGTGCGATTTATATGCATAATTCATCGAACGGTACTTCGCAGCTGTGCTCTTTCAACAGCTCTCAAAACTCTCCGAGAAAAGTGAAAAGTGTCCCCCTCCCTCCATCTTTTCCTTTCCGTTGAAAAATTTTTTTCTCTATCAGGAGAGGAACGGGAAACAAACCGGCCGCCGAGTAGACAAAGTGTACGATGTTGCCAGCCGCCGCATTTTCGCGCAACTTTCGTAGCGCCATTTCGTCCGATGAAACTTCAACGGGATTTTCATAAAGCCCAACGTAGGGTCGAGAACAAGCCGGTGATTCGCGAACGGCAAGGAGAGCGCAGAAGGATGAAGCAGCGAAATGGAAGGGAAACTTTCCTATCCACGTCGTGAAAACTCGCGGCATGAGTTATCTCTTTCTTCTCTCGGCCTCGGCCTCGGCCGCGATTTTCTCGAGAAATCGCAAAAATCTTCGGAACTATGATCAATTCTACAAAGTTTGTGTATCGTTATAGTTAGCAAGAAGGTTGAAGTATCTAACGATATTTTTCTTAAAATTGAGGTATGCGACCGGACAACGACTTAAACGCGCAAATCGCATTAAATATAATTTTTTAAAAGAAGAGACTTTAATGTTTAAGTCGAGATCTAAATCACTCTCCGAAAACAGGCAACATATATCTTTACTTCATCCCCAAATGTGTTTTACAACGCAATATGAAAGATGTAATTTAATATTGCGACAATACATTGCGGTTTACTTCTGCGAGAAATACAAGATGTGAGTAGACGTGAGTAGACTGAATCAAGATGTAAGTAGACTTTCACAGACGTGTGAGAATGACTATATAGATTCAAGTGGATTATTCATCAAATTCACTTTCTTGAATGGGATAATTTTCTAGGAGCGATATACGCGCGGAAATGACAAGGAGAACCAGAAAATACGAATTTTTCAGTTTCAGAGTTTCCAATAGTTTTCTCGGTTATCTCTCTTCAGTTATTTAGCTCTCGACATTTAATGCAATAGTACGATAAATAATGCGAATAAAAAAGAGATCGATAGTAAAGGAGGAGTTTCGGATAATAGTGTGAATAGCACCTGCGATCCGCGGGATCTAGGCGCCATCCATCTACGTCGTCGGGGACAACTCGTTCAGCATATCAATCGTCGCTCCGGTCGTGACGAATAGCACAACGAGCCGAAAAATATGGCCTCTTTATCATTCATTCTCCTTTTCTTCCTTTTCCTTTTCTCCCTCTCTTTCCTTTCTTTCCCACCATGTGATAGATAAATAGACAAACGATGCCGTCACCGAACGCTGACGACTAAAACGAGCCATTTCGAAGTACCGTAAGCGCATATGGCTATTGAAGAAAATATATCGCGTAATCAATCGAAAGGTCTTTTGAAATATTTTCTGAAATTTAACGAGAAAAGAGAGAGAGAGAGAGAGAGAAGAAAACTTTTAAAAAATCCAACTGGACGATTTAATTTCGAAAAAAAATTAATGTTTAAGTAGAAATCTAAATCACTGCCGCTAGAAAAAAATATATTTTTTTTTCTGAGGATTAATTACAAAGATATCAAAATCGATTCAAAATTTGTAAATAAAGCTAGGAGAAAGACATCCGATGAAATTATTATTTCTAAAAAAATAATCTTCAAATTTATTAAAGAATTCGTATGTATAGAAAAAGTTAGGAAAAAAGATAAAACGAGAATATCTTTTGCACAATATACATCTATATAGAAGTTTCAACTTTCAATTAGCATTATGCACTCTGCGCATTGCATTGTTTTCATTACAATTTCTTCAATTATCTCAAGCGGTTAATACTGTTATTCGTGTATAGAGATAATCGATTTGCTTGAAAGCATACCACATTCAAGTTATCATTCTCGTGACGATTCTGTTTCGGTTTCCAATTTTCTTTCTGTCGTGTCGAATCTGGAACACGCTCTTCTTTCGATCGTTCATAAAGTTTCAATAAAATTCATCCAGGAACGAATGGCTAAACGAACGAATGGCTCTCTCTCTCTTTCTCTCCGCGCTCTCCTCCTCTTCTTCATCACCCGAAACAAATTACCTCTGTGTAGACGTTCGAACTACCGAAAGCTATTACGCGGCTTCACCGGTGGAAATTTCCGACGAAATGTAGACCTAAACGGCTCGATTCCGCAGATAGGAGGGACACAGTCAGCCAACCATGCACTGGATCGTCGCTTTAACTCGCACGTTTAACGAAGCGGTACGAGTCTCGTCTTCACGACGATAAGAATATTCGATGAAGCAGCATCACGAGCAAAACGAAGTTTCGAGAGAAATCGGGACAATTGAGAAAATATATAATTACTATAAAAATGATTTTATAATGTGCATATTGATGTTTGTATGTTTTAGAGAATGAGAATATCGAATTTCTCTAGTAATTCTATACCAGTATTACATATACATATTGTCATAAACCCCACAATGCTAGAAATTTAATTATCAATTATCTTTTAATTATCAATAATCGAAATTAAATAATCAAATATTATTGAATGTCAAATATAGATATATAATAGAAATTTTGATGATATCTCAATAAATACATAATTTTTCAGTAATAGCGATATATTATAAAAATATTATGTTAGTAATATTACAAAAAAAAATTATATTTAATATTAAAATATTATGTCAGTAATACTACATGAAATATTATGTTAGTCACACTGGTACACAATACCGGTATTATAAAAAAATATAATGTTTATATTGACCTAACAATAAGTCACACTAGTATTTATATGAATTGCTTTAATCTCACTTATTATATAGAATCAGTAAACAATATTTTTTAATAAAGATAAAAAGATTTTTTATACTAGTTTTAATTTCTGATATATTTATATATTTAATGCATTATGTTTATATTTTATATTAACAGCTTCTTGATTCGATTTTTAAAATCTTTTAAAGAATCTTTGAAAAATTAAATAAAAAATAAATTTAAATTTTAAATATCCATTTGAATCATTTAATAATTAAAAACACGTTAATACATCAAATTATACCCATAGAATTCAAACAACTTTAATATTTTAAGTATCGAACGTGATCAGATTATTAAAATAAAAGGAAAAAGGTTATCGAAAACTAGCTCATTAATTTCTTGTTTGAATCATCATCTATTGCGGATGCAACCAGGCCAAACCTTTTTACCTTTTTACCTTTCTGTAAGCATACCTGAATGAAAAAGTTCTACGGTCAAACTAAAAGAGGATTAAAAACTTGAATCCTGGAGCTAGTACTTGTTTCTTTCAGCATTATAAAAGAAATCTGTATGTGTATATGTGTGTGTGCATTGCGTGTTGAATACAATATTTTTTAAAAAATTTTAAAACTTTCTTATTATTAACTATTACATGCTTTATATCTTGTTTGATAAATTGTGGTGTATTTTTATTCATCTTTATTTCATCAGAAAACCCGAGAGACGTAGTACGCTCTATGCTTTGATTTAGAAACTTGAAATCGCGCACGATGTTTTGCTTAAAAATCGGAATCACGTATAACGGTAAGTGTTAGATCAGGCGGCATGGAAAGCTCTCACGTTCGTGGGAATTCTCGGAGGAGCGGTATATACCGGAAGCCTTTATACGAGCGCTGTTCTTTCTGACGTCTCTCGCGTGCCCAGGGATTACGACACGATTTCGAACGGAACTAATTTGCCGCGACTCCCCGGAATTTCCGCAGTAACGGATGTCTTCGAGAGCTTTGGAGCTTCCGACGTGCCGCATCAGCAGTGACGTAAACGCTCAAGTACACCCTCACATTACAACAGATTTTGTGGCATCCTTCAACTTTTACCTTTGTTGACGTCGATCTCGATTACGCCGACGAATTACTGATACCGACGAATTACTGATTTTTTTCTCTCTTCCTTTTTCCTTTTTCCCGGTCTTACTTCCCCTTCTCCCTTACACGATAGCTACAGAGTGACGTTAGTTGCGCCACTGCGCTATAGAAGGTATAGGTAGAGGCGCAGGTGGGCGACATTAAATATTAATAATCATCTGCCGCGGAGATATGAATCTTTAACACGATTTATCCCGTTTTACGTTTTATCTCCGAGACTCGCCTGCGCTTAAATTAAAAACAAACTGTGCTTTGTTTTCCTAGGATTTATGTGAGATTTATAATATATGTGTGTTTACCTTTTATTCGACACATTGTTACCTCCAGCCGTTTATTCATAGCAAAATTAAAGAACTTATTTCCGGATTGTTTCAAATTTATATTTAAAAATGGATATGGACAAAGCTTTTAACAAAACTTTGCAACACGTAATTTGCACAGAAAAAAAATGGAAATGTTTATACTCTGTAATTTCTATTTAAAAAAAAATACGGATCCATTCTCTATGAAGAGAGAAAGAGAACAAACTTATATTAAATTATAAGAAATGACGTCCCTTCACAAATTCACAAGTAAATTTATACTTTTATACACCGTGACGCAAGTACCTACTTAAGTATATATTAAATAACGAAAACTGCAGCTGCAGTTTCTCTGATGTCCGACGCGCGATCGGATACCGTGTGCTATGATCTTCATAGAGATACGAGAACGTACGTACACGCACATGTATAGAGAATGGTCTCCCGCGGCCTATTTTATGTATTTTCACTCTCATCCTCGTGTCGTAGATCGTAGCTCTTTCGTCGTCCCCTTTTCATCGCCCCGCCCGTAAATTCAGGTCAGCCCCGGTCATTGCTTTTACAGCAGTGTACATCTCATCCCTCGCGGCCTCTTTAACTCTTCCACTATTCGACTACCCCTTCGTGAACTCTCGTCCATTAAACTTATTTTCAATATATGTATATGTATATTGATATATACATATATATATATATATGGAACTTGCAATAAAATATGCAAAAATATTCTACACGTACATCGTTCGTACAGAATAGAAGTGAAATCTAATCAAGAATCGATTATTAATAATGCTGTATAAGCGTGAATTTAGAAAACTCAATTTTTTAATTCGCGAGTTAAATGTTGATAGATACATACATTGTATTCCTCTCGAAAAAATTTAGAGTAAATCTTTAAAATAGATTTAATTATATGCGTAGAGATATATATCTATATTTTTTTATTATAAAATTATTCCATGATAAAAAATTTCTACATTTACCTTAACTTTTAATAATAGATAATAGTTTGAAAATCGAATAGTGAAAAGTTTCATTAAAACTCTTAAGCGAATGTTGAACATATGATTTTAAAATATTTCAGTATTGACATTTTTAATCTTGCTAGATTTACGAGAATTATCAGCGAAAAACGAGCCATGATTGGCTAGGCGGATCCTCGTTACTCCGTGGTTATTATCAATTATTATTCTCGTCTGATGTGCACCACATTCAATTTTACGAGTCATTATACGCAGTATTCTCCAAGCGGCCGCGTATTTCGCAGTTTCTGGTTTAACGCTCCTTGGAATGTCGAAGAAACGCAATCGACGATTATGACGAGAAAAGATTGTACAGATTCATGCCGGTCATTAACTATTACGATCACTCGCATTAGAATATAAGAAATAGTCCATAACAAATCATCTTTCTTTATTTATGCATCTACTTTGATATATATGTATAATTTTAAATAGATTTTTCGTTTGAAAGGAAAATATCGAGAGATTTATCTCCTCGTTATTTTTAGTCCTTTTCCAAATTTTTTTCGGTAGAAAGGTAGAATTGTTACGATATTATTAATTGGCGCTGTTGATTCTTTTTCTCATTTGATATTTTTTTAATTAATCCTCAAATCTGCTAAAATAAAATCCACTTGAAACCACATGAAAAGATTTTACCACGTGTTCGTATACTCTAAAGTTTGATTTTGATTTGTAAAACTTCTCACTTTCAATCAAAATTACCAATCTCTTTTCTGTGAAAAAGTCTACTTTAAATTTATTACGGAATTCGCAGATAAAAAAATATGCCCTGACATCAAGTATAATTTACATATTTTCTAAAACGACGACTTAATTCGAAAAACAGATCTTTCCAAAGAGCTTATCAATGCCCGTTAAGCCCGTGTAAAACAACAATTCGAGAGTTTTCGAGAGGATCCTGATATTGGATCGCAATTTCACATTTCAATCAATGACGAATTAATTACGGCTCTCTGGAATTAATATACGCGTCACACTCATACACAGTAACCAGTCGGCCGTGCACGCAAAACACAACAGTTTCGCGTCGCGTAATACGTCGCGTCGCCGGTATTGTTTATCAACTGAAAGGTAGAATTGTTACGATATATTAATTGGCGCTGTTGATGCCGGTTATTGCTGCAACTTGGCTTATTACAACCGTCGATGTATTGTTGTTACGTTCGTGATTACGGATCTTCATGCCGTAAAATTTATCGTTCTTACGTACGGATTAGTATATCTCCGCTGCCTACCGTAATCAATTTAACAATTAATTAATCTCCGCGCGCGTATTTAGCAATATTTAAATCCGATAACCACAGATCTGATTCCGATACAATAATCCCTGTTTCGTTGCTGCATATAATTGTTACCGTTATATCATTATTATTATTATTATTATTACTTGGATTTAATAAGAGAGAGCCTTTATATTGCAGAAACATTTTATCTCTACTTATAAGCATAATTAATTTTTTAAGAAGATTTGCGCGTAAATGCGGATTTTCTTGCTTGCGCAAAAGCGAAGCGTAAAAGCTTGCCACTTTCATTGTTATTGGGTAATCAGGTTTATGAGTCAAACAGCACAAAAAAAACTGCTGCAAACTTACCGTAAACAGCTGCCTTGGGAGCGTCTGAGTGAGTCTCTATTGGACGGTTTCCTGTAAAAAAAACGGACCGTGTTATTTTATTATTATTTTTATTATTTATTATTTTATTATTTATGCATGTATTATTTTATTATTTATGCATGTATTATTTATTATGCATGTATTATTATAATTATTGTGTTATTCTATTTTTCATCTCTCTCTCCCTGTTTGAATTATTTAATTATATCTCATATAATATAGAAAAAGCGGAAACGAAAAAATAAATATCTCAAAAACGTGTTTTTTTTTTTCGATTATTTTCAGCGATTATTTTTTTTCTGTCCCTCCACACATGATATATAAATAAATAAGAAATTTAAGTAATTTCCCACATCACATTAAGTTAATTTTTCACAAATATAGTAAATGGGATGTTGTATTTAATTTAGATTAAATTTAGAATTAATTTAAATTAAATTAAATGTCAGCTAGCAAAATTCATTTTGAGCTTTTTCGACTTTGTGTTTGCATATTTAAAAAAAAATAATAAGAAGACAGTAACTTGTCATAAATATCTTCTCGTAAAATGCTGAGAGAGAGAGAGAGAGAGCGAGTATACGAGATAACGAGTAGCACAATAAAATATTTAATCTAATGTTTTATCAAATAATTCGGAAGCACATATTTATTTTAAATTTGTAAGAATTATAAAATATGCCGTACGTAAATTTAAATGACCGAGCACTTAACAGTATATCTGTAATGTTTCAAAAACTTTGACTATCATAGCAATTATATACAAATTATACTATATACTTTCTTGGAAACCACGACATTTAGAATCTTATTAGTCTCTTAGTCTCACTACAGTCACATTTTCCAAATGACAAATGCAAATTAAATGGAAAATAAAGTAGTCATTCATGCGCTAGTAATTTCCAAGAAAATACAGATATCATTCATATAAATTCTTTGACGCGATAGTTGAAGTGTTAATAAAGTGGTAAAATATGAAGAAATGTATCACACATAGAACTAATGGTCGGTAAAATTGCGACGGTAACACCGTCACGAACATCGCGGAGTTGTTCCCTGGCGTGTTTCCGACAAAGCATAAATCATAACAGGACGTCCATCCGCGAAGACGATTGCAGGGAGGTTTTGCGTCAATTATTCTTGTAGCAACCACGTCGCGCGTCGCTTAAGAGCGGTTATTAAACTTTTCCTTCGTCGCACGTTATCACCACACGTACCATATTTTTTACTGTCGGCTACTATCAACACTGAAAGATGGTACAAACGAAGAAGTATATATTTCACGGAAATCAAATTTTTTTAGACGAGATATATATATCACAACATTTACAATTAGATACTATATAAAATTTTTTGACGCAGTATACCTATAAGCACGACGAAAATTTCCGTGCATATTTATAGGAGTAAATGGAAGGTGTTATATTACAAGAGATCGTTTCCATGGAAATTTTAAACCAGATTATACATATATGTTGCAGGCTTCTTTTAAAATCAACCGTTTTATAAAGGGTCACATTTTCATAAACCGGCTTTTTGTAAAAAAAACTAAAATTACAAAGAGTTTGCGACATATGTATATAAATGTATATGTGTATGAAATAGATATGTGTATACATATATACACAGATATGGATATATGTATAATAAAAATGTTTTTTTAAAAATTTATTACGTGCACTTTCAACTTCAGTTTTCAAATAAGAGAGTTTTCTTATATACATAAGTAAATTGAAAAAAGATATCATTTTCGGATATTTACACTGAATATCTATTTTTAGCAAAATATTATACAAGCAAACAATTCAATTTACGTGACGAAAGCACAATAACAAAAAATTAACATTATTTCTTACAAAATTGAAGTTGAAATTCGGCTACTGTTGTATGAAATATTGAATCACATTAGCGAACACTTAGCGAAAGCTCTAAATCGCGCGACAAGATTGTCGGCGAAAAAAAAGCGAATAAGGGGAATATCAAATCAGCAGCCAAACCTCGCAGACATTCCATATTCATATACATACATACATATGTACGTACATACATTTTTTGTGTGGTGTGTGTGTATGTATGCCGTATAAAGCCAGGTAACGTGTAAGGTCGATATTTTTCATTTACCTTTATATTACAGTCAAAAATGTGTTCTACGGATGGAACACCAATCTCTGTGAGCATACTTTACAAATGCGCAGATTTATACGCGGAGGTTGAGACGCAACTGGGTATAAAAGAAAAGTAAACTGGGTATAAAAGAAAAGTACAAGAGATATATAAGATATTTCAGTCTTAAGCTCTCAAGTAACACGTTTTCAGTAACCTCCTCTAAAGAAAAATTCCATATACAATTTTTGTAAAAAAGAAGAAATTTTATCTCCATACACAATATTTGTAAAAAAAGAAAAAAGAAAAGAATATTTTCTCTTCATAAAAGAGATTTCGTAAGAAAGAAATAGGAGAAGAAATGTATCGCGTCAATTGCATACGAATCAATGAAAAAATAAAAATATTCCTTTCACAACACATGTCCTTAGAAAAAGATACAATACGCGTAAATTTGGTGAGTACGATATAAAGAGTCAAGCGACGTTACACCTGTGTCTGTCACAATGATCGATATAGAACGATATGGAACGATATTCGAACGAGTTTACGGATATCTACAACCATGTGCCGCGCGGTACCGACAGTCACTGACATAAAAACCACCGAAAAATCTCGTCACGTATCCTGTTGCGGTCCGATATTGAAAGGCTGACGCAGCAGACTATAAAGAATCCGCGATGTTCCTTTGACCCGTGGTTGGTTTATAGGAAGTCGAACGAGGGGATGCTCCGTGGCAGCCGGGATCCGTTAAATATTAAATACCGACCGCCGGCTGCTCGTCGCGCATTAATAAATTTCAAATTACATATATCAACGTGCGCGAGAAATTTCGCCGGCGTTCATCATTGATACGTGTTTTAGAACCTCGTTAATAATGAAGAGGCCGATAGGAAATTGAAAACGATCCCATCGCTACTCTAATGTAGCAATTTCACGGGGTCGTGGATATTTCTTAGCTCTATATTATATCATTTGGACAACCGTAATAACGGTGGTCCTTTGTGTTGAACGAAATGAAAGCTCGAGGGTTAATATTAAATTCCTCTCAGTAGGATACATGCAGCCGTTGTATCTTGTGCTTATTCGTGTGGTTAAGTAATTATAGGATAACATAAATTCATTATTAAATTGTATAATAACGAATATCAATAACTACGGAAGAATAGATAAGCTCATATAATAATTATCTCTGATAATTTTTGGATTCGCAAGAGTATATATGATATTTTTCTCACTTTATCTGTATTTATTTCATCTATCTGTATTCATTATTAATTTGTAGAAAAACAGTATTAAATTTGTCACGAGAAATAAAATTACCCTCTTGTCCCATTTTGCGCGCAATCTTGTTATCATGCTTCTAGCGCTCGCTATGCTAGAACAATCGCGACAGGTAAACTGTAGACGAAACTTGACAAGGGGAGACAAAAGGATGTCTATCGTACTTTTCTTCGAAAGCTTCGAGCTCTGGATCCTTCTCCCCTGGGTCTTGAGGTATCTACGAGCTCCCTGACAATTTCAGACTCTGCATCGACCGAAATTGAATTATCCAAACAAAATTTTCGTTGAAATCTACTAGAATATCCACTTCAGGAGACGATACTCAAAATACCGTGAACCATCTTTGTTGCATGTTTGGCAAGTGTGCGTGTTTTTTTAGAATAATATTATTAATTCAGCGCATATATACATGTGTGATGTGTATGTGTATGACATTTTTTTTTATATACGCGTACTAATGTACTAAACAATTTTCTTCCATCTATAATTAAATGCACGGCAAAAATTATTTCAATAATTCGCTATGTTTTTGTTCGATTACATTTTGTGCGTGAGTTTATTTAATATGTGCATGCCACGTGCATATTCCATTTACTGAAAAACACGTATTTTTCGAAAAAAGTTAATTGCATTATTAAAATAGTTTTTCTTTACAAAATAAAATAAAATAAATTACGAATTTTTTTAATATAGAAATTCTCATACATACATACCTACATACATACCTACATACATATATATATATATATATATATATATATATATATATATATATATATATATATATATATATAGAGAGAGAGAGAGAGAGAGAGAGGGAAAGAGAGAAATTAATGTAAATTCAAAGAAGTAGATCCAGTTTTGGACGCTGACGAGAATAGCAACATCTGACAACGATCGGAATATTTGCCGATTATTGTAATTGGCATCTAAATAACCGTGGAAAAGTTTGAATTGTTAGAGATGCTGCTCTCGTATAACAAGAGAAATAAGGGGAATTTATTGACACAAAACAATCTCATTGAGTGATAGAGGAAAACGTCTGCAGACAAATGCTGCAGGCACTTTTATTATACTTCTATATTGCTTTATGCTTTTTGCAATTAAACGTCGTTATCGTTTTGTCGCAGAAAAACATAATCTTGCTTGCACTTACAAATATTCAAACAAATACTCAAACTGCCCTCCATATAATTCCTTGAAAAAAATAGAACATATTTTTTTCAGAAAACGAGAAACTTGGGAAGAGATTATATAAAACGATATCTTGCCAATGTTAAATCAATTGTCTAATTTCATTAAACAGATGTTATTAAAATTCGCAGGGTATTTAACTTCTTTATTAATATATTTTACTATAGTATAAATTTGAGTGTTAACAAATTTCTTCCAGGTTAAACGAATTATTGTAAAAATACAATATATACAATTATCTATTAATTCGTAAAATTTTCTATGTTTTTTAAATTGCTTCGATGTTGTGGCATTTCTCTATCGAATTTCTCGCCAACTTTCTATCATCTCTAGTTTATCTCCGCGTTTGCGTAGTATCCGTGTAAATAGCGGTAATGTTAATCTCCGGTTAATGCTACGAGACTCCGGCGCGAGAAGATGTCGAACAGGAATTTATCGATTCCTCCGTTCGAGTCCGTTCAAATAATAACAAAGCGGAAATTCGCCCTTTAAACTATCCCGTCGTAAGGAGAGCGGAACATGTGAAACGGGAACGAGGAAGATAGAAACGACGGCAAATAGAAAGGGAGAGAGAAAAAGATAGAGATAGAGATATATGTATATATGCGCGCGTGTGTGTGTATGTGTAGAAAGAGAGGGTTATCACACAGGTAATTTATTGCAACCTTTCAGACAGGTCGCTAATGCACCTGAAGGTGCAAGATACTTGACCAGCTTCCTATATACACGCGCTGTGCATTGTTCAAATTCTAAGCGTATAGGAACGTAACAAAAGAGCCTATTTTACAATCATATAGCATAGCTTAATTCTTTGTGGAATATAATTTTTTACAGAACATATATACATACATAATATGTTGCCAAGAGATCAACAAAGGATAGCGGTGCAATATTTTATAAATATTATAAAATAATATTAATAATATTAAATATTATGTATATATGTATGTATATTTTTTTTAACTAAAAAGACGCGTATTGCTTACGAGATGTTTTAATAATAGCGTATTATGCGGCTATAAATGGGGCATGTTTGTTAATAGTACTTTACTTTAGCTTCCTTAATTTCTGTCGACGTAACTCGATTGCAGAGATTGTTACTTTGTCATTATGTGGCGAAGTTATTGCAATCTATTGTGTTTTTATGCCGCTGTTTGCATTTATTCGCGATGCGTGACAACGTTATTCAAAGGCACAATAATATGAATCTGAACGTCATATTTTATACGGAATCAGAAAAATTTTAAAAAACTGCGATTAATCATCGTTCTTTCTTACAATTTTACAAGCGCACTTGATTTTTTAAACACGTTATTGAATATATTAAAAATCAATTCTTTGCAGGTTTCTTTGGGAGATCAGAAATTTTGTAAATTTTCAGAATAATTTTTACCTCTTTACTGATCGTTTCAATAACTCGATTTAATATTCGCGAATGAAGCTACCGTGAATTTTTCGTGAATGCTGATCGACTCTCGATGGAATGGAAAAGCTTCTTGATGAATATTATTACCGGATAACGGGGTGACGTCTCTAATAACGATGGTTTGTTCTTCCGTCAGACGACCATCGCTACTTTCGAAGACTGCAAGTCGATAAGCAACGCATGAAAATTCTTGCTCGGGCTATTGGCTTTTATCGAGAAAGCTCGACTACATATTCAATACTCTTATCGGTCGCCGGTGTGTCTGCTTACCGAGGACAAACTCAAGACTTTTGTACCGATAAAGAAATATAAAATACGCGTGACACTCTCTATCCGTATCGAAAGATTCAAAGACATCGAAGAAAAATCGAAATGTCTTCACGGTACGAAATAAAAGTATAAAAGCTGCAGCACGTCGAGCTGATATTTCGAATCATTAGGTGCTAAACGAACATCTTTCAGTCTCGCTCAATGAAATTTTCTGCTGCTGTATATAAAAGAACGAGAATGAGGTAAACTTCAACGATATCTTCCCGTCGGTCTTTGTGCCTCCGAAATTGCACAACATTCTTTGGAAGCTCGCCGAATAATATTGTACACGCGCTCCTCACTATCCACGCTAAAAATGAAAAGAAGAAAAAGGAAGAAAAATACATTTCGCTCCGGACAAAAGCACCTTTTTGTTGAAAAAAAATTTATTCAAAGCAGAGGCTGTAGAGCGAAGTAATTAACAATACACCTCGAGCGACATTAAAGGAGCAACGTTTTATTCGACAAGCTAATAAGAACGTAAAACAATGCTTTACCCGAAAATGAAGGAAAGAATTAACATAAAATTAAATAACAAGGGAATATATACAATTTACAATTACATTAACAAAGGATTATATTCAGGAGGAAAATCTGGTGGAAAATCTTTATCTAAATGGATTTAATTTCACGTATAAAAATTTTATTGTATTTGCTGTGCGTACAGAATAGACAAATCAAAAGGAATTCAAAATAATGCAATTCTGTGATATCAAATTCCCAATTTCCGAAATAAAAAAATTTTGATTGAAAAACTTTTAAGAGAGATTCTCGGATTTCCGAATCTCGATTCTCGTTTTCCACTTTGGTTATATTCGATATTAATATCCTTTGCGGTTTTGAGGTTGAATCAAACGTATCTGCATATGACGGAACAAGTAAGCGGCGCAACGTTGATAAGAGGGGCGATGATGAAAGTTTTAATTATTTTATGCGGTATATATTCAGTACTTTCCTGAAATGCTGTTACTAATTCTGAAGCTAAAGCATTTTATGACCGATGTTTCGCGCAAATAAAATCCTCGCAAAATGGCATTAAACACGAGCCATATATGCATATAATGTTCGTGTGCTCGATGATAAATATTGAACAAAATTCCTTTTTTCTTGAACGACTTTATTTTATTAATTTAAAAAAGAAAGAAAAAAGCAGCATTGCTGAAATTATTTCTGTTCTTTTCCTATTTCTTAGATGTATTAATGCTATTAACATAAAATATTATAGTGTAAATGTAAATAAAGAAGAAATAATATCATCTGCAAAAAATGTAAATAATTACATGCATTTTTATCGAATAATGAGAGAGAATGAAAAAGAGAGAGAAATATAAAACGTAACGTGCATCATTTAACCAGGATACATCGATGCTCATACGTGTGTTTGCATTTAGTTTTAAATGTACCACCGTAAAATTTCGCGATTTACAGTCTCTCTCGAGATTTTATAGAATATTAAATCACAATCCTTTTGCGTTAGTAACCATTAAAGCTTTACAGGGATTAAATCCGATTTCTCTCTCTTTCTCTCTTTCGCGCGCAAAAGCGATGAAATCCGTTCTTAGCGCATAAACTTCTTAGCCGCTTGCGCTTGCTTTATCGCTCGGTAAATAATAGCCGCGCGTGATTGGTTTGCCGCTCACGTGCTGCAAATCGTAATCCCGAATTCCCACAACGACGATCGCGGATGGAATTACCTCTGTCACGTTGTCAGGCCGATTTAACGTGCCAAATTAGCTGGCCATTAAGTTGTCGTCAATTTACACGGCCCTCTTGACTGTTTCCCTTAATAACCGCAATACTTGTCGCAACATATATTGATACCATTTCTTATGAAGTATATCAAAATTATATGTTAGGTATAAATTATACCGTATAATATACCTCAGACGAGAGATACTTTCTTGATAAATTCTTGAACAAATGTGAAGCGAATTTTTCCGCACTATTATTTGTTACTCGACATTAAATATCATTTTTGTTTCATGTAAGCACAAAATGTAATTCTGAACGACTCAAAAAATTCATCATGAAAATTAAAACTGAGGATCCTAGGATATCCTCCTGTATACGTGTCTTTTAACTTACGCTTTCAACGCTATCTCTATCTTCTTTGACTAGAATGAGCCGTATTGCGAGTTTTAGAAAGTGTTCACATTGCAATAAGCCCGAAAAAATATCTAATTTTTGCAAATTTAGCATATGTACGAAAGAAAATACATAATCTTCTTTGCCCGATATTGAGCATAAAAGAAACGGTCTAATACGTAAAATGCCCATTCCAAGCGTATATGTAAATTAAGCACTCGACCGCGTGCAGGACGTTAATTGGAAGCGCGGCGGAAAAAAAACGATCGCACGAGTACCCGTGCGACAAACAAAACGAGAGAAGTCGAGTGCTCTTACAACGCGTCCTGCAAGGAAATTCGATTTAAATGATGATTCGTTAATCGAGTCCCGGATTGAGATAAGCGGCAATTTCCCTCGCGAAAGAGAATATATATTTCATATTCTATGATTAAAGCCCATAACACAAAAACAGCAAAATCATGTTTCACTTATTGTTAGCAAATAATTACAAAAATAAGAAAAGATTAGAGAGAAAAGATAGAATAAATCGGTGTTAGCTTATAATAGCTCAAACGCTGTCTTAGCAAAATATAATTTAACGTAACCGATAAAAATAAAGAGAGAAAGAGAAGAAAGGAGAAGTGTGGGAAGGCAATAAATCGCTGTTAATTGAATCATTTTATAATACAATTAACTATTGCAATATAAGCGATATTTGTCACATAATACTACGCAACGTTGACAGAATAAAAATGATTTTCTTATTTAAGCATACGAGACGAATCGATAGCGACTGGATAGGATCATTCTACATCCAACTTTTAATAATGATTAATAATATAAGCTGGGAATGATGTCGATAATATTGAATAAATATGAATTCGATTTCCGAGATATTTATAAGTATTTATATAGAGATCTCTATAGATACCAAGTAATACACACACACACACACACACACAGAATTAATAATGATACTTTTATTATGCAAAAATGAATAAAAAATGAGCCAATTAATAATTTTAAATAAATTAGCGTTTTTCGTTGTTGATACATTTCATATTGTATATTGTATCTAGTTTCTAAGTTTCTAAAGTTTTATAAGTTAACTCATGTGTTTGCATACAACAACAGCTCCAATAAAAAATTATATCTTTTCAATCATAAATTTAATATTCTCGTCACATAAAATCGTTTACGGTGATTACGATTTATTTACTATTGTGATGACACGAAACTACATTAAAAAGCGTGTGCGCGCGATTGCTATCTTATAAGTAAATATTGCGATGTCACGTTTTTATCTTCAAGCCACATTTATCTTGTTTGATCCTATCTTATGTCAATCATATTTCGATTTTCGCAATTGAACGCGAGATCTCATTTTCGTTCCTCTAACAGCACATCAATATCTGAACTTATTAAGATTATATCGATATCAATATTTGTTAATTATTATTATTATTGCTCGTTTCAATGAAGTTGAATTCAACGCGAATAAAGTGCGATTTACCGAGGTTATTTGCCACAGGCGGGATTCTCGGCGGTCATTTCATCGATGTTTCTGCAGAACGCGTGTTTATCATCCCCGCCCGCGAAAAAAAGGGCGAGAAAGAGAGACAGCAAGGATAAAGGTAAAAAAAGGAAAGAAATAGATAGAGAATAAAAAGGAGCGACGTAAACACGAGGGTTTTTGCGAAAACTGCCAACTAGGTTACTCGTGACAACCCTCGGTGAGACACGAATCGAATTGTAGGGGTAGGTTAAGCCCTTAAAATTTTCCTCCCCGAACACGCGCACTTTCCCCGTACCTTTTCTATCATCGTTTCGCGTCTTCGCGGAATAACTACCCCGCGAATGATTTATCGCAGGACACGACTCAGTGGAAAGGAGTCTGATTAACTTACCCCCGGTGTGAGATACGTCAGACAATAACAACAATTGGACAACAGCAGACGAGACAATCACCAGCACCGGCACTAGCACCACCACCACCCCCACGCCGACGACGTCGATGATGACGATGCCGACGACGACGACGACGACGACGACGACGACGACGATAACAGGGCGGGATTATAACTTTGCGCGCTCCACCGTGAGCGAGCCGAAGACGTTTTCGTGGAGTAGCCGCGAGACGCCGCGACGACGCACACGCGTGAAAAGCGGGCGCGACGTATCGTGGACGAGGTGCGCGCGTGCTCCTCCTTTCTCTCTCTCTCTCTCTCTCTCTCTCTCTCTCTCTTTCTCGTCGGTCCCGACGACGATTCGTAGGACACACCAGGATCGTGTATCAGAACGGAGTATCCGAACAATCACCGTGATCGCGTTCCGTGGTTCGGGCTTTGCGTCTCGAGAGTCGAGCGCCGCGACGCGCACGTCGACGACGACGACGACGACGGCGACGACGGCGACGACGACGACGGCGAAGAGCGCACGACGAGTAGACGAGGACGACTCTTTCTCGCTACCAACCCCACCGACACCGCCCTCGCGCCTCCTCGCCTCGTACAGGCAACGCGCCGTCGCGACGCCGCCTCGCGAATACGCAAGCGCGCCTCCGCATGTGCATGTATGTACGTCCTTTGCGCGGGTTAGGTCCACTTTTCGGACTACGATAACAACCGATAGGGTCCGTCCTCACCCTTGCCTTAGATAAGGGACAGTTACCCTATTTGAGTCGCTGGGCGGAATAATGCTGCGAGTCGGTTTTTTTTTTTTTTTTTTTTAACTCTTCTGAGTTTTATTTATCGCTGTATCGGTTACAATAATTGTTCGTTGGGAAAAGGGTAATCCGAAACCGTTTTGGGAAATTTATAAGCCTTTGATGTTAAGAGCGCGATTGCCTCTTATGTCTGATCTCTTTTTGTTAGAGATCATGTGTGTGACTTGAAATTATTGTAAATCGTTTTCATAAAAGCAGGCGGATTAAAAAAAGAATCGAGAGAAATTCATTTTTTCGTATATTCTATTAAAGTGAATTATTGAAATCAGGAATTAATTTGATAGCATTTGAATTCGTTTCTCTTCTTTATGTACTAATGTATCTTACACTTTGTGCGATAATCTTTTTTTCGATCCTTCTATAAAATGAAATGGAGCGATATCATTAAATCTCCATCTCCTTCCTTTCCAATACGAGATAAAAGGGAATTTCCTGTAATATATTCTCTAATTATCAAAAAAAAACTTAATTATTTAAATCTTTCTAAAAATAATTGAAACGAGTGAAAAAAAACAAATAAACCGTTAAACTAAATTTTCTTTCTCTATATATTTTTCCTTTTACTTGAAGAATTAGAAATTCATAACTTTATAATCTGATTTTTCAGTCCATATATTTTAACACCGAAGAATATGTAAAAATTCAAAGTTTTCTTCTCAGAATCTTGGATTAATTATATCGTGAAGATTAAATTTTCCCTTTCACTGTAAACGAAACGCTTCCGCAGAATATAAATATCCGATAATCGAATCTTTAAAGAGAAAATTGAAAAGAGAAACGAAGAAAATCTTATGTTTGTTTTACAGTCTCTTTCATATTAGCTGTGTCTCCAGTAGGATTACTGATAAATAGACTTTGTAAGAGATTTATTGTAAATTGCAGATTACCAATTGTATTGAAAAATTGGAAGCAAATACAATCGATTAAGTAGGATTCCGAAAATACCGATTATATTATTGTTGCGACGTTTCGATTCTTGCGAGCTTTTTATAATTATCGATGAAAATTTATACACGATTATACACAAAAATATAAGTTCACAAAATTAAAAGAAAAAAGTTTTTTGTATGCATATCTCAGACACCACGTATGAAATTTTCGATTTAAAACTTAATTTATTCAAAACAATTATATTGGCTACTTCTTATTTTTGCATAACAATAAATATTATACAATATAAACAGATGTACATATTTCAAATATACTTGATAATTTTGATTTAATATTTCATTTGTATAATTTTTTAGTCTCTCGTGAATTTACTTCTAATTTCAAAGTTTAATATAAACGTGACTTGCCTAATCATTGAAACAATTCATTGAACAATTCATTGAATATATCTTGAAAAACAGCATAATGAGAATACAACACGCACACACACACACACACGGAGAGAGAGAGAGAGAGATTCGGAATTCTGTAAGTTTTGTTGTAAGAGGCGACACATCGTCACCTTTTTTTTTAACAAAATTTACGATCCTTTAAACGAGGAGACAAGTCCGAGGGGTCACGCAAAAAACTCTCTTTCCAGACAATGCAGATTCAATTAATGTCCCCTCCCGACGTGAGAAACTTTTCCAATCAAACTGGTACGTGGTAGCGCGCCCTTTTTTGCCCGCAGGATTTTTTCTCGGCGGGTGCCGAGAAAAGGATCTTCATGCGATTGGATAGCAATTATGTCGGTATCAATTTAACAGTTTTCGACTTTCGTTCGCTTTGCTTTGTTCGTAGGAGCGGAATAATTGATGAAGGATCAATAACGTCAGGTCTCTTCTCTTCAAGCAGATCAGATAGAGCGATGTTTATCGAATTTCTCTAGTTTCCTTTTCCTAATGTCAATTCTGTCGCAAAAACAGGTAAAATCTAGCATAAAACCCGCTATATTTAATCGTGTTTATCTATAAATCTTTCTTTGCAGTACATGTTATATGATGCATTCGATAATTTACGACCTTTTCCGTTTTATTTTTTACGAACTATATTTGTACTATGTATTTATATTTGTTATATTATAGTATCGGAAGATTAGAGCGTTACATGATTGTTGGAAATAGAGCTCATAGTAGGAGAATCGCTGAAATGTCTTTTTATAGAGAAATAATAAAAAACGAATAAAAAAGATTTCACGATACCTAAAATCGATAATTCTAGGCAGGCATCCTATGTCGTGTTGCAGCAGAACACTATACGCTACATTTCCTCGGTTTCATGTAAGCCAAGATGTACCTACTTGGTTTCCTTCGCGTTCGCACTAGATGTCTACACCCTTAAAGGCTGAGACTTCTTGACAAGAGTTTCTCTTCGAACTTTTCCGGAAATACGAAAAGCAAAATCGCGTTTCGGAGAGCGTGTTTGAGAATAACGCGATACACGCGCGTTAAATCGCAACTTTCCAGATTTTTCTGCGCGATTTTCGATTTTCTTCGATTTCGTTCTCCAGCGCGATTTCATTTTTCCTTTAAAAAAAATTTTGAACGCGCGGTGAACGAAGTTAATTTGAAAAAGTTATATTTCAAAAGCGTCGAGTTTGTGGAGTCAGAAATCGTTCTCGCGGTCTTTTGACAAGAGATATTTCCTCGACAAATGCTTCCTTTTCATTTACGGTAAGCGCTGCTCTTTGCGTGAAACCCTGCCTTTTTTCTCTCGCGCCAACTATCGCTTTAATGTCCATGGTCGCTGGGTTCGTTTCCACGGCAGCCCGCGGCGATGGATCAAACTGTTTAACTCGCTCGAAAGGTTTGCGGAATCACAGAATTTGGACGGTTCTTTTTTTCGCAATACAGTCACATGTCGAGATCGATGTTGTCTGCGATGTGATGTCTGCGCGTCCGGTGATGTGCTAATTAACCCGCGGAAAAATGTCTGCTTATTTGTAACGGTCTGGTCTCACATATACAGTAATATATACGTGTATTATCTACTTTCAACGTGTGTCGCACTATATGCATATGTTCAATTGTATGCATAGAAGCGAATTACTATATTGAGTGCGTTCTTGCTATCATATAAAGCAATATAATTATATTGTTTCAGAAATGAGAAAATAATAGCAATTAATTATTATTAAATTAAATTGAAACGTACAGTATTATTTCATTAAAAACACACAATATATATTTATCAAAAACATATACATAATTACATTAAAATAATTATTTGTTAAAATTAATCGTCATATGCTAACTTGTTTCATCTCGTGTTTCATTGTCTCTTCATCTCTCATTACTGCTTTTCTGATAATATACTTATTACAGAAATTTCGAAAATTACAATTTGGAGAATTAAATTCTACTTAATACGTAAAACATTAATCGCGTCTTTAATCATTCATTCCGAATGCACCTACTCTGCAGCTGTTTCTCCGAAAGGATGATTTATATTTCGATTCTGCGCTGTTGATAGAATTTACAGAAGTAATGGGTAAATGGAGAAAATGGTACTGAAATCGAGGTAAATCTACATATGGACGCGTGATAAATTGGTTCATCAGATAGATGCAAACTGACATGATGTATCTACCAGTCGGATGCGTTTAACGTTGAATTTGCCAACATTGGACATAAAACATACATACATGTGCATGTATTATACATGCGCCACGTGAAAACATATAAACTTTATTCCGCCGTGCGGAACAACCTCGCAGCGCGAAATATTTGATCTTGTTATTTTCATAGTTGTTATCAAAACAATTTTAAAGTTATATTCTCGTACTTTGTAGTTTTATCTTTCACGTTTTATCTTACACGTGTGTGCAAGTTTGTCAAATAGCAACGCTTGTGAAGATCAACGAACAACAAATCCGATTCGCGAAAATTAACAAAAAAAAAAAAAGGAAAAAATGGAAGCGTTGATAAAAGCGAAAAGTTCCGTAAAATTTTCACCGGCGGAGCGCGAGACTGTTCTGGAGGTCTTAGAGGAATGCGCGGACTCATTAGTCGTTTACCATAACACTCTGAGACAACAACCGATGGGAGGCGACGCCGCTAACTTTTACCCCGAAGTTGAGTACGTCGAACGGATATAATTAAAAAAAAAAAAAACCCGACATTGTGACGATCTGTCTTTGTACATTTATTTGCAGGGTTTCGGAAACGTCAATTCTGCAATCGCTTATCGGAAATGTCGCGGAGATGACTGATTCACGGAAGAAAGCTGTGCGTGAAAAGCTTCAACGAGACAGGTTGTTCATTTAACCTGTCTACGCCGTCTGAAAATATAAAGCCGACATACTTGGCGGATCACCCAATAAATCACCCTCGAGCGGAAAGCTTCAAACTAAATTATATAATTAGCAAATTAATATGCGTAATAATTTCTGGAGAAATAAATTTAAATAAATCTGTTTTTTTTTATTCATATCATACCCAATTTCGCGTAAGACTTCAATCGTATGAACATGATAAACTACGACAATAATGCTTGCCGTTTTACATTTTTATTTTTATTTTACTTTATTTGTTTTTAATATTATTACCCATATTTACTCCAATTTTATACGTTTGCGTCATTTAAATGTGTATTTACGTTTCATATTTACGTTTATTTCTTTTGCTTTTGATAAAAATTTTGATTAATTATATTTACATATAAATCGTTCTAATAAGATTATATAAAACATATATAGATATATTAGATCTCCAAAATATTACGCTGTGTTTGGGAAAACTCTCAAACTGTATTAATCTGCTATTGCCAACACGTAAATTTGGTGTGTAAACTCGACCATGAGTAATATCCATATACACAGGTATTAATGTTACATTGCAGTTTATATGTGAGCGGTATAATACGAGACTTGAAGCGAGAAATTAGCGAACGCGGAACTATCGAGGTACTAATCAAGGAGATCGAAAGAATCACGTCGCGGGAGGAGCAGGAGCGTTTTTTATCGGAGGAGAACGGAAAAATGCAGACTATCATAGCAAAGTTACGAAAAACGATCGTCGATAAGAAAACGTCGAACGAGAAGGAGGAGGAAAGTTTAACAAAGAAGCTCACTTTAACACGGGTATAATTACAATATTACGCACAAGTCAAGGAAAGTTTATATACTATATAGAACATATACGTAACACGCGCAATACAATGACGATAAATCATCAAGTTTTACTGTTTAACTGCTTGTTATGCGTATAAGCGAGGTCATGTTTAACAAAACTTATTAGCAAAATGTTTAGGACGAGAAGGAGAGACTAAAACTAATTAAGGACGTAGAAATGAGATACGTTCAAGCGTGGGAGACGGCACGTCGTGAGCAGAACGTACTGCGTTATAAGTTAAAGATGGACCAATTGGAGAAGACTTTGAATAATTATTACGTACGCGAGAAAAACGAGAATTGCGTGAATAGCGAATTGACGCGTTATCTGACGTGGCGTGTAGCGGTGAGCACAAATTATTTTTCCAATCTCTTTTCCTTTTAAAATAAAATACATATTAGAAAAGTTTTAGATAGCTTGTATACTCAAGTATTTAAAGTCTTAAAAGGGTTCGTCATTAAAATTAAGGAAGACGTTTAAGCGATATCCAGTAAATTCTTTAGCAAAAAAGCTAAAAATATTGCGGAAAAAGATTCTTCTTAAGATTCGAGCGTTTTACGATCCCTTTTAACAACTTTGTTAACAGAAATTCAGTGTTTTTGCCGAACGTTAAGTTTGCTCGAAATAGGTTTTATCGAGAAAATTTAAAATGTAACACCCTCACAAAGATAATAAAAATATTTACTTTGAATTAATATAGTTCATCGAGAATCGAATCGAGCAATGGCGGCAGAGGTACGATCGGGAGCAGAGAATGTATGAGAAAGAGATCTGCAAAGTACGCAATGAGATAGAAGATGCTCAGAAATACCTAGAGCAGCTTACAACGGAGGTAATGATTCGAAAACTACGCTACGTTACGAGAAATATTTTCATTTCATTCCCGGGCGTCAGAAACGGCGCTGAAAAGTAATTCAATTTGTATTTCATCGCATCGTTATTTTGGCCGCCGCCACTGTGAATCTTAATTGCCGGATAAGGAGGATTTTCCGACTAGGCAAACAAGCACAATCTCGATCTTATTTTGTATTCTCTGTATGACTGTCTAATTTACTGCATCACGTCTCGCCGTAAGCCTATCACCTCGGCAATCGAGCTCTGGTAACTTGGTTCGGCCGAGTTTAAAGGGCGCGCCGAAGTTTTGTCGGATGATCGATAATTCGCGTCAGGTTGAGACTCAGAAATGTCTCGATGATCATTATTAATAGCCGGTATCCTCGAATCCTAAACTCCCGAGAGTCCTTCATATACAATACATTTCGTTGGTGTACATTTAAACTAGGATTGACCCGGATTGACCAAAAGTCTGTACATTAATTTTCTAACTCTCAGATTTTTTTTATATAGAATGTAGGGAACGGAATATTTTTCTGTAGTACAACCGAGAAAGTTCAATTACGAAAAGAGTTTATTTCACATTTTCCACTTGCTTTTAAAAAGAAATTATATTTTAATATGAATCCCGCGTCATATTTCTCTATAATTTCTAATAATATATTCTTAATTTATTTTTAAATCATTGATTTTATATAAATTTCATAAATATAACTTTTAATCAGAAAATTAACAGGTATTATTTATAAACGGCAATTAACATATTATTTTACATTTTAAACCAATTCATGTAATATTTTGTAATAATATTTATTCCTACTAATAATGCGTCAATAATAATTGATTTTCTAAAAAATTTTGCTATTTAGCCCTCACTTTTAATCACATACATATTTATATACTTAGTACAAGATTTTCATCCTCCTCATATTGTCTATGAAGATTTACGACCGTCATATAAAAAAAAGCTCCCTATGGATTCTATAAGATATGCTTACTTCTCCGAAGAAGAATACAAGGAGTCCGATAAGATATGTCAGTAAACTCGCACTGAAACACGATATTTGTTACAGTACTGCAGCAATCAGGAATTCATCGACACATATCTCGCGGAACAGGAGGCACTCCGAAGGCAAAAGGAACACGAGGATCACGTGCAACGTTGCACGATCAGGATCCAAGCTTGGTGGCGGGGCGTTATGGTGCGCCGGAAGTTGGGGCCGTATCGACCCGAGGAGAAAAAGAAGAAGCGGCCTGTTAAGACGAAGAAATAACTTTCCTCCCGGCCGAGTTACTCTTAAACGTACCGCGTCGACTTTAATTTGTTGCACGACTATTAATCTACGGAGCGATCTAAGCAAGGTCACGGATGATAAACCGATTTAACATACCGTGATAGTTTTAAGTCTCGAAATTTTAAGACAGCTTTTAGCGAAACGCGAACATCGGCGAACATCGTAAAAAAACGCATTTAGATTATTTATTTTTGTTTGTCCAACAGACTCACCGAGTTTCCGGGAGGGAAAGGGCGATTTCTTGCAAGTTATTTTTCTTCCTTGTAGAGAAAAAAATATTGATTCTACTGATCGAAACTAGATTATAGCACAACAAAAAAGAGCAGTATATTTTTAGCTTATTTTTCCGATTCGTATATTGCTATACGATCTTCGATCGTGAAATCGATGTAAGTACAAACAAACGTATTGCCGCGTCTGCTGCATAGTTATTGGAAAGCACGAAATTCAACGTCTGTATCGGACATTATTAAAAAAAGAAAAAAAAAGAGAGAGAGAAAAATCGGATGGCGAAATACCGAGATGGCACGATATCGACGCCGCGTTACGATAGTGAAGCGCAAATTCCGTGAATCGTCGAATGCCAATTCGGTGTTTTGTGCCCTCTTCTCGTGACGTAACACACACATACATACACCTATACCGAGCCGCGCGGGTCAAGTATTGTTCACGCAAGAATCTCATTTCCCGTGCAGCACTTCCTGGATCCCGCAGCGCGTTTCTGAAACGCCGCATGAAACGCGCGGGCGTAATAATCGACTACTTATACACGGCACGGAACGCGAACGCGCGACATGCACGCGTTTACGCGTAAGACATAGTTGACACGATGCTTTTTTTTTACTAGCGTGTTTGTTCAAAGGCGTGCTAAAAATCAAGAGTCAGAGAGAAAAAACTATTATGCTATATACGCTATATCTCCTAATAATAATATATTTTTAGATTAAATACATACTAATATTATATCGAGTGTGTTTGCCTCTTTATTTTATTACAATTTAGTTAAATATTGAAAAAATATGTTGGTCACTACAGCAAGCTACTAAATAATTCGTATTCGTATTCGCATCAACTAAGATTGTCCGAGATCTCTCTGCTAGTTGTTAAAAATGTGATTGCAATCTATGACATTTTTATGAGAAGATTAGCAGATGGTAAAGCATAGTATTAGCCGTTGGTAAAGTTTGAATATTTTAATTGGAGTAGCGTGTTAGTTGGCGACGAAAAAAGCAAACTAAAGTTTAGTAAGTGTTCTAAAGTACACGATGCCTTTCTCACTAATGCATACTATACTAGTCCAGTAAAATAAAACATCATGTAAATTATACGCTTAAAAACATGTCATTGCATCGCGACTCGCTGCAGAGTGCATAACCATTGTCATAATAGCGTTTAATTCCGACGTAACAGTCATAATTTTGATTATTTTCCTTTTTTATATTTCCGGTCGTTAGTAAATTTTAATTAACCGCTCGTAGTAAATCCACAAAAATCACAATACTCGCGATCGATAATTTAGTGGAAAGTAAAAAATGTACACATAATTGCAGGTTTTGAAATTGACCAGATATTTAAATTGCAAGAACCTAATCAAAATATGTATATATTTTAGATATCCTATAGAGATTGAAAAATCTTTATTTTCGAAAAAACTGACAAAAAACGTGCCGATTGAAAAGCATTCTTATAAATAGAAGGAGATAAAATTATCACTTCCCATCGAGTCAACGTTATGTTCTCTTTTCACGAAGCAATCTTTTAGCGAGGATTAGAGAATTCTCGGTTCGTTTTCCAACGATTTTCCGTCGCGTTCCGTCTTAAATAAAACATAATACAAAAGTCGATCGATCTTCGCCCTTTGCCATAGTTTCGCGCCATATGCGCGGGCAGTTTTATTTTTATGGCACGATTTACTCTTTCTCTCTTGGTAAAAGTCTCTCTCGCGAAGAGAGAAAGATGGAGGAAAATTTTAATCCGGGAAGTTCGAAAATTTAAGGCGACAAAGTATATATATATATATATATATATATGTATGTATGTGTATGAAGCGAAAGCGGTACGCGATCGTTGTTTTCCTCTCGTCACGGGAAAAGCTCGACACCGTCGTGCATTTTCCCTCGTGAGAAATTCACGAGGCCACCAACCTCATGTCCCAACTACTCCCGTAAAACGAAAGCATGCAAGCTCGCTCGGCGCGATCGTGCGGCCAGCCACCTCCTTTAGATTACGATATAAGGAATGGTTAACGCGATGTGGCGGTGCACGCACGTGATAGCGCGCCCCGCTATATATGCAATTGCCTCTCGCTGACCCAGCTTTCGCATAACATCGATAAGATGCGCTGAAAATGAGGCTGCTCGTGAATCCCCCGAGACCCTCGCGAAATTCTAGAGACTAATACGAAGGCTCCTCCGCGTACCACCGAATTTCCGGCGTATCGGAAAATTACATACGGGTTATCTCATTATGTTAGCCTTGTACGCTCGTAATACGTAATATTTGACGGATACGTATATCCGCCAGGGTACACGAATCGAAAATGTAATTTCGCCGAAACTTCAATTTTCAATATTACAAGATACACGCGAGTTAATTTTTGTATATTTATAACAGCGCGATCTGAATTTTTACTGAAATATGACAGTTTCAAATTTAAACAGAGAAGAAGGAAGAATTGAAAAATTTATATACATGTATACAGGACTATGCATCATTATAATAAAGCGATATATATTGCTGAGTTTTGAATATTCACTAGATCAGATATTACTCAGATATTCAGACAATCCTTTCGAATGTGTGAGAGACTCCGCTTACCAGTGATTGGCAGAGCGCGCCAAGTGAATCGGACTTTGATAATCAGGCGGAAATATCGAGCCCTGGATGTATTCGCTTGATTAGAGCATATCGACGCATTGCATCAAGCAAATAGAACGAGACATCGGCTTAAGGTGAGGCATTGATGGAATTTTGCTTTTAAATCGAAAGCTAAATCAAATTGTTTATCTTTACATTTTATATTTTATCAAAAATTTCTAAGAATGTTTAAATTAATTTTCACGTGTATATATTTAGTCTTTCGAACATACAGTAAATATTAAAAATTTCCAAAAGTTTATCTCGCATGGGGAGATAAGTAATTATTATTGAAATATTATTGAACAATTTTCACTCATCATAAACTTGATTTCTCCTCCGACTCAAATTGGTGCCTTAAAATTGTATACGTGTACGTTAACATCTTACGATTTAATTAAAAAAATTTGAAATTATTCGATTAAAATTTACAGATTTTACAGACAATTCGTACCGATATCTCGTATTAAAAACTATTGCTATTTTCTAATTATTTAATTCAAACTACTACGCGCTCTGCCATCGAGTCGTTAGCGCAATATAACTAATTGAGTAGTAAATTTACTCACCTAATGAATTTACTGCTTCCCACGTATATTTAGTCAGCCTGGACATCTCTTGACCGCTCTCTTTACGACGGCTTGCCATCGAACTACGCGTAATTCACTCGCGCAAATTACACAGTCAAACCAATTGCGCATATTAATTACCGCGATGTGACAGTAATCGACCATCTCGTTACACGCGACGCACTTGTAACATGTAAATAACGTGAAACATGGGGGGAGGTGATCTCGCGCGACACTTCTCAACCCCGACGTTGGTTGCACGACGCGCAAACGACGGTTGAAAATTCCGAATTATGCGGCGTCAACTTCACACGTCGAACTACGCAGCGTCGCTTCACGACGCGAGAGATATAACGACGAATTCGAGTATGCCGAGATTAGGAAACAGTTAATTGTTAACGACGCATCTTAATACAACGAATGTCCATTCGTATCGCGCACTCCCGATGCTCGATCGCGCGTACGAGCGTTTGTTGAACACGAGTGAACACAGTCGCGAAAAATGTCGATGGCGTCTTAACCGATTCTAATAACGCAATATGTCTACGTAAAACGAATATCGAAGGACGCTATGATATTGCGATTGCGTTCGCTAATTTATAAATATTCGTAGAACCCGCAGCGATTATGATTCGACACTCCCGACACTCGTATCCGTGGATAAAATATACTTCGAAGGAGACAATTCGCGGATTGATTACGACACATCTTCTTTAAGCCGCGTACCACTGTGACCGACTGTGACGTACTGAGTACCGATGCGTCTTGAAGTACACGCAGAGCGGCTGTAACACAGAGCGACAACACGAAATAAAAACATACGAGCATCAAAACCATAGACGTTCATATGTTTATAGTATAGCATAGGCGTAATATATATAGTATAGATTGCTCGTTCCGATTAAGCGCTACGCACACTGTAGTGAATCAGACAAAAATATTTACTAATGTAGCGCTTCTCGCTCTCTCTCTCTCTCTTTCTTTTCCTTTTCCTGTCCTTCAAAACACGAAAAGATAGGTACCAGAAATAAATTTTATTATATTATTTTTAATCAATTTTTAGACTTTCTCTCTTAGACTCAAAAGACTAGATTCGCTTATATATTTAGCAATTAAAGATAAAGTCCGCTTTGGACGATCTATAATTCGCGATAAAGTACAAGACAAAAATCAATATATAATTTTATTATATATAGATATAATATATAATTAAATATATATATTATATATAATTATATGTATATTATATCTATACATATATAATAAAATTATATATTGATAGATTTATTCTAATGATGTGTGTCTATCCTAATATGTATTTTATATATATGCGCGTGTGTATTTTAATCTTTAAATGTTTTTTTTTTATTACAGAAGACATTACATGCCTTTATTTTCTGTTTAGATATTTTTGTCGTGTTTAAATATTCATATGTTATGACTGTTCTAAAAAGAATTGGCAATGTTATATCATCGGACAAGAGATGAAAAAAGCTACGTTATGTTTTATTAACTTTATATTTCATCTTAATGGAACAGCACACAGGCATCATTATAATTCTGTCCTAGATGGAATCTATAAATATAGAATTTTGTCGCGAATTATAGATCATCTAAAGTGGACTTTAACGCATATTTCTTGCAAAAAATTCACATATTATATGAAAAAATAATTTTCAGCGCAAAAAGTTTTATATTATTAGTTATATATTAAATGTACGCATTTTTTCGATTATTTAGCTTGTTCGAAAAACGCGTTTAGGAAAGAAATAAATAATTTTTCTCATTTTTTGAGTCTTTCGCGGCCAAATGTGCGAGCTAATGTCGTCGAAATAATTGAATTAACGCGTGGTACCGCGATAATGTCAATTACGGTAATGAGCCGCAGCCGCACAATCGATATCTATCTGTACACACTCGTGCATATATGTGACTTACATATACACTTACATGCTCGCGACGAATACGTCTCTTCTAGTTGCATCGTTTCTCATCTCACCATCGTCCACCGAGTTATGTTTGTCTTGTATAAAAATTCATTATTCATATTGTTGCACCTTGCTACTCATCCGTTATCTTCGCGATTCTGGGTCAGTTGCGAGACAGGAAAAGGCTAAATTGAACATCGAGTCATGACGGATGGCACAGAAAATAAGAAAAAGAGAAAAGATAGAAAGAGAGAAAGGGAGATAGAAAAGGGATCACTTAATGCTGCCGAATATTTCATCTTGATATGACTCTGCACTATATTCCAGAACGATCATTCTTATATATATTTCATGATCCTTTTCGATCCAACAATTATAAATTAATAATGATGTGTTCTATCTAGACTTACGTTCTATAACACCGTAGATAGCGAAAGCGGTTTGAAACATTCGTAGAAAAAATAAATCGGACAAGAAGAAAAGGATTCTCTTTTCCATTGTTCTTAACGTTGCCTTCGTGTCTCCAATTAGAACGCGCAGTCTATTTAACTGTAACATATAAATCTATGAATATTCCTAGTTCTCTCTATAGATCGTAAGATAAACTTTCTGATTGGACTGTACTAAAAAAAAAAAAAAAAACCTATATCCTGATATCGCCGTCTCTCTCGAGTCGCATTTGGAGCGCTAGAGCTCCTTCTAGTGTGTGTAGAGTTCAGTGTATATAATTCGTGACATTGTCGTATACATCGGAAACGTTTTTACCGCCTGAGCCGGACGATGCTAGGAATGGCGCCAATGCGCCGCCATTTTCGCGAAACTTTGCCGTGACGGTAAAGACTGTGTCGAGGAAGAATTCCAGCGGACGTCGTGGCCCCCGTCGGAGGGACGTCAGAAAAATCGCGAAAAAGGCGAGGAATAATGCGCCGGCCGTAAGTACAATCCCCGTTCGATCGTTCGCGTTCGGCTAGTTTTTTTTGAGCACCGAAACGCAGGGCCTATGGCATGGGACTTCCGTTCGATGAAACAGGAACAGGAAGTTCCTCGCGACCCCGAGACGGCGAAATAAAAACATCCTGTGGCGATGCGAAGATTCCGAGAAATAAACACGCCAACGCGCACGCGGCACGCAGCGTGGCGCGAATCGAGCGCGCGGAGTCCTCGCGTATCTCTCGTCGTTCGAGCTCGTTATTTTTATGGCCCACTTTCGGATTCCGGTGACCCAAGGTCGAATGGCACGGTGACTAACGCCCGAAAATGAGTCGCTGTTACAGCTGCGATCTTCGGTCGTCCGGAAAAATACACGGCGATCGTTTACCAGCATGAATAATTTCATTTCAGAGCCCGTTTGCACGAAGGGGACTGAGTTTGACACGCAAGGATGCAATCTATACAAGAGAGCATATGTGCTAACGATATCGAGAGTCTGGATCCGGACACTGTCATACCAGTAAGTGTCCCTCTTCGACTTTAGTTAAAAGTGTGTAAAGCATGCGCTATTCCAATAATTTTATAAAGCTATTGTTAATATCTAATGATAATCTGTAATTTGTCATTAGGTTGAACTGTTCGATTGCAATGTCTCTTCTCATTCGAGAACCCAAGATGCTTCGACGATGGTGGAACTTGGGAAACAGCTTCTACATAATGCAAAAAATGGAGACACTGAGACTGTTCGTGAGCTCATGTGTAGAGGCGCACCGTTTACTACAGATTGGGTACATGCAACGTTTAAGTAATATTTGTATATTTAACTTGTAAAAATGAACATGGTCTATATTCTTGTCTTTTAGCTTGGTACAAGTGCGCTTCACTTAGCTGCACAGAACAATCATATAGAGACTGCTGAAGTTTTGCTTAGAGCAGGAATATCGAGGGATGCTAGGACAAAGGTTGATAGAACTCCGTTACATATGGCAGCATATGAGGGTCATCATCAGATGGTACAATTGTTACTTAGCTATGGGGCAGATGTTGATAGCAGAGATATGGTACAATAACAAAATGTGGATTACATATTTATTGATTTTTGGTTTACAATTAATACGAGCAATTCTTACAGTTAAAAATGACTCCACTACATTGGGCAGTAGAACGTGAGCATGTGGATGTAATGTCCATTTTATTAGATCATGGAGCTGATACGAATGCAACTAGTAAATTCCACAAAACTCCAATCAGTCTAGCATTAGAACATGATAGGTTAGACTTAGTGGATATACTGCAACAGCAAAGAGAAATAATAGGTATCCAAGCTCATCAACAGAGTCAGGCTAATTCTGCAGAATTAGAAGTAGCTACGCATAATTTAGTACAATTAGAGGCTGAACGCAATAGCAGAAGTTCGATGATGCAGGAAGAGGATCACTATAAGTTTGAAATAAAGCAACAACGTAAACGTAAACATTCTCAAGGTGAATATCCTGACATATTTATCTATATAAAGATAATTTTTTATCTACTTTTGTAATTTTTATTTTTATTTTATGTATCCATAATTTCTAGCGCAAATTGGGAAAAAGCAAAAAATGATTTTTCACGAAATCTCTATATCACCAAACAACACGGATGGCGAACAAGACAAAGAAATTGAGGATTTTGAAATGATCAATACAAATACCATTACGAATAGTAAAAAACATAAAGATATTATGTCGATAGGAAGTATCAGTAAACATTTTAGGTTATTAGAAGGAATCACAATGATACCTATGGATGATGAATCATCCATTGTAGAGAATGCAGTGGAAAGTGGGAGAACAGTAGTTTTGACAGGTTCGTCTTTTTGTATATTTTAAAAAGGAAACTTGTCAGTATGCATAATAATACATGGTTATACAGAAGCTGGAAAACTTGCTTTAAATTTGACGAAAGGTTCGCCAATTAAGCGCCTTCAAGTTGCTTCGCGGAAAGGGACAGCGAGAAAAGTTATAGCAATTAGAACAGACCAAATCCAATCCAAAATCTTGAGTCAAAATTCTAATACACCTGCTCTTACACGGGGTCCAAACATTTTGAAAAGATCTGCTGTAGATAACAAAACGGCAAAGTTATTTGTTACTACAATCCCTAATGCTACAACAGTACCTACTGTTACTGAAATTAAGAACTCGCTTTCATTGAAGGAGGTGAAATTATTTATTTATTTATTTATTTATTTTAAATGTAAAGTAATAATAACCAAATATATACGAAAACATTTTTATATTGCAGAAAATTACGAATTTTCCAACTAAGGTCACGGAACCAACAGTTTTACAATTGAATGATGATATAGAAGAAGTAATTGAAGAGGATCCGGGAAACAGCGAGCCAATAACAGATATAGCGATATTAAGCAGACAATTAGCAGAAGCGCGAAAACAAGCCGCCGAGTATCGTAAACAATTGCAAGAGAAAGAGAAAGAAGCAGAAATATATAAGCAACAACTCAAGAACATCACAGCGCAAATAGCATCTAAGTGATTTTGTACAGGTATAGATTTCATATTTGGTTTCATAGTTCACAAATCAGACTTGTTTCTTCATGCCAAAAACAGTTTGGAGCTTCGTTATTTACAGCAAATTTTATCATATTATCGAGTCCAGAAGTAATTATAATACAAATCTTTTTGTATTTTGATATATTTTGTTTCCATAAATACAAAATAACAGTCTGCCATTTTCATTACTAACGCAATTTTATAATGAGTAGTTGTAGGAACGCGAGAATATTTCAGATGCTTATAAATTGTTAATGTCCATTTTATATTTTAGTAAGCATGAATTATTTCTATTAGGTGAATACTGTAAAAGATATAAAAATTAAATAATTTTTGATAGAGTTGAGTCTTTTCCTAAATTTTTTGGCCAGGCACATTTACAGTTTGATATATGAACATATATAACAATATATATCTATATAAATTACTTTGCTTTCCACACAATGTATCAAGTTTAATCTGTTTAATATCAGTTCTGTAGACAGACTGATATTGAGTTAAATCGCATAAAAATTCTAAATTAGAAAACAAATAGCTAAATACTAAATGATAATCCTGTTACTAGCTTAAAATAAAATTTCTAAAATAATTCTTTAATCAAATTTAGTTTTATCAGATTCAGTTATTTGGATCATTTATTCCCTCAAAAAAACAAAAAAAAACAAAAAAAATGTTTCTCATCTTTTCCTTGAAGTGTTTATAACTCAACCTAATACATATCCTAAGCTCATCTGTACAAAATATAGGTCTTATTTTCTCTTTGTAATAAATGTATATATAAATTCATTTTTATATGAAAAGAATGAGAGATAATTAGATGATTATTTCCTCTCCATTATTCATAACTCATTACTAAAGTCGTAATATTGAGATATAAGCTCTATTTAGATGAGCATGTTGATTGTGTTAGTCGCTGTCTAACATTCATCAGATATACAGTCATTTTTGTGTGCAGTATCAGTTATTAAGTAAAGGATGCGTGGAATTCAGCACAAATATTAGTGCCGTTAATGGTCTATATACCATTATCTATTTTATACATATTGTACTTTTATAAATACGCAAATTATGCTTCTATGAATATTGTTACGAATTGATTATCAAACACTGAGATAAGAAATATAAAATGTTTTCAAAGTTATTGAATATGAAGTCTATGAAAATTTTTTTCTTGAGTTATAATTAACATTACTAGAATTGTTGAGTCATCCACATCAGATAAAATTGCTTGTGCTTTTAAACAGAACGCATAATGTGGAAAGCAAATCAATTCGACAAATAGTCTCGAGCATATAATATAAAACGTGCTTAAAATAATTTTACATAGTCAATTACACAGTACATCGCTTCGCATGGTTTTTAATGAAATACTTGCATTCCAAATATTTTCTCAACAGCTGATTGTCCGTGGTTAAAGTTTTCAATGATAAATCAACAGCTGTTGTGGAAAAAAAATTGAATAAAAACAAAAATTTTTAATATCGACATTAGTTTAGTGTCGATTTTAAGATTATTAGATCCTAGAGTATTCGACCAATGTAATTTAATTTAAAAATATCTCGAAATACGAAACAATGAGATAGTGTACAGCAGAGGATGTGCAGAAAAGTAGTTGACCTCAGGTACAAAAAAAAAAAACGCGTTGTATAAAAAAGCACTGCAACAGAAAGTTGTGGGATGCAACGGTCTATACTTAGGATATAATTCCTTTTTTTAAAAGTAAGATTTTTCTAGCACACAGGTGTACATTGTAAATATAACTTTATATATAAAAACTAATAAAAGTTGTTAATTATGAGCTGCAAAGATTTCATTCAGGAATAAAGACTGTTTTCTACGTGACGAAGGTATTTCATATCAATACCACGTGTGTCGAGTATGGAGTGTTGGTCACGATAAAAAACAAACTAGTATAAATAATACATATAAATTATACATAAAGAAACATGGACATATGTATGTATACCACTTGTTGAATACTCCTATATTTCCCGCGAGTTAAACATTTTCGTCGCGGCATCGTATATGATGAGTTTCGCATTTTAAAAGCGATTTAATTAATTATTTGACTCTTGCTTGATCTCTCAAGGGTAGATTGATCAAGAGTAGATTTTATGCTGCATATTAATGGTTCAACAGAGAATTTATCCTATTGTTATACGTATATAGATCTTTTTCTTTTAGATTTTCACCCTCTTATCTATCTACATGTTCCAATATAGATTGGAACATATAGTTTTTTTATTTAAAAAAATATATTTATATACGTATACGTTTATTCATATATGATGTACTATTCGTTAAAACGAAACACAACTGACATGTAGATATGTGCTATTTTCAGTATCCGGCATAATCGATCATGGCAATGGATTCGACGTATCCCAATGTGCGACACTTTTCCTTTCTCCGCCTCCTTCTCTTTTGAAAGGGCTACGCTGGTTTCGCTCCAAGTATAGAAAGTACTGCAGATGGATGATATCCTCGCCGAGTTCAGATCCCGATGCCGTAGTTACGCGAAAATGATCTCTACGTTAACTCCTGCTGAGAGATAGACGACGATTGGCGCAAGACCATTTTTTACGCTACTATACGGTATGGAAAGTTTCAATTCGATCGAAACTATTTCAATCCGACGTTTCGCGTTGCGGACGTATTTTTCCGGTGATCATTCTCTCTCGTTTCCTCGACTTTTCGTTGACGCGATCGATCGAATCGTCGCGCCCATGGGCGTTCTCGGATAATTCTCAGGGGTGGGCTACGCGCGCCAATCGATAAATAACTTAATCCGTTGACACACCTAGATACTCTCGCGCGTAAGTTCCTTCTGGAAGCTAAAACCCCGAAAAAAAAAAAGGATCGCGAATTTTTCATTCATACCTTCGCGACGTCGCGCACGAATTCGATTCCTCTTCAGGGTTTTTTTTCCCCGGTCGATTTCCGCGAGACGGATATTCGGACGCCTCCTCTCGACGCCGATCGATCGCGAAACTCGACTCATTGGCAACGCCACTGCACGTTCTCGCTTCAAAATAGTGTCCCTTTAAGCGGCGTATATCCCGTCCTCGAAATACGTATTCAACATGTGTGTACATGTATGTGTGTGTGTGTGTGAGAGCCCTTTTGATTAAGATTTAACAATCAATGTAATTTCGCTGAGGTCTCGATGTTATCAGCACTACAAAGAGACGAAAGAATACATCTTATGCTGACTACAGTTTAGAAGTATACTAAGGGAGCTTTTTCCAGCAAGAAACACACGTAAAAACAATGTCTCTCTCACATGTGTGTGATTGATTATCAAATAAAAAAATTTTCGAGACTTCAACAATTCTTTGTTCGAAAGCTAATTGCGTGACATTGTGTCTACCTGTATCTTCTTGCTGAAAAGCTCTCTAAATAAGATCATTCTGCCAGCAAAAACTGAGATTCGCGTATATCACCGAATTCGTATATTGCAAAATTCTTCCAGGTATTTTTTTTTTCAAAAAACAATATGAAACGAAAAGAACATTATCTACAATAACGGTCGATATATCGTAGCGGAATATCAAACATCCGCTAGATTATGTGGTGCTCCTGTTTGCAGCTAATTTACGTTCTCGGAGCATATCTTTAAAAGTTGATGCCACACAGGCACGTGTAGCACAAGCTACACGAACGACGAGCCGATGGAGAACAAATTTATCACGCGAGCTATTGTACGTTATATGTAGCAGAGCGGGCTCGGTTGCTTGTGGAAGTCGCGATCATCTCGGGAGTTAAATTTGAAAGAAGCGTGCGCTCTCTCAAGAGCGATCCAGCCTCCTCCCGCGTCCTTTCCCTTTTTGTCGTCAGGAACGTACGCGAGTTGGACCTTGAGTGGCCTGTGAGCAATTCTAAATATATTGCTTATATTCACGTTTCAATGATTATCGTTTTATATTTATATATTTAAAAAATTCGTAAAGAGAGAGAAAGAGAGATTATGTATGAGATTCAGTGTCTCGATTATACAACTTAACAAATAACTCTGTCATGTGCGACGCACAAGGGCGCCTGGCGATCTTAATGTCGTCCTGGAACGCGGTGCTCAATGCTCTTCGTGCGACGTCGGAAACTGCGCAGATACGTCATCGAGCGAGAACGTTGTTCGGTGGAGCAAACGTGAGACTGGCACATTTTAGTTGATTTTCGTCTACGAGTTTTCGCGCTCTTTCCGAACGATTCTCATCTTCGATAGCAGCGTGTAAGCACGTGATAAAAGAACGATGCGCCAATACTGGTCGAGCAAACGTCAGCCTCGTGCGTGATTAGGAAGATAATAATCGCATAGATAAAGAGGGGGGGGGGGAGGGATGTATATGTGAGAGATATATGCTCGTGGACACGGCTTAAAGACCGCCAGGTACAATCACAGGGTCGATCAAGCCGATTGAGAACCCATGCCGTTTTTTTATCGCTATCTAACAATAAACAATATATGATGTATATATCCTCGAATTATCGTTCGTCTGAATTTTCACAATAGATTTAGCTCTAAATATATTTCTAAGTTTTGATCTTACGATTATTGAATCACAAACATGTTCTTAGAAATACTTGAAAGTCTTCCTCATCAATGGAATAAAATAAATGTAATATTCTTTGTTGCAGAAATATTCGATTTTTTAAAATTCTATTTAATGGCTTTTCCTACGTAGCGATACGTAAGAATACTAACTTTAAAAGATTTACGTTGACGAAAATAAGAATAGAGAAAGCAATTAAGAAGCAACTTTTCACGAGATTTTAACATAGTAATAATGAAAATACAAAACACAATTTTTCAAGCCTTGATAACAATCGATATATGTCATAAACAATTATATTCTATAAATATAATAATTCAATAATTCCATATAAAACGTAAAAAAAAGTTGGATAATTTTAACAGAATTTTAAAGTTTAATAAAATAAAATTCACTAATAAATTGATTATTTTATTAGATTGCCATCGATATTATTTTAAAGTTAATAAAATAAAGTTCACTACTAAATTGATTATTTTATTAGATTGCCATCGATTAGTATTTTTCAATAATTCCATATAAAACATAAACAAAAGTTGAATAATTTTAACAGAATTATAAAGTTTACTATTAAGTTAATTATTTTATTAGATTGCCATCGAGCCATTTTTCAATAATTCTATATAAAACGTAAACAAAAGTAGAATAATTGTAACAGAATTTTAAAGTTTAATCAAATAAAGTTCACTATTATTAAGTTCATTATTTTAGATTGCCATCGATAATTTTTTTTCCGAATCGCTTAAATCGGAATTGGAACTTGGGGCCCGAGATAAAACGTTGTTTACTCGTCAACGGCGCCCGCGACACACGATCCTGACATCGCATCGCGCTCGCTCGCTCGCCTAGGTTGAGAACCCCCCCGAATGTTTCCAATCCCGAAGGCGATGTCCAGTGCTCCGTGTTGCGCGACAAGGAAGGGGGATGCGTTTCGCCGTCGTCGTGGTGGTCGTTACTGCGCCGCTCGTATACACCCGGTGACTCGGCGATCGCGGCATCACGCGCGTACGTCCGTCTAGGACGCGAGGTCTGCAAAAGTTAGTGCGGGATCGTCTCGTTGCTCGTTGCGCGATAATCCGTTTCGAGGAGCGTGGAATCATATACGTGCTTATATTTTCCCGATTAACGTCGCCGTACGTCGTCGCGACGTGCGTGCGTGCGTGCGTGCGTGCGCACGCCCGCGCGCGCTCTCGGCATCGACGGAGCGAAACGTCGAGCGTGCGTTGTGTGAGAGAAGGAGAGAGATAGAAAGAGAGACAGTGTGAAACGGATGAGGATTTAGAAGGGCGAGGGGGGGGGGAAGGAAGGGGGCGAAAGAGAGAAGGAAACAACGCGCATTAGAGTTCTAACGCGCGATGTGTCTGTGTCCGTGAATCGTGAAAAAGTTGCGAAAGCAAGAAGCGGAGAAGAGACAGAAGAGGAAGGATACAAGAGCGATATAAAGTGCACGAGGGAAAAAGAGAGAGACAGAAGAAGCGGCGGCGACGCCGCTTCTTTTCGCTTGTCCGCTGTTGAGAGAGGGCGGAGGAATAAGTACCTCCGTCTCTCTCTCTCTCTCTCTCACTCTCTCTTTCTATTCCTCTCGCGAGCGTGTGTGCGTGTTGTGCTCTTCTCCTCGTCGGCGCGCGGAGTGGCAGGTAGAGGCGCGCGCGAAGACACAACGAGCGAGCGAGGGCGCGCACGTAGAGAACCTACGAGGTAGAGGAAGACGAAAGAGCGGCGAGAGAGCGTCGTCAGCGTCGAGACGCCCGGCGGCTGACTACCTGCTGGCGACGATTAAACGCGCGCGAAAAATCTTTCACGCGTAGAGTCGTGAACGTTATACCGTAGCCACCGCTGATCGGTATATCCGCTGGTGTACGTAGTGGAAAATGGGATGCGCGGCAAGCCATCGGGCCGCTTAGCGTAGTGTAGTGTGTAGTGTGTATCGCCTGGCTTGACGGCGTTGGCGACGACGACGACGGCGGCGGTGGTGGTGGCGGCGGCGGCGGTGGCGGTGACGGCGGCGGCGACGGGGCCCAACGGCGAGAAGCGGTCGGAAAAATGGCGTCCGATAACGAAGCCTCTTGCGCGAGTGACCCAAATTTCGCGGTGATCTGCTCGTTCCTTGGCTGCTTCGGCAAATCCTGCGGCATCGTTTATCCGGACATCGCCCGACTCCAGGAGATGCTCGAGAACACGCAGGAAGGTGGGTCTTTATCCCGCGGTCTCTCTCCCATTACGCTTGTGTGTATGTGCTCTCGTGTGCGCGGGAGGGAGGGACGGAAGACACGGTCGTGTATATACGCGCGAGACGGTGAGTGAGTGAGAGAGAGAGAGAGAGAGAGAGAATGTGTGTGCAAGAGAGGGGAATGGAATATATGCGAGAAGGTGCGCGAGAGGAAGCGAGAAGGAACGACAGCGACCCGCCCCCGCAAAAGGCCAGTCGTCTAAGCGCCGTACTATTAGTTTCCTTCGTACGACTCCGCTTCGACTGCGAGCCTCGTTCGTTCCTCAGTTTGTTGATTCGTTCCGGCGGACGACGAATCCGCACCTCTCTCTCTCTCTCTCTCTCTCTCTCTCTCTCTCTCTCTCTCTCTCTCTCTCTCTCTCTCTCTCTCTCTCTCTCTCTCTCTCTCTCTCTCTCTCTCCCTCCCTCCCTCCCTCCCTCCCTCTCTCCCTCTCGCTTTGAACGCGCGATGACGAGCGAGGACGGTGGACACACGGTGGACCGCTGCTTTTTGTTCTTAACGATCTGACGCGATAGATAGGTAAAGGTAAACCGCGAAACGCGTGTCCTGTCACGTTCCCTTTCACGTTTCGCGCCGATGGCGTAACAACACGTTCCCTCCGCGGAGCGTTGTTACTGACAGATAGACCGCGAGATAGATTTCGCATTGTTGTTATTCTGCCGCGTGCTGCCACCTTCCTTGTTGTCAACTTGTCGGTTACACGTGATTACAAGTTACAAGCGGCGCCGGCTCGCTCCAATTTCGGGGAAATGTCATTGATCGTCGTACGTATGAGACACGTATACGACCGTGAATCCGCAGACGTATCTCTTTAACTCACACGAAAAACCTTACTCTATGTAAACAGAGCAGTTCTATTTTGTGTTTTTGTTACATTACTTGTACTTTCATTCAGGTTTAGCATTGACTGCTCTCCTACAATACTTGAATTAAATCTGTCAGATATATTTTTGTTTTCTTTCTTTCTTTTTTGTTTTGTTTCTGTATCAGTGTCATTATTCCACTTATATATACGTGTTTGAGAAATAAATAAACGTTAAATAAATGTTATCTTTTCCGGAGAGCTTTGACATAAAACATTTATGTCTATACTAAGTCAACAGAGTTTCTTAATTAAAAATTTTGTTTTGTATTTATTTGTTTGCGACTTTTATGAATTTATTATATACTCTTTTTTAGTGTCACGAGAATTAATAGACCTGCACATCAAGCTGTTGCGTAAAACACGTAAAACTGTATCACCAGAAAAATGGGAACGGGCACTAGTCAAGTTTTGCCACACGTACTCTAATCAAGATGGATGGGAACTTGAACGCTTTGGTTATAAAAAGGCTCGCATTGCTGTTAAACTGCGTTTACTTAAAGTATGAACCATATTCTATTTTTTTGATAAGATTGAGAGATTAATCCATTTTTTCATGCGCAAGTCCTTTTTGTATTCTAGGTACTATTGGAAACGCAATTTGACTTAAATCAAAAATTTAAGAATGAAGTAAACAAATTGGCAGCTGATGAATTGCGTGTGGAACCGTTAGGAAGGGACAAAAGTGGATTAGCATATTGGTGTCAACTGGACGAGGAGTGCAACATAAGAGTTTATAGGGAAGATTTAGACGAAGAGAATTGGGAACTAGTAGCTAAGTAAGTTTTTTTCTTATACTAGATTAGGCAATAATATGCTTTTATATTATTTTTTATCATTAATTGAATCTATCAATGGTGCATATTATATGTCCTTTGTAATAGGGATCGAGAGGGTGTTGTTAATCTCATAAGCACCTTGTCGAATGGCGAAGCCGGAGATATACCAATTAACGAGGATAGCAACAGTTTAGAAATCTCTGAGAAACCTATAATAGACACTGGTCAAGTTACGACATCACCAAGTCTGGAAGACGAAGTTGTGCAAGAGAACGGTGTTCACTCAAACGAGATGAATGATAAACAGCTACCGAATGGCAGGAGTGACGAGTTTGAGGATGAACAAGAACATGATCAGGATCAAGATCAAGATCAAGATCAGGATGATGCTAATGAAATTGAAAATGACGAGGAAGAAGATATTGATGCGGAAGAGGAGGATGTAACAAATGATGAAAGTTCCAAGCAGATTACAGAGGAAGACGATTCTCAAGAAATGGTACAAACTCCGAGCATAGAATCAAGATGTATAAACACTTCATCTACATTATCGGCATCTTATTTGAAAACACTAAACATGAAGGTGGATGTAACATCAGAAGACGTGAACCGCAGAGAAGCTACCGACGAGACGTCCGATTCTTTAGCATTGGAGAGCAAACCCACGATTATTAAACAGACTGCACTTACGATAACAGATATCGTGAAATCCGAGGTTGAAGAATCAGCACCGTTGAAATCGATAGAAACGCCTGTTATTACTTCGTCTCCATTGAAACTGGTGAATATTTCGGAGTTGAAGCAAACGCCGGAAGAAAAATTGTTAAGTCCAACGACATCTGTCACTACACCGTTAAATGTGGCGAAAAAATACGGTATCTCTGATGAGATAACAGATCCTGTCATGAAATCACTCGAGAAATTATCTAGCAAAAGTAATGTACCTTTTTCCTCCATGGATTCTATTTCCCTGGCACACAGCAAACTATCTGTCAAGCCGATAGATCAACTGGCTGCGAATCTTGTGAGGATACAGTCAGAAAAGCTAGAGAAGCCAAGCGGACCAAAATCGCTGGAAAAGATAGCGGAGTCTCTAGCAAGATCTGGCGGTATGTTGGGAAATGCGAATGGAGAGGACGACAGGTTGCCGCAAGACTTTTGTTCACGGAATCAATCTGAAAAATCGGCAACTCTCAGGGGTCACAGAGGCATAGACTTGTCGACATCACCGCGTGGCTGGGAGAGCGCAAGCGAGCAGAACAGGCCGGTGGATTTTTCCGGAATCGATCTTTCTAGTCGAAAATTGGGGAAGACGATGGATTTGCCTTCCCCGGGTTACAGGACGCAGGACTTTCAGCATCGAGAAATGGATCTGAGCACAAAGAAGCTAAGCAAACCGGAAATGCCAAATCTGCCGTACGATGCACGTAGCGTGATGATGCGCAATCATGCGATGGTGGCCGATCTGAGCAAACGGCAAATGCCGTTCACCGCGTACGAGATGTCATCGACGCCGTATCACAATACAGCTAGATTACCCGCCAAGGACGAGCACAGATTGCCGAGCTACACGATACTTCCCGATCCTAGCAAGATCACTTCCTTGAGGATGAACACCGTATCACTGAAACGTCCCCTAGAAGGTGATGATGTGCAGCAAGATATGCTGAAGAGGATAAGAGCGGATGTAATTCCAATCAGAGGCTCCATAGATAAGAGACCGATGATGAGCGGCAATTGGAGGGATGAGGTAAGTGAGACTATCGAGGAACCTATGATGATGGTTCAAGGTGAAGGATCTGGTAGCGATTGTGACGCGGTGAATCCCGTTGTCGGAGAGGCTGTGGAGGAACCGACAATTTTTTTTTACGGCGAAGGTTCCGGCGCGGAATGCGAGACAGGTAATCCCGGTGACGACAAGTCCACTGACAATAAAGAAAGCAACGAATCAAAAACTGAACCTGACTCAGCTACCGCGACATTATCGCAGAATAAGGTTTTAACCGAGAACGAGGTATCTACGGGCTCGATAGTGTCGAACAAAACCCCTGTAAAATTAAATAGAAACTATCCGCAATCTAATTTAAGCGTAAACGATAATTGTCAAATAGTAGATTCTATGCAAGAGAAGCCAAAGTTCAAGCAGACGTTAGGCGTCCAAATAATACCTAAAAGTACAACTGGTCCTGTCAAAAGGTTATCTAGGTGGGACGTGGGAAAACCGGAAGAGAAAGCAGAATGTGACAGTAGTATCATATCACACGTGGAAGGAGACATATCACTGAAGGAAAATACAAATGATTATAAACGTGATAATGCAGAGCAGAACCTATTGAACACAGATTCAAAATCGCCAACCAAAATCGAAGATTCTGCGGATGTAAATCAAGACGTCAACAAAATAGACGACAACAACTCTGCAAACACAGGAAGTGAAACCACCATCAAAGACAGTGTTAAATTGCAGGTGTCCGATATAAGTTCAGAGAATACGAGTACAATGGAACAGGAAAGTGATGCTAAGCTTCAAGAATCCGTGCAATGTGATTCTTCTATATCGTCGTGTCAACAAGACGTTTCGCAGACGCCCGAACAATGTACAAATTCTGAACTATCTGTGGTAGATTCAGCCAATGTACAAAACGATTCGAATAGCGTAGTTTTACGCGAGTCGGATACTCCCGAAATAGCGGATAACGAATGCAAACCAACAGTCGCCAATTCTCCACCGAGATTTTTTTTTGGTCCCAATTGTATCTCATATACCTCGAAATCCGATGAATTAGAATCGGAGCAAAGCTTGACCGCGTCTGCGCACGATAAAACAGATACTGTGCAATATGAATGTGTATCTTCGTCGAAACCAGTGGACGATACCGTTTATCCATACAAAGATACAGAAGATTTCGAATTGACGCAAACAAACAATAATTCGCTAAAAACGGATCTGTTTACTTCGGACTCTAACAGCGTTCCATGTGGAAACAATAGCGAAGACATGGAAAAAATGGAAGCATCAAGCAACACGTGGGATCAACAAACAACTTCAACATTTAATAGCTCAATAGATCCAAGCGATGTATCCGAATGTGATGCCACTAATTTATCTGTCGCGCAAGAGGCGAGTAAAGAACCGAGTGTGCAAGAATCTGTTTATACCGGCAAAGAAATGCAAAAAGATAATTTTTCAAAAACGCATACGAGTCCTACATCAGAGGCAATAACTGAAAATGAAAGTATTAATGATATAAGTATGACTGAAGAAGACTCGATTAAAATCAATTTGGTTAGTGAATCCAGCGTAGTTCAACCAGTAGAACATGGAATTGTTGAGCCATCGCAATGTGATCAGTCTACAGATTCTGAAAAACCTCAAGAAAGTATAGAAAAAGCTCAGGAAGATATTTCTTTTGAAATATCGGATGATATTACGTCGCAGCTGTCGAATGATAAAGAGGATAAAAATGAAAAACCACCACCAGTCGATGAGTGTGAAAACGAGAACAATCATCAATCTGCTAATTCAAACAGCTTCAAGGAGGATGAAGAGAAAATCGAGTCTGTGACACCGCATTCGTCTTTATCGCTTCTTACTCAAGATTCACAAGCAGAATTGATCGATCTTAAGGAATTCGAGGATAACAATTCGAACGAATTATCGGATTCCACGAATGCAGCGAGATTATCCGAGGATTATCAAGAAGCAAACAGCCTTCAAAAGAACGATCTCGATTCCGCTGGAGAGAGTTGCGACAAGCAGAGCGACAAGAATGACAATTTTTCTGAAATCGACGGTCAGGAAGATCATTCGACCGACACGGATAACGAGAAGATGAAAGGTCTGGTCGGTTCCGATGCTGACTCGTTGTGCGTTAATTACGACAAGAACAGCGAAAGAACCGATGCATTGTCGGACGTAGGGATGCATGATGATGGATCGGGTGATTCTGAAGAGATTAAAGAGAAAGGACTGAATGATATGCAAGTTAACGATACTGTGTTTCATATGGATTCTGTGGTGACTGTTTCAGAATCTGCTCTTGAAGAAAATGATAAACACGATTTAGTTCCTACTATAAGCAGTTCGGACGATGTGTCTGTGCAGGATTCTTCATCGCAACAGAGTGAATCTGTGCAAATAGACGGTGAAAAAGTTGAAAATACATTGTCTGTCACCGATAAACCTTCTACGTTCAATTTACCAGAAGCAATGCCTGAAACAAACATTTTTGAATTGCCCAAGTCGGATATTGTCGAAACCAGCGGAGAAACGAACTTGTCTAACATAATTCAGGCCACAAGTGAATATGTCGACGATGTTTCTGAGAATCCCAGTTCTTGCGTTGATCAAGATTCGAACGAGGAGATGGTTATAGATGATCGTGTATCTGAATCTAATGAATCGTTTAAAGAAACTGAGGAAGTTACAATGAATGATGAACAACCGGAGGATGCAATGCCAGAAGTAACGATGGAATCTGAAAATGAAACTCCAGCTGTTGCAAACATTGAACGAGAATCTTGTCAAACTGCGACAGAAACTGAAATCTCAGAGAAAGAGGAATCTGAAGCCAATGTAGAAAGCAAAAACGATAAAGAATTTGTCGAAGATGATGAGAGCAAAACCTATAATACTGATAAACGAGATGTAATAGTAGCGGAAGATCTTTACGACGTCAGCAAAAGTAAAGAAATTGTCGAAAGCGTAGAAAAATCAGAGATAAATGCGACAATTGTAACTACTGAATTATCAGATGAAACAATGATAACAAATGTAATTTCTCAAGGATCACAACGGGAAGTAATGAAGACAACAGGAGGTAATGAGAGTAAACAGTCGCTAGTTGCGAATTACGATAGCGATTCCAATGATGATGGTAGCGATAATGTTTTCGAACCTGATGTGGCGCAAAATGATTCTAAAGATGACGTTGCTATGTCGATGGAGCGAGAAACTAGTGAAGAGCTGCACGAAAAATCATCTATCAAAAAAGATGACATCAACAGCATAAATTTAATCTCCGATGCGCCTCAAGAGGAATTATCTGAGCAGCAAGCAGAGGAACCTTCAGAAACGAAAATTAATGAAGTATTAAATGAAGATATTACGATCGTTAGCAAGCAGAAATGCGTTGACGAGACAAAAACTACATATGCTTGCAACATTGATAGTAATATTGAATATTGTTTGAATGATGAATCGACAATGCCTTTAAATAAGGATGAATTTCAAGAAGAAACAGATATTAGCGATATTTCAGTTACTGACAATTCCAAGCCATCGGAAGTGTCAGAAGCGAAGCTGTTAGTAGCTCCAGTCTTGACTGAAGAGATAACTGAACCTCTTCTGAACAAGAGTTTTGAGATGACTATTAGCCATAGTGAGAAAAATAAAGAACATCTCAATAATTTGATCGACAATATGAAAACAGTGCAAGATTCTCAAGATGCTGTTGATGAAATGACAGAAAAGACGGATTGTTTAACGCCCGAGAATGTTTGCAATTCTGACGAAAACGACGCGAATAAATTTGCAAAATCTTCATTTGCCCAAGAAAATGCGGAAATTAACGCTGTGAATAATCAAGTGACGAGTATATTTGACATAAAGGAGCAGCATGTGAGAGACATTGACGAAAAATTGAACGTTAGTTTGGATACGGAAAATATTGTAAGATTGAAGAATGTAAATGAACACGTTGCTGAGGAACTGTCTATTCCGTGTAAAAGATTTAAAGAAGATCTAACGGACTATGCTAAAGACAATAAATGGGATGTGAAATTGCAAGAAGAGTGTTTAACTAAACCATTTGTGGAAGAAGTGAGTTTACCACCGATTCAAACAGGATCGGATATTGTGCCAGCGAAGTTGGATAATGCTTTAGCTGCGGATAAATCGCACCTTGAGGATGCGAAATTAGAAGAGAGCGTATCTTCAGACGCCTTATATTATCCAAATTCAATGTCTATAAAAATGGAAAATATTAATAACTTGGATAGTAACAATCAAAATGAGCCTTTTAGTGTAAACTTGAATGTAAATAAAAGTACAGAGAATTTCAGTGCGCCTTTAAGTACGAATGATGAATCGATGACATTTCTTGCTCAAGAGACCATCTCGGAAGTTAGTGCTATAAAATCTGATATCAAGAAAGAAGCCAGCAAGAGATTGATCGACACCTCGGACACGGAAGATGTTCCTCCGCTAAAGTCTAAGCCACCGTACTTGGAAATCGACGACAAGATGTTGGAGAATTTAGCAAGTACCGAGGTACAAGCGCTTAAGAATCTAGATACGTTGAACGAGATTGAAAAATTAAGGCCACAAATCAAAGACGAGGCAAAAACACCGGCGATCTCCACGACGCAATTGTTTCAAAACGATTTTGGCACGATTAACGATTCTACAGCTGCTGCTGCGGTAGAGGATTCCAAAATCAGTTTAGAAATTGCTGAAAGAAAAGAATCATCTTTGGAAATCCAGAATGTCGAGATGAAAACTGCTTCTGTAGCTTCTGACAGCGATTCGACTGGCATGGATAACGAAGACGTTTTTAACGTACCATCAGAGGAAGCTGATCCTCTAGCATGTACCGACGATGACGTTTTGAAGAATATTACCGAGGATGACGCTTTGAAGAATATTACCGAGGATGACGCTTTGAAGAATATTACCGAAGATGATGCTTTGAAAAATATTGCCGAGGATGATGCTTTGAAAAATATTGCCGAGGATGATGCTTTGAAGAATATTACCGAGGATGATCCTTTGAAAAATATTACCGAGGATGACGCTTTGAAAAATATTACCGAGGATGACGCTTCTAAGATAAGTATCCGCATAAAGCCGGTATCGGAACTGGTTTACGAGGGATGGAAATTAGACAGCACTGCGGAGACGCCGAAGATTTCGCGAAAGCGGCGAAATAGCGCTCACGAGTCAAATTCCGAGGATGGAGCCACAAAACAGGAAGACGAAGAGAGGATGGGCGGTAAGAGGATGAAGTTACGCGCAAAACGTATGCCCGATAAAGAGTTACGAAAATCCATCGAGGAAAGTCGCGAGGTAGCAATGAGCTCCGAGGACGAGGCTGCAAAATGTGATCCCGATAACGTAGTGGAGCACGTGACTAAAGATGGCAGTGATGATCCGAATATTATGCAATCGATGGCGATTGACAAAAAGATTAGGGGTCGTCCTAGAGGTAGACGGAGGCGTGGTTTTCGAGGAGGTGGACGTCCCAGTCGGCCGAAACTTGCGGAATTTCAGGGCGATCAAACGTCAGAAATATCGCCCGGTGCTCATCCCGATGGGACTTCTAATGATGCTTTGAATACAACGCAGAAGAGACGAAAGAAACGTAAGTATATATATATATATATATATATATATATATATATATATATATATATATATATGTAAGAACATGTAAAAATAGCTTATTGAATATGATAAAATATTAGCGTAAAAGCCTACTAAAATTGAAAAATTGTGTTTTTACAGGAAAAATGGTCCTCGGCTTAGAAATAGGCAGAGATATTTCACTGGATACAGGCACGCCAGGACAGGATGAGACGCCTGTCAGGCAATCAAGAAGAATAGCACAGTTAAAAATTAAAGAACAAGCAGATAGACGCAGAATCGAGGAGGAAAGTATGCGCGAGTTGGAAGAGAAAAAAGAATCGGAGAAGAAAAAGAGAAAGAAGCAGAAAGTAAGTTATTAACAGGTTAAACAAATGAAAATTATATAGCTGTAGATTGCACAAATAATTGTTTATCTCATGTAGTCGGAAAGCGAGGAAGAAGTTATCATAAAGGAAATTGAAAAGGAGAAAAAGTCTAAAAAGAAACGTCGAAAGAGGAAAAAGAAAAAGTTAGCCAAATTCAACGAAGCGAAACCATGGCAGAGCTCATCCGGATCTAGTAGTGACGAAGAAAATGAGATCGAAGACGAAGAGGAAGATGAAGATATCGAGAGTGAGGGATCCTTACTGTTTAAAAGTGATCACGAATTTTCACCGGAAAGCGATCTCGAAAAGGACCAAGAATCTGAGCCATTACGACGCGCTAGAACCGCACAGAAAGGTAAGTTCTTCGTTAAAAAAAGAATGTAATAATATTTATATTCGATCATAATTTTATTGCGTCTATTTGTTATTAGCTCAAAGCGATATCGAAGAAGCTGAAGATGAATACGCTTGTCAGAAATGTGACAAAGCTGATCATCCCGAATGGATTCTTTTATGTGATTCTTGCGATAAGGGCTGGCATTGCTTATGCCTTAGGCCAGCTCTTATGCTTATACCTGAGGGCGATTGGTTTTGTCCACCGTGCCAGCATGTAAGTTTGTCTTACTTTAATAATTGTTAGCATATAAATAAAATATATAAATATTGTACATACATTAATATTTTTTATCTAATTCTTATGTAATACTTATTTTGTACGAAATTATCTTTTAAGAACCTGCTGGTGACTAAGCTACAGGAGACATTGAAAACACTCGATCAATTAACAAAGAGGCACGAGAATGAAGTACTACGGAAAAAGCGATTGGCTTTTGTCGGCATAAGTCTAGATAATGTGCTTCACAAAGGTGAGGCGCAACGCGCGTCGAAAGGATCGAAAGCATCCAGTCAGGAATCAGGTAACGGTACATTTTTATGTAACGATTGATTTAAGTTATTTAAAGTTATTTTAGTTAATTAATAATTATGTTATTTTCATGTTATTTAATAATTGTTACTATTATATAATATACGCCGATTTAATCTGTTTTTACAGAATCTTCGGACTCTTCCTCGTCGGCTTCTAGTTCCGAAACATCGAGCAGTGAGGAAAGCGAACCAGTTTATCAATTACGTGAACGTCGATGCGCTAACACTTACAAGTTTAACGAGTATGATGACATGATTAATGCCGCGATTCAGGATGAAGTTGAAGCGGTTCAAGGTGCCGGCAATCAGGGAAGGGGTAAGGACATCGCAACGATAGTCAACGCGGAGAAGGAAGAGGCTCAGGTAAAATGATTAAATACCAAACATGATATGCAAATGTGATAGTCTCATTACATATAATGTGTGTTCCTTTGTAGGCCGAAGCGTTAAAGATGACGCAATTAGAAGAGGACAAGGACGATGTGGAATCAAAACCGGAAAAAGAAAGTGACGAGGAATATAAGATTGAGAATGAAGATATGATTGATGAAATGGAAGAGAAAAATACGGCGGCTAAGAAATTGCTAGCACGTAAAAAACATCGAAAATTAAACAGCCTCGATATAAGCAGCGAAGACGATCCAGATAGTGATGAAGATTTCAAGGGTACGAGTTCCGAAGACGAGGAAGACTTTGATGATCATATCACGTCATCCGACGACAGTACTTTTGATGTAAAGCGACGTAGAAAGGGCGACTCGCGTCCTGTTAGAAGATCTACCAGAGCACGCATGACTAGGGCTTACGATGAAGATTTTAGTAAGTTGTGACAGACTGTTTATACTTTTTAATATCAATTCTCTACGCATGTTTTCTATGTAACAATTTTTAAGTGTAAATTTTACTAAAATAATTGTATAATTTTTATCTACAATTTTTTAAAAATTATTTTAAAATTATTTATGGAAATTATTATTTAATTTATGTATTTAATTCATAGTTATAAAATCTATTCAACTGATAAAACTAATCAATTTTGAATTTTGCGATTCATATTCAATTTAAATTATTTACAGTAATCTTTATAATAAAATATTTTAATTGTAAGTAAAATTTAAAAATAAGTTATTTAAATAAATTTTTTTTTTTTTTTTTTTTTCAGTTAATGACGACAGCGACGACAGTGATCGGCCAAAGAGAAAGAAACCGCGATCGATATGGGGAGATTCGGATAGCGAGGATAGTGATAATTCGTGGAGGCAGAGAAAGAAAAAGTACGAAATGTGTAAAATAAAAAATAATGTATTAAAGATTATGAGTAAAAATATTAAAAATTATTTTTTAAATTATTGCAGAAGCAGAACAATACCGACATCCAGAATCAGGGCAGTACCTAAAACAAAGGGCAAGAAGAAGAAAAAGAGAAAACGTATAATAGAATCTGACAATCAAAGCGAGAACGACGAAGAAGATGAGCCGAAAATTGAAGAACAATGTGAACCTAACTTGCAAGACGTAGATACTACTGGGCTGAATGAGATGATGGACGTTAATAAACAAGAGAATTTTGAAAATAACACAGGCGAAAATAATATCGAGATGAAAGATGATAAATTACAAGAAGTAGCTTCAGATGTTCCGATTCCACAGATTTCACAGCCATCAGAAATAGTGCCGATTCAAAAAATCAAAAAGGTAAGTACTTTTTAATTAACTTTTTAATAACGAAAAGGCTCTGATATATAAATACATAAATTTAGGTAGGAAATGGGCTAATAAGAGCCAGGTGCAAAAAATAGGCGCAGCAAACTTTTCTTACAATCTACTTTAATTAACTTGAACGTTTATTGGTCTCTTATTAGGCCATTTCCTACCTGAACTTTTTAATTAATCACTGATGAAAGTGCCTCTTGGCACATGAAGGATAGCGCAATGTATTCTTCGATCATAGATAATGTGAGACTTGTTTTTTTACCATAATATGTATCATAATATGGCTTCGCTGCATACTGTAAATATGTTCTCAGTAATCAATTTTCTATTGCGCTGATTGATTTCCTCAATCTGTGTTATACCTTATAAGACAATAATTTTTGGTACTTTTTAAGTATTTAAATATAAGTTTTTCTGCTATTCAATGTGCTGTTTCTTTGGATTTTTACAAAAACTACTAACTTATTAACTGTGTATACACACGCAGTATATCTGGTCTACTTATATCTAATATATAGTAAGCTTTTTAAATAGGATGCTATCAAACTATTTCTTTTTGCTTTTTCCGTATACATTACTTTATTACTGCAATATACAAATTGATGCTGAATATAAATATATATGCATATTTTTTAGGACATTCTGCCTAAACCGAAAAAAGCTCCAACTATTAGACGAAAGGTATATGTTTATTTCATATATTTTGATTTAATGATAATTGTATGATGTTTTTAAGTAATAATAATAATAATTTTATCAAATTTTTTTTACAGATTATTTATGGCGGACTTCCAGATGAAAATAGACGAGAAGAGGAGGAAATATTAGGTAGAAGGACTCGAGGACGAAAGATCAATTATCGAGAGGAAATGGCATCAGATAGTGAGGAGGTGTGTGTGAGTCATTTCATTTTAATTTAATAAAATTGTCACATATATTAAAATTCTGATTATTTTACAGGAATTGAAGAAGGCACTGATGATGAGAAAGACTGGCGAGAGCGAAGATGAATTTGTGGTGAATGAGGCTGACGACATAAATGATGATGGCGAGAAGGATTCAGATTCAGGTAATATAGCATCCCTATATTTCATTCACATATCAAGAGATATTCGTAGTGCATGTTGTAGCGGTAAGCGCTACAAATATTTTCTTTAATTTATCATAACTTGGAAAATAAAGCTTCTGTGTTACCTATGTTTAATATTTCCTTTTGTTTTATATATTTTCTCTAGAATCTCTTGAAAAGAATTGTTCATTTGTCATTTGCATGCATTTATGAATCACATCATATATAAATATGTAACTAACGATCATTATTTATTCACTTTCTCAGGAGATGTTTATATTCCCAAGAAGGATGCTCTAAAATTTAAAAACAAGTCATTGAAGACGAAAAAACCGCGTAACGGTAAGAGTCCTGCAATGAAACGAAAATCATTATCGGACGACATGCCGAAGCAAAGAAAAAAACCCGGACCGAAACCGGGAAGCAAGAATAAAGCGCGTAAACAAAAATTAAAGGATGATGCAGATGGAGACATGATCGGCGCGATCATGGACAACCCTATCGGCGATATAGCGTCCAAAATGGACGAGAATCTTCCGGACAATGTCGGACTGACGGGTACAACGATGTCGGTGGCGAGCTCGTTTACTGGAGATGTTCCCGAGGGTTCATTGACGGGTCTCGGTGCCGGGGAGCTGGCTGACTTGGATGACGAGCAGCTCGAGCAGATGATGGACGAAGAGTACGGGCGACGGCAATTAGAGCTCGCGGCAATCGAGATAGCGAAAAAGAAGAAGAAAGAAGAACGGGAGGCCAAGAAGTTGGAGAAAGCGCGCTTGAAGGCTTTGGAAATATTGGCAGCAGAAAGACAAAGGGATCCTAACGCACCCGAGGGGACGGACGGCGAGGCGCCTAAGAAGAAGAAGCGCGGTCGTCGCAGCAAAGCCGAGATAATTGCCGAGCAAATGCGCAGGGACGGTGCGCCGAATCTGGGCATCGTGCCGGCGCCAGTCATCGGCGGTATCGGCACGCCAGACGGCACGAGTAATATGCAATCGCACAACGTGAATCCTGCTACTTTACCTACGGGTTTGACACCGGAAACCGACAGGAGCGTCGAAGGCGGGCACATGCCTCTTATGACTGGACCGGACGGACAACTCTTTAATCCAGACGGCACGCCGATGAAGCCGAAACGTCGAGGTCGTGGTAAGGGCAAGAAGACGCTCGCATTAGAGGCAGCCAGAGCCGCGGAGGCGGCGGCTAAGGCCGCAGCCGAAGCGGGCTTGATCGCCGGTATGGGCACTGACTCGAATCCGGAGATGAAACAGAATGATATTCCGAATATTCTTCCTACACCAGGTAGCAGTACATCCGGCTCGGCACCCTCCACCCCGCCGGCGAGTGCCGTCCCAACACCAGGTCCACCGTCGACACAGTCGTCGAACTCGCAGCCGGTTTATCCATCGCTACCATCCGGCCAACAGTCTTCCGTCATTACAAGGATGCTTCAGTCTCAACCAGTATCCAACAGTCCGCAGTCCTTCACCGCAGCAGCGGCCGCGATGGGTCACAAGTATTTTGGTGGGCCTAATGTCGGTGGACAAATGATGGGCGGTCCGCGAACGGGATATGAGATACAGCCTCGTGCCAGGATTCCGTCTCCGTATAGGCAGGCAGGTCAATCATCTATGCCGCCGCATTTCGCCGCGGTTAGATCGGGCACGCCGCCAATGCGTATGCGGGTACCAGGGCCGCAGATGTATCACACGTCCCATCATCCAATGGATCCATCGCCATCGGGCGGCGGACCGATCTCGATCAATAATCGAGATCGCAGTTCGCCTCTAACCGGTGGACCGGCGATGATTCCACCGTCGGCCAGCAGTCCATTGGCCAAGGGTGGCCCGACGCCGCCTCCCCCACCGTACGTACGGGGTGGTCCGCCGATGGCCAGGTTTGCCGAGAATCCTATGGGGCCCAGGCATCAGATGCCGCCATTTACCAACGCCTCGCCGGTCAACCACAACATGCAGCAACCTTCACCGCCCCCCAATCGACCACCCGGTAACTTCTCACCGTATCATCCGCCCCCGCCTCCCAATTACCATTACGGTGCCTATCCACCGCCCCCGCCGATGTCCACGGCAGACGATGCAGCCGCCTACCAGGGCTCGCCGTATCCCTCGGAGCACTTCTCCTCGCCAGCAGACAACCAGCCTCCGATCCAGGGGCCACCACCACCTCAGGCACCGCCGCCACCGCAGCAGTCGCATCCAGGCGATCCCAATGCCGGTAACAAGCAGTATGATGAAGAGGGCACCGGCGAATTTGGCGGGCTGGTATCTTATTTCAGTAGCCAGAGAGAGGACGATCTCGATTCGTAGCATGAATGAGAGCTTGGCCAACCCTGAATCACTAGGTAGGGGGAGCGTGCCCAGGTAAAATCGCAACTTTTGCCGCAGAGGAAAAAGCTATAACGTAAACGCGAGTATGATACTCTGGGAGATTCTACTTTTTTCGAGGATACTAGTGCGCGTGCCTGCGCGAAACATAGAGCTAGAGTCTTCCTCTTCGACACCTCTAAAGCAAACAGTTGTCCTGTGTAGTTCTTGCACTTCTTGCGGAAAAAAAAATATGTTGCTGGAGGCAAATCCGAGGTTGGCCAAGTGTAGAGTGAGCGGAGAGATAAATCAGAGCGACGGGGCGGAGCCTATTTTCTAAGAGTTGTAAGTTTTTCTGTAATTAGCTTTCAGTTCGATTGGATTTATATACGACGATGTGCGACTGTGCGAAAACTCTAAAATAATGGAGATACAACAACGGTCGTCCTATCCAGGAGATGACGAGAGGAAAGATCTGATCAGGAACCATTTTTCATCATTATTCATTGCTATAATCCGCTAATGAGAAATTTGCGAGCGAGTCCCGAAAATTTTTAAAGAGAGTAGAGAGTATCCGCTTCGCGTGATAGTCGTACGTCCCGTGGAAAAGAAATTTCATTTTGAAAAATTGAGCTTTAATAATGATGAAAAAGAAAAATTGAAAAATCGAATGATTGGAACGAGACGTACCGTTGTTGAACATGTACATATGTAAATAATATGTAAGTCGTTTAGATTATATATGTATTATATATAAACATACACAGAGAGAGGGAGAGGGAGAGAGAGAGAGAGAGAAAGAGAGAGAAACGCAGTCATGCAGAATATACTATAAAAATGAATTAGTGCGAAAAGGGCACAAATGTAATATTTAAATTTAATCCAAGAGAATGGCATCTGAATATAATAAATTAACAAAAGATTGTGAAGACTATTACTATAATTATTTATAAAGAAAAAGATTAAGAATTTATGATATAGGCAGTATATTGTATTTTACAAATTTTACTTCATATAATTCTATGAGAAACCATTAAATATAGTTATATTGGAGAGCAGGAGGCTGCTTTAAGTATACTCTTTGCGAAAAGCATGGAAAAAGGGACTTTAATAAAACTAGCATTAGCGTAATTGGCGTTCCGCTGCATGTATGTGGAAGCAGTGCAATTATTTATATATTTGAAATGATTTATATTTCTAACTGATGTATATTTCTCTTCTATATATTTCTATATACAATTTTTCGATTTATTCAGGCACGTGCAAGTTTTTTTGTATTGAAAATTTGCGCAGAGTATATCGCGCCGACTTTCAAACAAAGAGAAACAGATTTATATTATATATAGCAAATTATATTAAAGAAATATGTAAACGACATTTACGCAGATTATATAGTAGTGTATTATGTGATTATGACTTGCTATAATGATTCCGACTTAAAATCCGTCTAAGGTATTTGTGCTTATAAGGCGCGATTTTGAAGGACGACACTGCCTCGCTCAGGCTTTCTATCTAGAGTTCCTTTCTGTACTTTCAAAATTATCGATATATCCATATCCTTCTTTAATACGTTCACTTCAAACGTTGTATGTAATCCAATTATGTATTTCGTTTAATGTGAAACTTATGAGTTCTTTCGAGAATATAATAGTCATATAATAATCAACACAATCCGAGGAATCTTGAGGACGACTATCAGAAATTGTTAGAGCTAATTTTAAATTAATCGATCTCTTTTAAACTTTTTCTGATTGTTTAAACGAAGATGCATAACTAATCGAAACTCATTAAATATATTTTTGACTTTAATATTGCGTAAGTAAATACTGTGTTAGCGCCAAGTGTACGATATGGATATCGATCGATGATTCGACTCGGAGTCCAGGAAGGAAGTCAAAGTGGACGGAAATCAGAGTCGTCATTCGAATAGATATAGCTGAAAGTATCTCGCGAAGTTTTTCAGTTTTCTTTTGATTTTATAGTGATGATTGTGACAGCCTCCTGCTCTTTGAAGTTAAGACGAGGCCGCTAGTGGCCGCGACGTGTGTGACGCGATGGAAAAAAAGAAAAATCATGTATCTGTTTAGTTATCACACGTACGTGCATACCTAATATAAATAGAAGCTATATGAATAAACAAGAAAAGGATATTACATTATCTTAGAATTAGCTTGCTTGGGAGAGTTTCCTTTATTATGTTGATCGTTTCACGACCGGATCGAACGGTTATATACACGTATGAAAGAACACATCCACATACACAAATTACATGCCGTATAACATGTAATAGAGGGGTTTACTATCACTAATTTTATTATTTTTACACCTATTACGATGTATATCGATTGTGCGCGATTGATGTACACAATCACTTCGTCTTCTTCTTTAGATACAGCATGTCTTAAGGGCCGCCGATTCTTAGGTTTACGCATCGAGGAACTAGATGTATCATGATAGCGATTATATTGCTTCCTTTTTCTTTAGCGTGCAATCGGTGGGACGATTGTTCCGCGATCTCATTTACATTGACGTTGATTTGTATAGATATATAGGCATGTTTTATACTCGCGCCTGCATATCGGAAATCGTATATTCAGCGAAATCCTTCTCTCGACGAATTTGTGCGTGTATATTCGATACATGTATCTTGGTACGTCGATGCTAGAACGACCAATGTCATTTTATAAATCAAAGTCATTTAGAAATATTTAATGAGTTTAATACAAAATCCAATGGCCCGCTTTTCTGAGAACTAAGAAAATTAATCTGAAGATTGAGAAAAAGTTAAATCTTTATTGAATTTGCACGAATTTTTTTAAATGAGAGAGTGTCATAGATTATGTTTGGAATCGTTCATCTCGAAGCGAATATTGTTCAGTAACTCACCGAAAATAAATATCGCTAACATTGATTTACGAAATATCTATAAGTATTGGAACATTCGTCGTTCCTAAACACAATTTTTGCGCGTGGCATTGCATTTAGTGAAGTATTTCTTAATATATTTTGAATATATAAATATATAAATATATATATACACAACATTTGCGATACAATGGTTGCTAGAACTACGGGAAAATCGAATAATTTTTGGACGCAATACGGGCATGGATTTTTTCAATTTGTACGCATGAGAATTTTTGTAGCATTTACGTGTGTTTTTCTTCTCGTTGTCCCTATGAGTCCTTCCTCGAGGCGTATAAATTTGCGGAGTGGCTCATTAAGACAATAGTAAACGTGGTGCAGTTTAGCTTTTCTTTTGATAAGGGTCTAGACTAAACGCAATTATTATATTACATGTTGTAGCCTAAACAAAAAGATTTTATAATAAAATTCAATATATTGAAATAATATATCATCGCGTGCGTGGAATTTTACGTTTCTCCCTCTATATATGCCTCTTCTTCTTTCTCCGATTCTTTATTAAAAAATAGAAAATAATGAACTATCTTTTTACAGAAAGGAACGTTAATTTTTTATAATATCTCTAATACAATTAAAATATCCTCGAAATGTAGAATTTTAATAGAGGTAACTACAATATATGCAAAACATCCGCTTTCTCTCTCCCGATTTTGATAGTATAATGTAGTTTGATAAATACGAAATATATATAAAATATATTAAAATCATTCCGGGATACTATAAAAAGAAATTACAAACCTAAAAGCGATACCATAAAAAGAAAACAGCAATATTTTTTTAAGATAAAAACAGTATTTTTTTTTTTAGATTAAAAAATTAACAAATTATAAGTGAATACGTTATACGGTTATGAATAGATTACCGACTTTTTTCACGCGAAACAAGGTTTAATAAATTATAAATAAATAAATTAGGTAATTCTTTAAAAAAATTCTTTTAAAAAAACTCAGTATTTTGATCACCTTGATCTTGATAAATGTTGTAAAGGGTTCATTTTTGAATAACATGCTCTTCGAATCAAGTAGAATCAAGTCTCTTATAGTTGCTGGGATATTTTCAGTTAAATATATATAGCTAAAATTGAGACTGAGAATTGTAGAACGTCTTAGAATGTTATTCTCTTGTAGTATACATTAATTGAATTTCGCGCGCTTTTCCCGCGTTATTTTCCCGCCGCGACCAACGTGACTGCTGACGTCATTCCGGAGTCGGTACGTCGCGGGACGGTTCGAGTCTGAACGCGCGACGCATTTAATCGGTAAGTAAGCCATAATCAGTATTATATTTTTATAATTTTCGACTGCGTAGCATCTAAATTCGTCGGCGTTTGACCGGACTTATGACGTGTATCATTGTTTACGCGCGGTCAAATTATTGTCATTCGCACGGCGACACTCGAACAGGTAGGCGGCGACGCGACGCGCTCCGTATCTCAAGGAGAACACATATCAAAATGATGTCAAAATGACATCTTTCAAAAGTCAGTTCTATAAGTCATGATGATTCCGTCATTATGGTTCCTGGCAAGGACGGTTTTGTGACGTCATAAAACTAAAATTTTTAATGAATAAAGTGAAATAAATATATTTATATATATATGATAATTTCAATCAATAAGTGCCAGGCAATCTTCTCGCAGAAAAAATTATGTTTTCGAAAATATGCGAATTAAAATCCTGAAAATCAAAATATCGTCATATAATGATTTTATGACGAGTCACTGTACAGTCATTTTGGGGTCATGATAGTTTAGTGATCAAACTCTGATATTTTCCCGTCATCTTGACGTCACAATGACATCATCTTGACTTTTTGTTCTCCTTGGGTTACGCATTAATATATAGTCGAGACGCGATTGCGAGAAGTATTACGGGGATCACTCTCTGGCGAGTAATTAAAATGAATATCATTTCGCGCAATTATTCAACTTGTACGATTAAGTAACTCGTAAGCGCATCGAGGCATATCGAGATTTTGTATCGGAGTAAATATTTCTCGTGCTTTATTCGCGTGAAGTATGTTGCGTAGGTATCGACGCGTCGTATCAATGTGATGCTGCAATAATGACGTCAATCCGGAGTCGACGATGAAACATCGCGAGCGTAGGATAGATCGATTCTGAATCGCGACGCGATTTAATTGGTGAGTAAGTCATAATTATGGAATTATGTTTTAATAATTTTCGATTTTACGTAGCACATGTAATTCCGGCGTTCGGCGACGTGCGACACGTCGCCGAACGCCGTTCCCGTGTATCGTTGTTACGCGCAGTTATCTTGTCATTCGCGCGGCGACAGTCGAGCAAGTTAGGTCAACAGCGCCGCGTCGCATTAGTTTTCGAGACGCGATTGCGAAGAATACCACGTCGAACACGATATAATGGCTGTGTTCCAAAACTCGCTGCCAGTACTGGAAATCTATAGTATACGTAACGTAAACTATAGATTTCCAGTACTGGCAGTGAATTTTGAAACGCAACCAATGTACAAGTGATTAGTGATGAGTATTAACCCGCGCGATTGCTTAATTCAATTCAGTGATTAAACGTATCGCGGCGACGGTTGTTTGTCGAAGAAAATATTTCGCGCGCCTTCATTTACTTGAGAAGGTATCTCGACGCGATAGGAATTTATATAAATCATTATCTCATGATATATATTTATGATAATTGTCATGTATTAAAATCATATTTTAATAATTTTCGATCGCGTAGCGTATAAATACGGCGCTTGTGTTATCATCGATGATTTGTTAAAATCTCTGCTGTTCGCGCGCATACGAGGTATAACTTCTAGGGATATCGCGAGCGACAGGGATACCATAAGTATCGAGTTTCGCGCGCTTTTCCCGCGTTATTTTCCCGCCATCAAGCGCGCGTCGCCTGCCATTAAAATCGGAAGTGCCGTGCAAAGTGCCACACGCGCTCATTATTCGGGTGTAATTAGTGCGTGCATAATCATAATTAATTATTTTTGCGAGTGCGCGCTTAATCTTAATTAATGGTTTTTACTAGTGAATACCACGAAGGAGCCACAGAGAAATAAGAAAGGAGAAGGTGGCCCAATTGGGGATGTAAAATATCCTCTGGATGTCCTCTGGACATGTGTGTTTTGAACATGTGTGCTGTAGTTAGGGAGACGGCATCAGACGACGGAAACAATCATGAGGTGAATAACTTATTGTTTATTTATTATTATTTGTAAAAATTTAATAAAAAAAATTTTAATGCTCGCAGTAATTACTTTTCGAGATATTAAATATAACTTGGACATTTGCTTGAATTTAGATTAAATAGATATATTTGTATTTTACAGATCAACGCTGTGTACTACGCTATATAACTACGATGATGCTGCGCATCGCACCGGTGAGTTTAAACTGTTTTCTATTTTAATTACGAGATGATGGATTTGTGAAAATTATCAGATATATGTATGAAATGTATCTATAATATGACCAATATTAGAAATGAACCAAACAATTTAAAGTATTTTTCTGGTAATTATTAATACATAAAAGTTTACGTTTAAATTTGCAATAATAATAAATGCAACAGTAAAATTCTATTTTTTATTTGTTTCTATAAACTACTTGATATTAGAAGTCATCATTTATTCTAAAATAATATTAAAAAATAATAAAAATTATATTTAAAAATAATAAAAGTAAGTTAAGAATATAGAAATATTATTGATATATATATACCTCATACACACACACAAATCCATTGTGTCTTAAAATAGACAGATTAGAACAAATTGGAATTTAATAATTGGAAAATATTTAATCCTGGAATGTACGTGAACTGCCCGTCAATGTGCATACACACAAGATTCACACATACAAATAATTTATAAATTAGATATTATTTCTATTTATGCATTATTGACCAATTTAGTAATTTATCCTGTAAAAAAGATTTCTGCAGCTTGAGTATGATTGATATAAAAAGTTATTATCAATAATAAAATAAAATTTGCTAGAGAAAAAAAATTGTTTTTACATTTTTTTATATACACAAAAATTTGAAGAAATAAAGATATTATTATATTAGACTTTCTATCAATCACTCTACATACACGGGATTTTCAGAAAATACGAAGAGAACACTATGAAGATATATCAATAACATAATTTTAATAGATTTCTTCAAGTATACCTTATAATTAATTTTAAAAATATATTAAAATTATTCAAGCATACATTATAATTAATTAAATTTCTGAGTTAATTGTTTAAATAAATTATAAAAAGTAACGGAACAAAAAACATTAAAGTATAAGATTGATATTTTTAGAAAATAAAGTTTTTTTATTTTAATTTCTTTTAATTTCTTTAATTTAATTTCTATTTACATCTCATGAAGATTGGAGCAAGATATTTTTATATTGTATTAAGCGAAATAAATATAAATTAATATTTATAAAATGCAGTAGGGAAAAATGTTGATTTAGCTATGTTATTTTATTTCTCTTTTCCTTATTTTCTCTTTTAAATGTTTTATTGATAGTATTGGAAGTCTATGTTTATGACCTCCTTATTTCTTTTTATTTTTCCAGGATTAAATATTATATAAACTAATGCACAAGAAAGAATAATATATTAAAGATTTTCTCTAATGTGCATGTATCACGAACACAGAAATAACAGAAAAACAGAAACTATTTCACAGAGTATATTCCAAATAATACATGTGATGAATACATGTTAATAATTATTAATTGTTTTTTTAATTTTTTAATTCTATAATGCGCTAGTTTTACTCCTATTTTTTATAATCTGTCTATTTATGTTTATTGATAACTTTATATTATATATGAAACGAAATAAAATATCACGAGAACATGTACATATTTAGTCACGAAGCAGACTTTCTATATGAATTATTTTGGAAATACGATTTTATAAAATAAGATTCTATAATAAGAAATTTATAAGATTTATAATAAGAAACGGTGCGGGACTAATTTGGATCGTAAAGAGTTAATTGAACCGATTCACAAATCGTCATTGTGACACGTTCAAAATGCTATCGATGCAAATATAAATCACGATTAAAGTACATTTTCCAAACCTTGGTTGATTGCGGGTTCCCGCTGCTTAGCCAGTACGCATGTCCAAAATCGGGACATAAGACGTCTTTAAGACGTCTTTAAGTCATCTTTAAGACATCTTTAAGACGTCTTATGATATGATATCTAAAAGACATTTTAAAGACGTTTTATGTCCCGATTTTGAACATGGTGCTGTCTGGAAATAGATCGAATATATATTTTAAAAACAAAGGAAAGAATATCACGCGTTCATCACTCGCGTGGTGTTATTTTGAGACGAAGTCCGTTCGCATTGACGAGTACCAATTCGGATATGAAGCGCAATTGGTCCTCCTTGTCGAGGGCTTCCACGCGGAAAGTTCTTAGCATGGATAAAACGGCCACTTTGATGACTAATGTGGCAAATCTCCAGCCGATGCAATTTCGCGAGCCGGCGCTAAAGGGAATGAAAGCGTAAACCGGTAATTTGGGACTGTCCGGCAAAAAACGCTCCGGGCGATAAACGTGCGGATCAGGAAAGTGACGATCGTCACGATGCAGTAAATAGGAGTTGATGAGAACCGTCGAGCCTGGCGGGATTTGATTGCCCACTAAAAACGAGAAAAACAATTCGTATAGATAAGAGAAGTTCATTTGCATTACGCAATTCTCAGGTTAGGTTCTCATTTGCAATGCTCAATTACGTTTTTAATAGCTACATCTTTATCTAAATCTGTTATTTGACAATTGTTCCATGAAACATTTTACAAATGTTAATTATTTATATCAACTGATGTTATATATATATATATATATATCTATCTATCTATTATATATCTATGATATATAACATCATATATCTATAATATATAACATTAATTGATATGAAATAATAACGCAGTGTAATATTATTATATAAATAATATTTTTTTGGAAACCGTGAAGAGATATATTGATTTCTCGAGAAATGCGAGATACTTACTTAAATCGATCGGTTTATAAATCTGTCTCGCTATGAGTGGAGCTACTGGATATAGCCTCCACTGCTCTTTAATACAAGCTTCCAACCATGTTAATTTGTGGATGTTGTTTATTGTAATCTCCGTCGTGCCCATTACATTGTCATATTCGTCCAGGATCTTTTCCTAAAGAGAAGGCAAAAAAAGACACTGATGTTAGGTTAATGTTAAAAATGAGAGGAAAAAAAGGAGATAAAAAGCACATATATTTATTAATCTTCTAAAAATATACTATGTATCAAATTTCTTAAGTTTATATACTAAAATGATAAAAATTATATATCTCTCTCTCTCGAAGATAAAATATTATAAATGTCGAAGATCCATTAAATTGCAATAGAATTGCTAGAGTCAAATGTCGCGATGAAAATATAATACGAAAGGACGTACCTGGTACTCGGGATGTCGCCCCAATGCGTAAAGCGTCCAGGCTATGCTGGTGGCCATCGTGTCGTGTCCGGCGTACATGAAAGTATTTACCTCTTCACGAATATCTTCATCTGTAAGGACGGTCCCATTGTGCGACATTTCGAGTAACAAATCCAATAGAGCTTGTCTCTTATTCGTCGGTTCGTTGAAGTTTCCGTCGCGTTTCAACTTCCATTCGACCTTCCTCTCCGCGATTACCTGCCAATAAAACATTCTATAGCTGCGTTCGGCAATGCAAATCTGCTCTTTTGCGTCGTTCTATCTTTGTTCAACTTTAGTAAGTAACAAAGATAGAACGACGCAACACAGCATTCCGACGCCTCAGATTTGCATTGCCGAACGCAGCTTATATGTGTGTCGAGAGCGGAAATACCATAAATCAATTTTTTCATTGGTCTAATGTATAATTTATACTCGGAAAGTTTCGAGATCAAATTGCGCTAAAAAAAAATTTTTTTTTTTTTTTTTTTAAGATAAAGATATGCTATCTGAATTTGAAATTGAAACTGTAATTCAATTCGAAGTTTAGTGGCCGACTTTGATTCCAAAATTGTAATAAAATCGCAATATATTGTGCTAAATCATCTCGATTCGTTGTTTTGATTCGAACTTCGCTGCGCGAAGAGACCTCGCGCGAAATTGGCATAGTGTTGGAAATCGCTATAAAGCTCCTTAATCGTTCGGATTTATTTAACGTGAGATAGAGTTCATTACCTTGTCGACGAAGTCGTGAATCACGCAAAGCGAGTGGTCGTGTTCCTTTCCTGCTTTAGTCATTTTGAAAATCAAATCAGATGATATCCATACGTTCGTGAAGCGCATCTGTACGATAGATGCAATTCTGAAAATCAAAACGGGCTTTTGCTAACGTAACTTTGTTATATATGAACGTTGTATATTGTATAAAACGCGGAAAAAAACCTATGTAAAAACCTAACCATTTCAAGGAAAGATATACTTACTTGTCTACGGCCTCGACATATTCATTCTTGGAGTTCCTTTGAGCGTTCAGTTTATAACCCATTGCAGATTCTGTAATAAAATTATTGAAAGTAACGTATAAATTTAAATAAAAAATTTTGTTATTTATATGACTCCAATATGATGATCGTAAGATCGTGAGATCGACGACACAGAGATAACCTTTTTTTTGCACCATTGCAGAATGGAGCATTCTTCTATTTCCTCTCCTATTTTTGCTCCAACATTAATTTCTTCTTTGCCATAATTTCGTCTGCCATAATTTCGTCTTTGCCATAACCTACAATGTGCTCCATTTCCCAAGAGGGGCCTAAATCGCGCTCGCGACATGAAGATTTTCTAATTCGCGATTACTATCCACAAGTACTAATCTCCTCTATCGCCTATACACCTACAACTTAACTCCTTCACTCACTAAAAGACTCCCTAATACTTAAAAGCACCGAATTAACGCCACGTGCGTTCCCTCTCGCGGTATCCGACCAATGCTCCGAAAAAAAACGGAGTAAATAAAAAAAAAATGAACTAAAATGAACAAAATGGACTAAATACAAGTTTTAAAAATTGACGAATCATCGCCTGCACCATTATGATATGATACGATTTGACAAACAATTTAACAATTTAATATTTTTTTAATTAGCATGGTATATGGCTAAATAATTAGGTATATGGCTAAATAATTACGTAAAAAAATATTACTTAAAAAAAATATTATAAAGTTTGGATTACTCATTTGCAATAACTTTTAAATATTATTATATGTAATTTCGCTGAAAATTAACAATAGTTAATTTAACATTATGAATTGCATAAAACAATTGTATCATATATTTCAAGGCCGCTTCGTCAAAATATTTTAGAGCAATAGACAATCAAGGCGAGTGATAATCGATCATTTATTTTTTTTCCTATTGCCAATTCAAAATTTCGGGTATTACGATTAAGGCAACAAGAATATTGAAAACAGTTAACGGGAAAAATTATTATCGTATAAAAGTGTATAAATGCTACGAATATTTATTTTTTCCTGAATGGACATTATCTTACAAATGTGAATAAATGGCGGATTTAATTACATCTCATCGGAGTTCGGACAAGCTTGCAAAATTTACAGGGTTTAATCTATTCAATAAAGATGCGCTATTTGGGGTAGAGCAAACGAGCGAGGAAAGCACCTCTTCAAATAACGAAAACTCGAGTTCACGCGATGGTGGTGCGGGCGAAGATTCGTCAATTTTTAAAACTTGTATTTCTAAGCCCAAGCAAAAGAAGGTTATATCTGTGTCATCAATCTCACGATTATCTATTCCGCAAAGTCACAAGCCCATAGTTAATCTAACAAAGACTAAAGTACGTGACTCTTTTTAATTGAGTCTTACACTCTAAAAGAATATTTTCGGTTTTGTTGAATTACATATAGTATTTTGATTTACACTTTTTTTGATGAAATTGTGAAGAGAATGTAAAATTAAAATAATGTAAAATAAAATGTAAAATAGAATGCAAATAGAATTGTTTAATTGAATATTAGCATCATCTGTCTTCAACGTGTATTTTTGCCCTTGGAAAGATTTTATTGTTTCAAGAATTCTCTGTATTATAATAAATCTACGCTTTATCTTAAAGTAAAAGAAATATTCGTTTCTCTCTTATATTCTATCAATTAACTTTCTATAATTAACCTTTAATTAATTTTCAATTAACTTTCAATTAAGATTGAGGCTGACAAATCTCAAAAATATATATACAACAGCCATATGTGATTATAGTATATAGCAGAAATGAAAATTTTCATAAGAAATATTACAAAGTTTAATTGTGATAGATCTACATAAAATCATATTTATACATAAATTCGTTTAGGTAAAAATATCTGCCTTGCTTTACGAGATAACAGAACGGACAAATCGACTGGCACAACCTCGATCTCGCGTAACAGAAACTGAAGCTTCTCAAAAGTCTTTGAAATGTGGAATTTCAAAGCCGATATCTCGCATATTTGAGCTTGCATGTCCAAAGGTGATCCACGATTCACCAACAAAACCCATTAATCTTATCTCACCAAGCGGGCTTAAAGCGATCGGTTAGTAATTTATACGTCTCTAATTTAGCAATCTTTTTTTTTATTTAGGCAGTCAGTATTTTTAATAGATTTCTTTAATGAAAATTATTATAAGGATATTACCCGAAAAAAAAACAAAATTTATGAATATAAAATACTGCGAATCTGAATGTAGAAACAAATACATTTCATGCGAAGCATCGCGGGCATTTATTAATTATAGAAAAAATAAATCTGAATAACGAATTAATGTTAATGAAGCATTATCTTGTACTGCGCCACAGCTATGCAGCGGATAATCGAATTATCGCAGCCGCGAAAAGATCGACATTTTAAGTCACCGACACATAAGATGCAGATACATCAATCATACAATTCGAGATTTCGCGATTTTTTTATGTCAAAGGAAATGAATCACACTGCCAAAGCGAAGCGATTCGACTTATCGGGAAAAGATAATAATCAGATAGATAAAAGATCAGAAATGATGAAGTCACTTCAAGTACTTCAAGGACTTTTACGGTAGCACAACACTTCATTAATTTTCTAAATTTTTGATAATGTAATTATTTTTTGCCATTATAACACAAATTACAGATCTACATACAAAATCTTGTTTATGATAATAAAATCAATGCAAAAAAGATGCGAAAGAATTTTCTGCGAATCGCCTTGAGTATATTGTCGCGAACAACGTTTACATTCTAATATTGGAACTGCTGAAGGCCGTTACGGGAATCTATTGACACATTTTGCGTCGATCCCCTTCGATCATTAATATTTATCTCACATCTTCCTCGCGCGTATTATTTTCTTAAGTATCACTTATTGCGACGAGAATGCGCCGGATAAATTTGTGTCAAATGAGAAAAATTTCCATCCTCATTAGTCAGGATCAATGTACTCGGCTGATGTGCAGGAATCTCTTTCGTCGTTAAAATTTAATTACGAGCACTGTTAATAACGCGAGATTCGCTTCAGCTCGACTTCGGACAACAATCGTGACGCGAGAAGCATGCGGAAGAGATTAGAACGAGAGAATAAATCTGAAATATCGAAAAAAACAAGAAAACGAAAACCTTTGTGTTGTCTTAATAATACAAATTCGGATAGAAGCATCGTTATCATCAATCTGAACAGGAAAAAGAATTCGCGATTTTGCGCCATTCGTAAATCATGCAGATCTCGATGTTATAAATCTTCAAGGATGACGAAGAATGTCAATTAGCTGATTATTGAACTTTCATTCGAAAAAAAAAAAAATACTTCAGGCTTTAGTTCCGCGATATATATTTCTGACAGAGTTTGTTGACTTGTATTGTGTAAAAATACATCGAATTGATATCAGAAAAGCGGTATTTTTTATTAAAAATAATTGTTTATTTATAATGCGCGAATTGGTTATCATATGTAATTCAAACAGCTTTGAAATTAGATTTATTAAACTACCGGATCAGAATAGCAATTATATTAACTCACCGCATATAATATCGAGGGTGGCGCGTTTTACGTAGGGAACCACGTCGAACCATTGGTTCACTTCTTTTTTGAGGCAGGAAATTAAAACACTCGTCTCTTCTTTCATAGTCTTAAAGTATGCTTCGAGAAGACCACTGTGGAAGGTCGGCGTCAGCAGCTTCCTGCGAAAGTGCCACTTTTCACCTGAAAAGAGAGAATATATAATTTTAGTACATTTTACATATTGATAATATTGATTATAATATATATTATTACTTATTAAATAACACGATTATGATGATCTGAGTGTTTAGCGATTATGCAATTAATATGTCCGAGATTTATTTTTCGAAACACGACATCGGCATTGAATATTGCGTTGTTGCGTATTCAGAAGTTATGCAATAAAAGTGCAACGCACAAAACGTCAACGCTTTATCCGAGAGTAGGATTCACCTATATCACGGAAAGTTTTTGCGACAAATCAAAAGAAAAATAATATTTTCCCAGAGAGAAGGAATTAAATACGGAAAATCTGGAGAAACACCATCGTATGCGAGATTAATTTTAAAAATAATTCGGAACAAATTAAAAACTTAGCGTATAGTAATTATGTACTATCAATATATCAAACGCTTATATATTCTTCGGCAAGATTACACGATATTAGCAATGCTCAGAAGTGCCTATTGAAATTTAAATAGAAGAAGATGTCCTAAGAACTAACACATTGTAGCTAGATTTCGGTTAAGAAAAGGTTGAATAGATATTTCAATCCTGTAAACTTTTTAGATATTCAAATATCTTCAAAGAGCACCGTGTAGTAACATTGAAAAAAAGGCTTGACCCCGATCGATAATCGTGTATAAGACTTGCTTTAAAGTAGATCTTGTTTCCGCTTATCTCCGGGCCGTCCTAAATTCTTAGACGCAAATTCTGTTCAACATGCAACATCAACAGCTCGAAATTTCGCAACACTGTTTAGACGAAACATAGTATTATCAGTTGTTATCAATGATTGACCATCGATGTGTGTAGCTCGTCTGTCCTACGTGACACCCGTCACGAGAACATTTATCGGGTACATACCGACGATTTTTAAATAAAAATCGCGCTTTTCTAGTTCAGGATTTATGAAATATAAAGATTTGATATTGCTTTGGTCTTATAAAATTTTAAATATTAATTTAAAAAATGATTGAGCTCGAATTTAAAACTTGAATTTAAACTTCTGAATTCCGAATAAACCATTTTTTTAGTTTTTTATTTAAATTCTTTATTTCCAGGAGATATACTAAGATGCGGTTTATCAAATATCTCTCCGTCCGAATAATCTGCTTTAGAAAGCAGATATGCGTTTAGTCGCCAATCGTTATCAATAATTATTTTAAAAAGATATCCCATATTTGGTCCGTCCGTCCACACGAATCTGCTCTCTGTGATTTGCCCCAGGCTGATAGTCTAATGTAGGAGAAAATAATTCTCCATGCATTAAAGACGGTACTTAGAATTAATTTAGAGATCGGCGGCCCTTATGGGTCGACTGAATAAAAGATTTGTGATATTTATAGATAGCTATACTCGCACGCGTATCTTTGGCATTAATCTGATCACAAACACTGTGAATATCTAATTTAGTCTAAATTATTTTTAAAGTTGTCGACAATAACATTCCTATGAGTTAAAAATCTTGCATGTGATGTTTCTTCGGATTTTGTGCATTCAATTCTTTCGAGTCAATAAAATTTAACGATATATCTATTATCATATATCATTAGTAGCAATCTTTTTTTACCTTGCAGAAATATTTCATGCAATTTCAGTATCTATATTTATTCCTATAGCTATTTGGCTCATATATAATATTCAATTGCGTTTGATATAAATTTATACACGGACTGTTCAGCAATAGAAAGATACGCGGCTTGATTTGCAAATAAATCAAGATATATACGAGTTAATTCATTCACTGCACATTATCTATCTCATATCTCTAGTAATATTAATACGTATGCAAATAGTAACGTGATTCCAAGCTGCCATAAATGACAGGATATTGAGATTCGATCATGTCTTCGATGCGGATGACAATTATTAATCCTTATTGCCGTCGCAATATGATATTGAGTTGATGAATATTTATATATATATATATACACAGGGTGTTCAATTTTAATCTATCACCCCTCGTAACTTTGCAGGGAACGGTCGTTGAGAAAAATGTTTTATACAAAAGTTTTTTGACTTCGAGAAGGACATAAGATGGTGTTATTGGTTTGACCTTAGATAGTCGTTTGAAGATCACATGAAGGTCACCTTCAATTTCTTAAATGGGAACCCCTATTTTTCAATGCGTATTCTTATCTCTCGTAGCTTATCTCGAAAGCTTTCCAAAACATTATAATGAGTTATTTTTTCATTAAGTACTTTTCGAATATAAGGCTTAAAGTTTACAGTGTTTTGACATAAAATACAAAATATCGTGTAAAACATTCAGTTTTCGGTAATCTTACTTTAATACTTTTATGCATAGAATCATGAGACCAATCAATTGGTGTAAAAAAACACATAGTTGCTATTAAGAAAAAGTATGTAATTTGCAACATGCAGCTACATACTTTTTTTGAAAGCAATTATGTGTTTTCTTTACACCAATTGATTGGTCTTATTATTCTATGCATAAAAGTATTAAGGTAAGATTACCGAAAACTGAATGTTTTACACGATATTTTGTATTTTATGTCAAAATACTGTAAATTTCAAGCCTTATAACTCGAAAAGTACTTAATGAAAAAATACTTAATTATAGTGTTTTGGAAAGCTCTCGAGATAAGCTACAAGAATATGCATTGAAAAATAGGGATTTCCATTTAAGAAATTGAAGGTGACCTTCATGTGATCTTCAAACGACTATCCAAGATCAAAACCAATGACACCATCTTATGTCCTTCTCGAAGTAAAAAAACTTTTGTATGAAACATTTTTCTCTACGAACGCTTCCTGCAAAGTTACGAGGGGTGATAGATTAAAATTGGACACCCTGTATATATATATATATATATATATATATATATATATATATATATATATATATATATATATATAAATATATATATGTATATATATTTTTTTTTTTCAAGTTATTAATTACTTACCAGTGCTGGTCACCAGACCGGTACCAAGCCATGGCTTCAAGTATTGATACTCGAGACTTTTGTCGATGTGCACACTGCTACTTAGCAGGGGTTGCACCGCTTCTACTCTGTAGAGGAAGATGAAGGGCCGCAGACCGACCCAGATCAAATAAATATCGCCAAACTCGCGAGCCCATTTTACCAATTTCTGAAAGAATGCTGCAAAAAAAGAGACGAATTAAATTTTAGACGTAAACTCGCGCATTCTAAGAAGTACACAAGAGTCGTTTTACAGTATTCTATTGTACTAAAAGTAGAGGTCGAAAGTTAAAATTTATTTTGTTGAACTTAATTTTTCTTTATGAGATCTTCATTTATTTAAGAATATTATCGTAACAATTACATAACGGAATATCGGTGCTTTTGCCCAGCTATATGTAACACTAAATGAATATTATTTTTATATTAAATTATTCAGAGCCCTGTTGTTTTAATATTATTTCTTTTTCTTATATATATTATTATATATTATTTCTTTCTCTTATATATATGCTATATACGCGATCACCGACCGCGCGGTACTTATTGTTGGATGTAGATCTTTTGCGATTATAATTGCGATTATAATTGCGATTATAATTCGGATAATCATCGCCTTTCCGGTTCTTCTCTATTTCCCATCAATGCGCATTAAATTTATTTTCGATGCAAGAGCAAAAATCGCGGATACGGTTTCTTTAATTATTTTTGTCAGTTTTTTGCACATTCAAGCCGCTATTACTCATGCGTTTATTTACCCGTGCGTCTCGTAAAGAAATTATATATTGAACTGGTAAAATTAATCTGTCAATAGGTATCGAAATTTCTTAGGCGTTGTCGGGACACGTCAATTTCGTATTGGCATTTTTATAATAAACGGAATTTTTATAATTAACTGTGTGATGCACTTTACAAATCAGATGATTCTGCATACTCTTATAATTTTTTTATCGCATTTCAAAAATATCCGTTTATCAAGGCTTTTCTTTTACTCTAGATCTTTACGCTAAGTCCTTAAATTATATATTGCAGATATATAGAAAGATATACATATATATAATTATTATTTTCTACATTATATTATATATAATTTTTAGATAAGATAAAAAATGTTATTATATGAATGCTCGAAAAAATTTACGGAAATATGTGAGATATGATATATTCACAGATTAATTTTGCAATGCACAATTTTTTAAGCTTTTTATGAAATAAATTTATAATTTCTTATTAAATAACGTTTTAATACGAAATCGGAATTACTATTTTTTAACGGAACGCCACGCATACTACATATGGAACAAGAAAAAATTTGCTCGCATATTTTTCTTCTTCCGAAAAGTTTCTTTCAAAACACAATTATCTTGTTAAGATGCATATTCTCGAGAATGCACACTTAAAAATATGTTCAAAGATAATTTTACGACGTTCTATTTCGCCAGAATAAGCATTTGATGTGTATCGCTTGTTACTACACCTACGACATTTTTACGAGGACCAGCCTCAGTTATTCACAATCAATTACTCTCGCGGTCACTGACCCGCCACGCGTGTGCAGAAATAGACCTCCTTCTGCAACTTTGTGTTCGATCAATTATCGTGTCGTTATCGTAGCTCTAAATCCACTCTATGTCTCGCTGATACGAATTACATCAGTCTGTCAGAGCGATAATAAAAGCCGCTGCTAGCGATAAAGAAACAGAACGTGAACTCAACGTAATATGATGGATATGAAAAAATAGCAAACAATAATTTAATTTTATCAAATATTTTCTTAGAAAAGGAAAATTAAATTTAAAAATGTCATATTTACAAAACATAAATATATAGAGAAATGATGCGATGATCAAATGAGATGATGATATAATTTTACTATTTGAAGCGGATGTGATTCTATAAACTATTTCTAAACTAAGATGAAAGAAAAATAAATATTGTTTTAAAAAACAATAGTAAATTAAGATAAGCTACAAAGCCCAAAAAAACAAATAAGTCCTAGTGCATTATATAATCTTTATACACCTTATATATCGAATTAAGAAAGAGAGTATCAAGACGGTGTAGCGGAGAAAGAGAGAAATCGCGATGCACGTGCAGTGATGAGTTGACGGCCGAGAGACTGACCGGACGTTGACCGGTCGAACATGTATATTTGCACCGCACATGGATGATAGATGAATGTAGAGAGCAAGAGAGAAAGAGACAGAGATCGGGACAAAGAGAGAGAACGAATGAGAGAGAGAGAGAGAGAGAGAGACATCGCTCTGGAAAGAACGGAAAGCGCTGTCGGAGACCTTGGCAGGCGTGCAACGAGACTCTAGGCGTCCTTCGGACGATAGTAGGCCTTCGACGGTCTATTTTAGCACCGGATATGCTTTTTCCCCCGCTACCCCGTAAAGGATACGTCTCGAATTTGAACAAATAAGAATAAATATGACATAACGCGCGAAATATATTATGCATACATTAAAGACCGGTTTTGCGCGACAAATCGAACCGGTATTTTTTTTTTGGCACGAAGGAACGTATAGAATTGTATTTATATTTCGTTTATTATCATCATTTACTTTAATAAATATCGAATATATCGCGAACTGAGATTTGTTCTAAAAAAAGTAATTTTTCGCGTGTTATATAGCTAAAGAATTGAATGTGTTTTCAAATGGAAAATAAATGACAGAGTCTTTTTTAATCTTCAAACGATTTTCAATACTCGCACTTTCATTGCTTATTTATTTTATTTTATTGGAGATTTTTTACTTTAGATTTTTCTCTCTTTCTCTGTCTTTCTTATTACTATATAATACAATTTTATTCCGCCTATATAAAATTATGTTAGACATTAGCATAGAGACATTAGCATAGAGACTGAAGGCCAATGAGTTCAACTCTCAATAACAATTTTTTCATCAGTCTGGTGTAAACTGATTAATATTTCCAGATATTGTTTACAGAATAGGGAGGAAGAGGAGTGGCCATAAATTTCGATTTCAAACTGAAACTTTTGGAAGCATACAATATGCAAAAATAAAAAAAAAATATCGATTAGCATTGCAACAGATTGACGTTGTAGGCTAAGATTTTATCGCTTTAAACTTAGCAATGTATATTCGTGCAAAGTGTTATCAACCGCGCGTTAATTGCACGCCTCGCCTTTTGTGTCGGTCGGTCCAATTAATTGCCACGTGTGCCTTAGCGCACGCGCAGCATCAAAGCGTTCTATTCTCTCCTTGCGGACGACGACGTCTGGCCGAAGTCTGATCCGGAGTCGTTCTCCGGCAGCCGAATCGACCGCGAGAAATCTCAAGTGCGGAAGTCTGCGCCTTTTTTTTTATGTGATGCCTTATCCTGCCTGCGTAAATGCTTTCTCTTTTTATTCTCTCCCCGGAACGAAAGGAGAATACATAACATCGTTGATGCCCGTATAAAATCGCGTAATTACACGCCGCCACTCAGACCACCTGAACGACCTCGACCCGCTTCTTCTTCTCCTTCTTCTTTTTTTCTTCTTCGTTTTACGCGTGCGGGGTGACCGTCAATTACCATTGGTGAATCGAGATGGATCGCGAATTCTTTTCTTTTTTTTTTCCTCATTTTCTTCGTCTTCCGTCGCGCGGGTTTCTGCGCGCGAAAATCACGCGAAGTTATTTGTCTTTCATTATAATGATTAATTTGATTATCTTAACAGAACAAATTTATATAATAAAATTCTGAATTTTAAGTATTGAACGTTCAGAAAACAGATACTGTTGAGAAAGAACACGAATGCCGTTTTACGATCGATCAAACCGTTATATAATGACTCAAGCAAAACAAAATCATTTTTATGTGATGTATAATATATATTACAATTATATATTATATATTTTGTATACTCGGTTGTGTTTTGCACGCTGTTGTTTATTATGAAAGAAAATTATTTTATTTTGCATGAGCAATCCTAAATTGAAATAAAATTAAAATGTACGTGTGCGAGAATGAATCTAACTTTTATTACGATATAAAAAATCTATTACGAGCAAAAATTGTTAGATATTCTACATATCATTCTGTGAGTGGCGGATAACATAAATAATATAAGTGCGTGCTTACTATAACAATTATTATACGAAATTTATTCCCAACAAAAACTCATTTATCTATCTTAAAAAGCTAAATGTATTACTCTTTATATACAAGATTTCCGTCCAGACTATCGGAAGTTTACTGGCACTTCATTGCCAAAAATGTATGCATATCTGAAAAATCTGAATCGAGATAAATCCAAGTATTTTCGTCGATTGATCGAAAAGTGATCAATGATTTTAGTCATCTTATAATTTCGTGTAAATTATATGAAAACCTTTCCCGCCAAATAATTTTATTGTGAAAAATTTCGATTCGATCTCATCGCATTCGAATCGAATTTGACTTTGATATAATCGAAATCGCATTTCGCATTACGCGCCTCTGATTTTCTCGTCTTTCTCTTACGCCTGAATGAATGAAAGTGATCATTGATTATATAGAAAGAGCTGTGTAGGCATCCTATCGAGGCATCAATCGCCTGAAGCGCAAGCAATCGGCACGTGTCTGTTCTCAATATCGTTGCACTTCGCGTGCGCTATATTGCAGAATTATCCGTGTGAATTTTTTAAACGTCAAGAAAAATCATTATGTTTCCTCGAACGGCCATGCAGATGCTCGCCACGGTTTTCTGAAAACCCATGTCATTTCGCCGATCTATTAATCGATTCGAGAGTTTACTTCATTAAAGAGAGAGAGAGAGAGGAAAAGAAAGAGAGCACACTTTAGGAATTATTTTTAAAATTCTGAATCCGAATTAAAATCGGCGCGTGATATGTTATACGCGATGACGTTCCGTGTTTAATCAAATTACACTCTTGACTGCTAATTATTCGCGATCAGCTCGTTAATATGCACGCTAAACAGTAGTTAAAAATATAAAGTATGATTCAATGTGTAACGCGTTTTGTATCGCAATGACAAGACAGATGTGATTATTTGCATTTAATCATCAGCCGCGCGATTATCGAATACGTTATGTCATAATGATATAAAAAATAGTTGAAAATAAAAATTAATTAAATTCCATTCCAGGTGTGATAAAGACATGATTTATATAAACATATATGTTACATGTGTCATATATAGAATATATGTATACCAGTGTGTTTTTGACATAATGTTAATGCAGCAGTTTTCATTTCAAATAAAAAACAAATGCTTGTTTCTGCACAATATTTGTTTATTTGATTAACTTGAACTGGAAATTTCTGCTGCATGCACGAAATAGAGAAAGAAAGTGTGTGTGTGTGTGAGAGAGAGAGAGAGAGAGAGAGTATAATTGATAAAGGTATAAAATGGATAGAAAATCATATCCTCACATATCTTCCATATCTCTTTACCTCTTTATAAATATTTAATTCCGAAGATAAAATGAAAATAGATATGTTGATATCACTTATTGAAATTAGATCAGTAAAATACTATTTGCGTTTACCTTGATCTCCTGACTTCAACATTTTGCAAAATGTATCGCGATTATATTATATTATATTTACAATACAAAAATTCTTTACATAAAAAAAGAATAAACGTACATTGTGCCAAGTCCATGTTTCAATAGATATTCATTGATTTTCAAAATGACGCTGTCCTATTCAACATAAAAAAAGGACTAAACTAATCTATAGATATTGAGATATTTAGATATTCTGGATATTCGTGTGATCAAAGATCAAATAATGATCAAAGATCAAATAATTCTGCAACGCAGAATATTTTATTTTATTTTAATTTAATTTAATTTTTTTACATAACTATTTATGAATGAAAGCTTCCAGTGAGTTTTGAATCAAAACGTACGAAGAATTTAATTTATTGCAGAATAGATTTTTCATCAATCATTTTACATAAAATGTTTTTGAATAATTTACATATTATAGTAATTACATTACAAAAAAAATTTAATACGTGAAAGTTGTGTTATTTAGACAATTTAGGTAAAATTCTGTATGTAAATATAAAATTCATACAAAACATATTAAATATATCATAGAATATTTTTGTTATATCCTCTCTTCCTTAGTTGAAGAATAATATACGAATAACAAAACAAAAAGATTCATAAATATAAAAATTCAGGTAGGAAATGGGCAGAGATATACAAAACAGCCAAAAGACATACGTTATGATCTCAGCAATATACAAAACAGTTTTTGGCGCCTACTTTCTCTGCGCCTGGATCCAATTTCCTACCTGAACTTTGGAAGAATAATCTTGTTTTGGTTATATAACTTCTTCATAACAATATCTTTTTTATATGACACGTGCACGATTAAAGGAAGAGTGGTATCAATGAATATATCGCATTTACATTCATTTTTAACAAAGTTGTTATATGATCCGTCCAGCTCGCCAGTGATGATAGTCATGCATTAACGAATTATGATATTATGTTATCATGCATACAAAATATAAATATACACGTGGTCATCACCGCGATATCTCTGTACTTTTTAATATGCCGAAAACGCAAGGGCTTACCTTCTTGCGAGCAGTTGAGCTGATAAGCGTTACCGATGATAGGCAGTGCTGTGGGATAGGGCACCTTCCTCAAGGCGTACAGAAATTTTCCTCGTTGTATCAGTAGAATCAACAGGAGTGACAGCAGACAAAAAGAGAGACAGACAGTCACCCAAGATGCTCCTGCCAAAAAGATCGACGCAGCAGTCATGTTGAGTGCTGTGATCGGCACTCTCGACTTGTCTTCTGGCGATGCTTTCTTGATATAATATTGGTCCTTTTTTTTCACAGCAAGAGGACAGCGAAGCAAAATTTTTCAAGCCTTTCTGCCAGATCTGACACTAAGAAAGATGTAATACTCTTTCTTCCCGAAATCTCTTTAGAAAAGATCAGAATTACGAGGCGATCAATCCGGGACTTTTAATTTTCGCGAATAAAATTCAAGGTCTTTCTCGCCGCGAGCGACTGCGGAGATCTAGTCGAGAGATCCGATCCTAGTGCGAAGACGTTCACTAGTATTCTGCGAGAAAGACACGATCTTAGGTGTGAGCGCGCCTCAGAGGAAGCGAAAGGTGACGATCTTGCGCGAAGTTCATCAGAGAAGGAGAGAGAGAGAGAGAAGAGAGAGAGAGGAAACGAGAGAGAGAAAACGAGAGAGAGAGAGAGAGAGTGCGTGTCAGAAGAGCTTAAGAAAAAGGGAAAAAAAAAAAAAAACGCCGATTTTTCAATCGCAAACTAATCGAATGGATGCACCAAGACTAATATTACCGCGCAGCAACGTTGTGTCACGCGGTGGCTACTCCCTCCGGTTATAATGCATGATCGGGCGAAAGAGTTGCCCTTATATATACTACTGGAATGCCCGCGATGTACTACAGCAGAGACTAGCTTCTTCACCAATAGAGTGGGATACATATGTGTGTGTGCGTATATATATATGTATGTGTGTTTCCGTATGTGTATGCATGTGAGAGACGTATATTCACACACATGTGCCACTCCGATTGTGTGCGTTTATGTACGTGTGCGCGCGTGTATAATACTCGCAGAAACAGTGAAGCGAATACCCCTCCGAGATCGTCGTGCTGCTCCGCTCGCCCTCTCTATCGCACGGTCCGCAGCCTCCGTCAGGTTCACCTCAAGGCAAGAATTTCTACGTGGTGGAAAGAGGAGAAGCGATGTAAGTCCGCCATTGTCGCCGGTGGCGCGATAATTATTCGCGACACTCGCTGTCACGGATTTCGCGGAGAGAACGTTCCGCGTTCCGTGCCGGTGTGGAGATGACGGGCAATGTGACGGGGAGAACGAATTTCTTTCGTCTTATTTTTCGAAAAAGATAAATTTACATCAGACATGCGATGTTTAGTGATAACGAAATGAAATTTTTTGACATAACGATAACACGTGTATAATGCAAATTTGTACATGTCATTTGCATGTATCGCAAACGTCTCGCGTATCTTGTGTGATATGATCTTCTCTTTCCATTGTACAGATGTCTGTCTCGCGAGACACACACGCGAATGTGTACGCGATTTTCCAATGGCACTAATTAAATGTAACGATAACTGTATTTTTACGCAAAAATATAGATTAGAAAATTGTATTAATACAATTATTATAGGTTCTTGTTAAATTTGATATTAATTACGTACTACACATCTCTTTATATCTATTATTTATCTATTATAATGTTTGAAAAAGTAGTACTCGCCTTTTTCTAAACTCATGAAAATAAAAATAAAAATTGTTGAATCAATAAGACCAAAATCGTTTGGTTTAATTTGGCACAAGCATGTTCACCGGGTTGCGAAGACACGTAACGATTGCGAAACTCGAAAGTGAATGCGGCTTCCATGTCACAATTGCGATGCATTTGCGTACTCGTGTTGTGTACATACACGTGGTATTTATATCTTATGAAATTTAGGTCAGTATAATTTTTTTTCACTTTACGCGAAGAAAAAAGATTTTTATACGCGTTACAATTTACTAGGAAGATAGAAATAATACTAGGAAGAGAAAAACAGGATACGTATTCTTGTTGGTTCGTGTCGTATTTAATTAGCCCTTGTATATATTACGAGATAATCGGAAGTAAAATAACAGAGCAGTTGCTATTACAAGCCATTCCGAGCCAGAAGTCGGTTTTCCACGTGCAATGTTCAAGGTACGATTTTATCATCTTGAATATCATTCAAGATATCGAAAGATATCATTTTGACATTGGAGAACGACTAGACAGTGAAACTGTGTTTACTGTGTTAATTTATCCTAATCGCTTTATCGTCGCGACAAACTAGTAAATAATTATTCAATGACATACATATGTCGTGATGTTTGTTTTAGATTTTAGAAGATTACGTATTAGGATTTTGGCGCGTGGATTATTATTTTGTTAATTTTTTTTCTGATTCGTTATAATTCGCCCAGCAGCTGAGCATTTGGCAGATTTAACTCCTGTAGACAATCAGGCATATATGTATACTTAGAAGAAAGATTCAATTAATTTTGAGAAACTGGTTTTATCTACCGAAGAGACATTTTTAAATTGATTAATTATGCATGCTATATAAACAAAATAATATTGATGACAAAATTCGAGAATTGTTTGGTAGTGACATTTTATTAAAACATCGAAAAAGAAAAAAAGAAATAGAGAGATGTTTTCTTTGATTAGATTATTTCATTCATTCTGCGAAATCGCGGATGTTTTCGCATAAGCGTGCGTTTGTCGCAATATAAGTTACGTAAGAACCATTTCCCGTTACATCAATTAAGTGAGTAATTTTATTAATATCTTAAATTCCCATATTTTTAATCTGTCATTTTAATATCATATATTGTCAGAGTCTATTGATAGATATGAATATATATACAAAATATATACAAAATTATTTTTTTTGGTAATTCAGCAAGAGTTATATGTACATTTGAAAAAATAATTTTATTAATTAAACAATAGAATTTTATTAACCGTGATTAAATGGCAGAATTTTTCTACAAATGTCACAAATTTCGCCATATCAATGAAAGCTGTGTTTTGTACTTTTTCTGTCACGAGCGTCAGAGTCTTTGCTTTGTCGTCAGAAACTTACAAGAAAAACGCAAATATAATATATGGTAATTAATAATACATGACACCAGAATTAGGGGCGTATAGAATTCATGTTTTTTTCTGTTTTCCCCCCGCGACAGATATCGCATACATAATTAACTCACACAATAGAGACGGCACATTTAGCGTCCTATAGCTTAGAGTTTTGTATGTATATATGAAAATACACACAGAATGCTGTATGTATTCTGTGTGTATGTGTGAATACATTTTAATATATTTCATCAACCCCACCACGTGTGTGTGTGTATGTGTGTGTGTGTATGTGTGAGAGTGAGAGAGAGGGAGAGAGAGATATATCCAAATAATTCTATCATTTATTTTCATTGGCGAAATCATTGCGACTATGTACTTTGATATTACAATAAGATACAAGGTGGAATTATCGATGGTTTACATCACTATTATCTAACATTATTGCTTTTATATCTTTCTTATATCATCACGTTTGAAACTCAAGAATTTAATCAGAAAAATTATATAGCGACACATCAATTCGAATTATCATTGCTGAAAATTAGGGCGACACATTATTTTGAACTGTCGTACATAAAAAATATGATACCAAAACTTTATCAGTCTATTAAATATGCGATAAAATATCAATCTGTGAAGTATACAGCGATATTAAGAATATCGTTATTACTGAAATTTATAGTAAAACTTTTGTCGAAATAAGATCGTTCCTAGAAATGTTAATGAAGAGACCGAATGAGGGGATTTGTATTCTGAAATTATTCCCTTTTTTGGTGTATTTTTTACTCGAACAACGATCTTGTTATACTTACAATCGATCGCTGTCCAATTATTTACCTGGCAAAAATAAGTGTCCTCGCCTAGCCTAGATATTTACCGGTCACTTAACAGTGATTCTTCTGCATTACGAGTAACTTCAACCTAACGATCTCGATATGTCATCTCATTTGTCTGTTCGATTGCGATTGAAATACAAGGTAACATTGTTTCCCCACAACGATTTTTACATTCGCATTGGAGCGCGTATAATGAAGTATGTGTGTTACACGTCGACTGAATTTATCGCTAAATGCAGTCGTCTTTTATCCAATTCCAAGTTTGCGCTTACCTATATATAGAGAGCTTCTTATCTTTCCGTACGTACCGTCTGCTTGTGTTTTTTTAACTTTCGGATTTTCGGAAATGTTTCTTGGCATCATGCGGCATCTCTGTGTACGATTCTCACTCAATCAAAAATTTTCTGATCGATAGACATTTCCTTATCGACACACGCGGTTATCTCTTCGTTGCTTTCATCACTTTCGTTCAGGTCAATTCACCAGACATTCAACAAATCGACGACCCCAGTGCGAAATTCGCGATGACGTTCCCTTTTGCTCGGGAAGCACGCTGGAAAGCATGACGTCATTGACGGTGATTACCTATCGCCACGTGCCGCATAAACGCAACAAGGTCTCTGTATCGCATGTGCAACGTGCGAATGAACGGAAGATATATACAAAAACCGATATACATAATATCAAAGCATAATTTAAAAACACTCTCGTCGAATTTCTATTTATCCTCCTCTTTCAAGACTGTCCAGTAGTTTGCCCAAATTTCCTTCCCAAATTTCGATTCTTAACTGATAGCAATTGATTTATTCTAATTGATTCTACCTACGCGAATACTAGCCACATATTGGTATATCACTTAACTCTCTACAGAGTATTGACTGATTATACGTGCATCTTTTGACTAACAATAAGATTTGCGACATTGAATAAAAGTCGAAAGCTTATCTTTGTTTAGATAATTAAACAATAATTGTATTGGGAACTTAATTATTTAGTTTTAACCAGATTATTTATGCCTTGCGAAATTATTTGTTATAAATTATTAATTATCACAAAATTATAAATTATAAGTTATTAATTTAATTATGCGAGATTTATTCTCATTACAATACATGATTTAACCGTGAAACAAAATTTTCACAAGAAAGGCAATATTTACTTTTATGAAATAAAATTATATTTCTGATATACACTTGAGGAACTTTGTGCAGTTTTACTCAAAAATGAAAACATTCAAAAATAATTGATGTAATATTACCGATTTTATCAATTTTTTTTTAAACCAGATGAAAGAATTTCTGTTTATCAAATTTTAAAAATGATGATAATTTTTCATACAATTTTTCCCTGAATCTTTTTCTACGATTACAATTTGCTAAACTATACTTATTTTAAAGAACCTATACAACAATCGTCGATCTTTTATATTATTTATTTTATTATATTTTGTAAAATACTTGATAAATAAAGAAAATAATGAAAAAATTCAAAATCCGGTTATTTGCTGGTTAGTTGTCACGTTTTATCGTCGAATTTAAATGCATCACACTATATTTAAATATATCTACATATAGTTAGCATTCTCTTTTTCTCTCTCTCTTTCTTTTGTGCATCAGGAAAACTTAAAAGTCTGGGAAGAAATAAAAATGAATTTAAATTCGCAGACACTATTATCATAATTATGCGAGACACTCACTTATCGACACATGAAAATAATCAATATTGCGATCTTCTTCGCGAATAATAACAAGAATACATTGCACGGTAATACTAAGATAATATCCATCAATCGCCATTTGATCATCGAGGATATCGATGATCAAATGAGAGAGAGAGAGAGAGAGAAAGTTAAATTCTATATAAATTTTGAATCTGTATAAATATTGATCGCGTTTCAATAATAAATATGTTGTTTCTAGCGTCCTAATTTTATTTTATATAATAGAAATTTTTTTTTATTGAACGTGATATATTTTGAAATATAAACAGAATCTTGTTACTTATCTGTTAGACTTCTGTTTAATCAGACAGTATGTTTAATTACAATTTTTGGTTTCATATTTATGTACTATCTACTTTTATTTGAATTTTTAAAGTATGGTTTATAATTAAAAGTCTAGTTTTGTTTTAGTCAGAAACTTTATTCAAAATTCATAGATTTATATCATATATAAATATATATATGTTACATAATCTCAAAGCTATTTTGCGAGATAGCTTTGCAGTAATACTTTGAAATCTGAGAATTCAAAAGATAGTAAAATATACAATAAAATATACAATTTTACATATGATTCTATATATAACATCTTTACAATTCACGATTGTAATTGTAATAATAGATTCTCTTAGCGCAAGTTGAAGTGGATTCTTTTTTTAGTGAAAATATAGCGAGGGGAAATTTACTGCAATTTTCCAATCTTAATATTACAATATTTTCGTGTCTGAGTTTCTTAAAAATAAAAATTCTATCAAAGTAGAAACTTAAGAATAGGTATTTAAAAGAGTGATTTTGTTATTTACTTGTTTCTCTGAAATTTACATTAAGAGAAGTATAGATGCCTCGACGTATTTACTTAAGAAAAAATCGACCTCAAATTTATCAAAAAAATCTGTCTTTAAAAAAAAAGTTGCGAGTTATGGAGACACTTTGTTTTTGTAGGAAAAAAAGAAAAATCGGCAGAGTTCTGCGAGTCAAAAATAGATTTCACCTTGAAAAATCTGATTGTAACAGTGCATTACACGTGCGCGCATCGACAACGTAAACATACACGATCTTTAACAGCAAGATATTCGTTTATTAGCATCTGAATGTTTGTTGAATATCTTTCTGTAAATATTGTTTAAATATTGTCGTCGATACGTGCTCGCGTATCTTCGGCATCTCGTAGCTCGTTGATCTTCATTGTTCCGGCTTTTCTGCGCGAGACTGACGCTTTTTCTATGCTAACTTCTCTTTTCCACGCGACTTCGAAGCATTGTTGCGCGAGCTGGAGAAATCCTAACAGTATGTGGAACTTAAGATGTCACAAAAGGCACGTGTTAAGTATCCGAAGAGGGATAAGGTGTACAGTTCCAAAGGTGATCACGCGAGCTATAGAATCGCAAAAGATAAGAATCGTAAAAGATAAGTTCAATTTATTTAAGATTCAAAGTACAAAATTCAAGAAGATCCCGAATAAAAGAGGAGCGCAGAATTTCTGCGCGATATCGTCACATCTGCATCTCGATATCGATACAAAATCGCGGTAGGATTAAAAACCAAAATAAACCGATATATATTGATGAATGAATTTTAATATAATGCTTTTAATGCTTATAATGCTTTGAATTTTAATATAAATGTCTACTATTTTTTCTCTCTACTATCTTTCTTTCTTTTGAACAGAGAAAGCATAAATACGGATAGCAAATGACCAATCATATCGAATAATTTTAATATATCTTTTATCTTAACCTGAAAAGTATATGTATTTAACTTTATGTCATGTATGTGATAATCGAAATGTCTTCTTATCTTTATCTCGAATAATTTTAGCAATGCAACTAGAGCGACATATCAATGAAGCGCGTGTGAAGCGATAATGTAGCGCAAACATGCCGACAGTGTCCTAATTAGTCAGTCACATATATGAAGTAATTATGTACACAAGGCCGGCTAAACTTTTTCCTCATTTCCTTTTTGCTCGTTTGTTCCTTTTATTTTACGTTTATCGTATACGTGTCTTGATCAATGTTTTCTTAAAGATGCCCCTTGTTTTCATACAACAGAAATCATTTCCACAATATATTTGTTTCGTATGCCATACGATTACGTCACGATTCAAAAATATGATCCAAGAGCATCTCGATGTAAATAAAATTAAAATAGTCGTTGACATAATTGAAGCTTTCAGCATTAAGATATGTAATGATTTTTTTTTAATTTACAGTCTACTACAAATTTTCGATAATTTAGAACATAGATCGCAACATGTCAACAATGAAATTAATCCGATACGAATTGAAATTAAGAAAGAATTTCGTTAGATTTATTTTTTTTTATAACAAAATTTAGCCTATTCCATCTTCAACTCATGATTTAATAAAAACATGTATATCTTAGACACGTGTTGCTCACATTAGGAAGAATATTGCATTAATTGCGATGAATCAGCTTAACTCTAATACGCGAAAGAGAAGTATAAGCAATTGAATAGTGAGTGAATTGAATCGCAGTTTCAAGTGGCAAAATGACAGCATTCTCAATTTACAATCTCTTACGATTCGCTCCTCAACTACGGCAGATTGTGCTCAATCGATTCGTTTATTGCTTAAGTTCAAAGTTTTTTTTTAACTGTACCACATTGTCTTAGCTACTTAAAGAGAGTAGTCATCTTCTTCCTATCACGCCCCGCTTACCATATATCGGATGTTTCGCGATCTTTCGAGCCACGTGCATGACCTGAACTCACTCTTTCGATATTTTACGAAATGTGTGAATTCTCTGAAATCGATTAATTATCGATTAGAGAGAAATACTTTTCATGAGTCTATATAACACATTGCTTGAACTTCTTTCCAATGTAATCAGTTTCTGATACTATGAATAAAGAAGAACTTTACGCTGTACGATGAGTATAAACATAGATATCTAACTTCTCTGTTTTTAACGTCGATAAATTTGATCTCACTAAATTTTATCAGAGGGTTTTTCGTTTTTTATAATAAGAATGATAAATAATCGCGATTACGAAATACGACGTATAAACGAGAGAACTATATTTAAACGAGAATTATATTTATGTTTGCGTGCAGATAATAATTTGTCAATATTTAGATGGAACTTCCGAAGTTTCGAAAGAAATCAGGCTTCCATAAACTTCGTAAACAGATACTTATATAATGAAGTTGGGAAATATTATTCAACCATAAATATGTAATCGAAAAATATTAGACATCTACTCTTCTTTACTTCAAAATATATTTAATTAGTTGACTTCATGTATCTTTTAAATTACGCTACGTAATCTTAAAAGATGGATAAATATCCCTGAGTAAATTACAACTTTGTTTAAGCCTCATAAATTATGGATTTATTTGTGACGATTGTGATGTTTTATGATGTTGATCTTTCGAATATCTTCTCGAGCTTCACGCGCAGAAAAAAAAAGTTCTCTAACTCACGCGATAAACTCGCGCAAAAAGTTTATAAACCTTGAAACCATCGTCACGTCGCGCAATTATGCTGTCACATATGTGTGTATATACATATATAGATATATATATATATATATCAGATGATATTATAATGATGTCTAAATCAAACACGGTTTATTTATGTCGCTGTGTTAATCAGCCTTTTTTTAGAAAACCAATCGGTATTTTTCCAGCGAACGAATGTCTACTTCAAATTAAACCTGACATCCAATATTCCTTATAGATAATCGATATATCGATATTGATATAAGAGAATATCAAGATATCTTCTTGATTACAGTTACACGTTCACGCGGTTACACGGAATATCCTTCACTAAGCACAATTATGGATTTTATGGACAATATTGAGTTGACTTTTCTTTGATAAAAATATCGAGGGAAAAATATCGTTTATCGCAATATTTTCAAATTTTCAATATTAAGTATTTTTGTAACTAAAGTAAAAAATCTAATAATAATCCGTAAGTAAAATCTATGTAAAATTAATTAATTTTATTACTTATTTATTTTTCTCTGAAGTTTAATCTCTTCAAAAAATCTTTCAAAAACTTTATTTTCAATTGCTTACAGCTCAAAAATGACAAGTGCCTTAATATTTCTGTAAAGGAAAGATAGACTCGGGATTGTCCAAAGAATGCAGTTCGAAAGAAGTATGCTTAATACGGGGCACTCTGTATTAGTAAAGGTAGTTCATTTGCAATACTCGAGTATCGACAGAAAAATGAAGACTTACACACATGCTTCTTTTAGGACGCGATCGCGTTTCTTCTTGCTCATGACTTTCGGGTCGAGGAATCGCTTCTCTGTGGACGACGTCGCGTTGTGTAACCCCATTTTCTATACATGGATACAGAAATTGTTGTTTCCTCTTTTTAATCTTTCTCACAATACCCAGTACTTTTTCATGGCGACATTTGAGGCCGTAGGTCATAACACATATCAGCGGATCGTAAGATTTATTTAATAGAGTAGGACTAGAGCATTGAATTATTTACTCTGCGATTCTTTTATGTTTATTAGAATATATATTTAATATTAATAAATATATTAATTTTTTTAAATACTTATTAATATTTTTGAATATTTTCACATGATTACACACACACACGCGAGCGCGCATACGATATACAGAAAATCGTATTTGATATTAACTCTGTTACGTTATTATATTACCAAACATAATAAAGACAAAAAAATCATGTTTAAAACAAACTTTAAATAAATTTCGTCTCAAATATTATTTATAATTATATTCTTTTTATTATAGTATTCTATAAAATCTATAATATAGTCTAATAATGTGTGCGTGTAATATACAATTAATATACAATAAGTGAGAAAGACAGAAACGGTTAGAGAACCGTCGGAAAAGAGTTTCAGCAGAGGGTCCGCTTGATACGGGTAAAGAGTTAAATATGAGTTTAAAATTTAATTTTGATACAATGAGATAACATCTAGAAATAAACATTACGAAGTCCGAAACCTTCCGTATCTTGAAAGCAAATGCATTTATTTGCACATATCGCTTGCACGCACGTGGCTGCTTCTTACGCTGCTTCTTACGCGTGGTGAACATGCAATGATGAATTCCTCAGCATCTATTTTCGTTCCGGTTAATCCAGACACTATAAATACATAAATACATATCATATCATGTTGCTTCCCATGTGATCATTGTCTGCAAAAGGCGAACGTGTTCTGTGGAAGAGAAAATGCTGCGCGTATTATCATTTGACATTCGGTCACGACCCTCACGTGCCCGTGACAAGTCGCTCTTCATTATCCCAGACCTGTCTGGTAGCGCGCGCGACGAATAGTTTACATAAGTATCCCACGCCCGAACAAATACAGATGGTAATTATGTCATCGTGTCGTTGTTGCGTCGTCGCCGACCCATTTTATCACATAAATCCCGGTGCATCGAGGCCAAATATCTCCTTTCTTATTTAATAAGCCAAGTTTTTCTCTGAGAGATGGTGTAGAAAGCGCAGTTCGTGAAAGAATTACACGTGAGGAGATTTTATTCGTCACACACAATACATTCGCGTGAATATGTTTCTCGAACATATAAATTTTATTTTATAATACGATGTATAATATAATGTATTACTGGGAAAGTTTTGTTTGGACTGATCTTAATCTGTGCTTTATTTGAATCGTTCAGGAATTTGAATCGTTGCGGAATAGATATTGATATGTTCTTTGATGATGGTTTTTTATATTATATATATATATATATTTTTGTTTACAACGATAAAACGATATTATAAATCTTTTTATTTAGTATTTCATATACTACATATATATTTTTTTATAAAATTCCAAAAAGAATTCTAGAAGTCGATTTCGTAGAGGCAGTTCGTGCCTCTTATACAAAAAAAAAAAGAAGAGTGGAGAAAAATTGAGTCATAGAAAATGCGAAAATGGAAGTTTAACGAACGAAAAATGACAGTCTTGGAAAGTTTTTCAATTTCAAAAACAAAGTGCAGAAAGGTAGAAAGATTAGGGAAGATGATAATGTGAGCCAAAAAAGGGAACAATACTTATTGAGAGAACAGGAGAAAAAGAAGAGGAAAAGCGGAGCTCGCTACGTTCAATCTCAAGGTATCTCAGGGAGGTCGTTGTCCTAGATTTAACTTAATCCCTGATGAACCCCTGTCCTTGAGGTTCCCACGATTTTTCAGGTAGCGCCTGCATTCCTGCGTGCCTGCGCGTGCATAAAGTGAAGTAGGAGACCAGCGACCAATGCACTTGAAAAATCCATTTCATATTCACAAAATTTCATATTCAGTATCGAAAAAAAATGCTAACGTTTCAAGTTTTACCACCTGTAGTGGCGTATATACGACAAGACAAAATCTTTAATGTTCGTGATGACAAATAATTTGTCTTGACGCGGCAATTTTGATATTGATGTTGCATTCTCAGTGAATTAGTAAGCTATTATAGTACTACTTTTTTAGAGATGGTTAGGAAAATATGGACTTATAAATTTCTTTTAACTTTATGCTAGTTAAAAAAAAAAGATCTTTCAACGTTATTATAATCAAAGAACTACCGTTAAGTGATGTTACAATTCGCGATAATAAATGCAATTAATTTAATAACAATCTTATATTTAAAAAAAAATAAATTTCGATGTGCTATATATGAGTCAGCAGTTGTTAGATTTGCGAGAAAGCATTCCTGCATTTTTCTCTTTCTCTCTCTCTCTCTTTCTCTTTCTCGCTCTCTCTCGTTTTTTTGCACGTGAGAGACACGTTTCTATTATTCATATTGTCTGTTTCCTTGGACAAGAGAACCACGTGTCAACGGTGTCTCGCAATCAAAAGCAAGTTAAAGCGTTGGTGATGACGTGGCTTCTGAGACTATGCTCTCATTGAAAATGACTAATCGTATACGTATTCTAGGAGATGGACCCGGCTAATAAAATAAATGCGAATGAAAGAATTTATTAATCCTTGAAATCCGCGATTCACTTCGCACTTTGTAGTGAACAAAGGTGGATCACAAATAAAGGACGATAGTCATTATTAATAGATAATTGAATAAATCATTTATATGAATTTATGAATGCTTTATGTAATCTCTGAGTTAAATCACTATCACGTATTTTCACAATTTTAGTTTGAAGTAGAGGCTTGTTGATAGATAAAAGTTTCGATTCAAATACCAATCTGTACGATATTTAATCTTCTGCAAAGTCGGACAATCCTGAACAGTCGGGACAGTCAATTATATTGATGAAAAAAAAAAAAATAAATTGTCCTTCCTCAAATTAAGCACAAGGGCTGACCACTCCGTCACGTCTTTATCAGGTCCCGTCCGAGGGAGATCTTTGAGAAGATCTTCCAATATATGTATATCCGTATAACTCCGAGCCGAGTGACATCGAAAATGAGTGCACGTGGAACCCTGTTAAGACCGGCCGAGATCGCTGACATGTGACCTTGACTTGGCCCCATCATTGTGTTTTATCGTGTTGTATCGCGTTATTATTCATATAATAATTCTATTTATTCGCATATCCGATGCGCATTTATCGTCCGTTTAACGCCGTTGAAATACGAGCAATCGAGCTACTGTCAGATATCGTCAATGATCTTATTAATCGCGATTTTAACGCCGCTGAAATGCGAGCAATCGAGCTACTGTCAGATATCGTCAATGATCTTATTAATCGCAATTTGACACTGATAGGATGAGGATATCACATAACGCCGAAGAGAACTCGCTGATTCGTCATCTTTAATAAAATTTAAGACTCGTTATCTTTAATTTAAGAAGACTGCGCGCGATATTACAAATTACATGCGTTTATTGTGAAATCGCGTTTAGCGCTGAATGCATACCAACACACATACAAATGTATAAGATTTGAAAATAAAAAAAAATGACTCGACTCTTTCCGTCAGATATACGGATCCAAAGAGGCAATTATTCTTATATTATAGAAGATTTAATATAACATTAAATTTTTATTTGCAACAGAGGAAATGACCTCGTTTCCGCGTAACATCTAGCGTTAAATGTATCTTACGAATACAGGTCTCTGAGGCCTCTTTTTTCCCCCATTCGGTTCATGACATTTGATAGTGTCCAGACATAGCAATCGCCGATTACGAGGGCGTTTCGGGAACGCAATCGAATTTACTTAAGTATGTAATCGTCGCAAGCGCACGAAAAGTGGGGGTGCACGTGTCCAAGGGCCCAGACTTCGACACGTGTACGACCTTGACTCGCATCCGACCTCCACAAACCGACCACCCGTTCCGTTGAGGGTCAACGGATTCAAGCCGAGCACGGCGATTTATCCTTTCGTGCATTTCTCCTGGTCGTCCTATCGGGGAAGACGAATCACTTCCGCCGAGAGTCTCCTGTGACCGAGATTATATCTTTGCGGTCCAGAAGTGCATTAGTGTGCTTTTAGAGTTGTGAATGTTTACGTGATCATTTATGTCTGAATAATCGAACGCTTTTCGAACGAATTTCTTTCGATCCTAGATTTTTAGGAATTTGAACCTAAATCTACCTATTAAGAACTGTTAAAAACTGGTAAGAATTTTACCTATCCACATCAATAAAATTATAGTTGTAGATTTTGATCATTTTTTATATGCTATTTTTAGACATAAATAATAATTTATAATATTAATATTATTTTTCTTTCTTGAGTAAAAAATGTTCTACAACAATACTGTTATTATTGAATTGTATTAGAGAAATCTTTAGAAAAAGATATTCTAAATGTTTTAATTTTATTTTATATCACAATAACTGTGAATATTCTCATTGTAATTGCATTGTTTTCTATATTGTGTTAACTTTTATTAATTTTTTATTTTTCGTTAATAATTAATTGCTTAATTTCTATTTCTATTCTAATTTCGTTAGAGCATAAAATATTTCTATTTCTATTCTAATTTCGTTAGAGCATAAACAGCATAAAATTATATTGCACATTTTATTTGTCATTATGGTCAATTATTTTCTCAATTATAATTTCTGCCACGGGTGATAAATTACGTTATGTACGATAGATTTATCTTTGTGCGAGAGTTTTCAGGATAGCGCGATAATCATCGCTGCAACAACAGTTGGCGATCAATCGGTGTTCCCTACAACTATTGGCATGCATAAATCGGCAGTCCGCTAATCTACATTGATAAGGTAGATCGTGAGAATCAGCACAACAGCAGGCGTCATGTAACAGTTTTTCGCCGCAGTAAGGATAAATCGAACTGTCGCACAGAGGACATCTGTAACAAAGGTATTACTCGTAATATATATGCGCATTGGCTTAATTATCTTTCTAATTTATACATATTTATTATTGTATTAGAGTTTGGTGAGATCATTACTGATATTAATTAAATAGGTCGACTTTTTATCAAGAGACGCGGTAGCGTCTCGCTAAGATACTTCTTTCGTTAATTTTTAGGTCAGTGATAATGTGAGAGCTGTTTCAAAATTCTACATAGATTAACAATATCGTTCATATACATAGATTAACAATATCATTCATATACATAGATTAACAATATCGTTCATAGTATCGTCCATAGTAAATCAGTAAATTGATGTCAATATTATGAACTTCCAACATTATTGTAACACACTGCGTGTGCGTCACACTAATGTTGGAAGTTCATGATATTGACATCGATTTACTGATATCAACAATTTCCTAATTATTGCGTCAATATTTATCTAAAGTGTTGTATGTAATGATAGATAAAGGGCGCTCATCTTTCGGTTCGCCGGAATTTACTCAGCTGTTACCTATTTTGAAATGTTTCCGCCACTTAAAAACAGTTGTTTGAGTTAAAACTTATGGTTTATAAAGTTTTCTTGAACTAAAATATACTAATCATTTTTCACCGAGTTTTTGTCTTGACAATATGAGAAAAACATCATCTTTAACTGTTGTAGCATACATCACTTTAAATAATTATTAATAATACATAATGAGATTCAGAAGCAGAATACTTATTCTATTTCAAACAGAGTAATTTTTGAAAGTTTATAACTTATTAGTGTATATATAAAGTATATATAAAATATATATAAAATAAATATATATAAAAGACATATATAAATTTGTATAAAATAAATATAATAATATATAATAAAAATATAATAAAAATATAATAATATAATAATAATATAATAATATATATAAAATAAATATATACATATATATATATATAAAATATATATAAAAATTTACGGTAAACTTACTTTTGCGGTCTGTATCCAGGTGTGAATGGGGGAATAGGATAATTTCCTTGAAATTGTCGTACTTCATTCTTTGGCAAAGGCGTCAATGGCGCATTCATTGTATTTGTTGCATCTAATGCATGACCGCCCGTTAGTTTCCTGTGTTCATCTGAAAGAGATGCTCGAAAGGAGATTTTTGTTGAAGTAACAATATTTAAGACGATAATCTTTGTTAAATAATAAAATAAATTGTTTTTTATAGAGATATAATGTGATTGAAACTAAAGAAACAGTTTTCAATTTATATTATTATTAAAATAATATAATTTATTTTTTCCAGAGTTTATATGTTTTTGATTTTTGTAGATTTTTGCACAGGTTTTTACATAGGTTTATTGTAAACATTTACCAAACATATTTCATTTCACAGTATATAAAAAATGTTTAAAATATTATATTTTATTGTCTTAATGTTTAACAGAGTTCTTGTTAGAGTTTTACCTCTAATATGTCTAGTTATTTTTTAATGTCATATCTTATTATTATTATATTATTTTATCACTTTTCTTATTGACACATTTTAATGGCTTTACAACCTGAAATAGTTTTTATTATTACTACAAGTGGAAACTGTTAACTATTTATTTTATATTTTTGCATGCGTACGCAAATAGCACATGCAATATTATTATGTCTATTATATCTGTGCGTACAAATCTTATTAATGTTGCATCTACAAAATTACGCAAAAAAATTCAATTATTTTTATTTGCAGTTGAATTTTTAAAAATTATCTCGAGGTATAAAGTTATTCAGCTTCTATATAAATGCAATTTAATTAACAGATTTTCTATGATACACGAGGTGTTGTGATATTCAAGAGAAAATATTTATTTATCTCAATACATAGCAATATAATTATCGAATAAATCGACTTACCTGATACACCAAATACACAGCAATGTAAAAGAACGCTGGCACCCAGCAGAAATATTAGGAACGACATATTTCCGTCAAAACCGAATAAGATCGAAGCTTCGGCGCGCATTTGCTCTTAACACGACTGAGATTTTTCAGAGAAATGAGATCGTTTACGGTTCCTGCTCCTTCGATTTCTTTCATAAACCTACGCAACTTTTAGCCACGGTTCTTGCCTTGCTTATAGAACGCGGTCGTCGTACCCGTTACTCCTAACTGGTCGGCGATCATCTTTCTCTTCTTATGTATCGGCGAATATGTTGAAAAGAAAGAAAAAAAGACAAAGATGCTAGCCTAAAATTCACAAAATACGTTATTCGCGAATAATTTAATATTTAATTAATCATTGTAGTCATAAGCATGTGCAATAAGAGGGAAAATATTTCAGGAGTAAGGAAAAGAGAGCAATATATATATAATTACTTCTCATGAAATATTTTGCTTTATGAAAACTGTTGCCAATTAAATACAAATCTGGATATTTTTTGCAATTATATATTTTTAAACGTAATATATAAAAAGTAATTAATTAATGAAAATAATTAATTTTTTAAGTAAATAATATTTACATAAAGTCGGCTCCTTTTTTCTTTCTCTCTCTTTTTTGTTTTTTTATTATTAATTGTTATTATTATTTAATTAATACGTGTGTAAATGTATTTTTTAGATTTTATTCTCAAATTAATCATGATATTCTACACATGAATTAATTTGCTATCAAGTACAATTTACATTAATTTCAAACTAAATTGGACCGCGTGCGTTAATTTAGATATAGATCAACATATAGATCAAAAATAGAACGAGAAATATAGATCAAAAATAAAAGGAATAATTTAAGGAGAAAGTTGACAGAATTATTTGGCATATATATATTTAATTTATTTTTATAGTTTTACAAAAAGCAATAACGTTTTTTTAATATTATTATTATTAAAATTTTCAATAAACAGATAAAATAATTTTTCTCTTTACAAGAAAAATATTGAATACGTCAATAAATAAGAGAGATTTTATTTATTCGATTCTAATTTATATGTATCAAAAATTGATAATAGGTATGTCTTATTTTATGATCTCGTTAAAATCTAATTAAAATAAAGAAATATAAGAAAACTGAAAATTGAGATATAATGTCGAAACAAATATCCGTAATAAAAAATCCGTCCGTACACAATTTTAATTCTGTACATAATTTTAATTCATTGAAATTATGTCCATACGTAATTTTACATCAATCCCCAATTTTTAGGACATACATTTGTGTAAAAATATTTTATAATAATCTTTATTTATCCTATTTTAGATGCTGATGCGTACGACGGTTTTTAAGCGTCTTTCTATTCATAAAAATTATCCAAAATTATTATTACCACTTTTATTAATATATAAAGTACATTAAAAACTGTTATTTAATTATATATATTATTAATTTTATATATTATTTTTTTATTTAATATATTATTAATATGTGTGTGAAAAAAGAAAAAATATACACTATTAATAATAAAAAGAATTTAATATAACTTTTTAGAAATTAGAACGAAGAAATTTATTGCCACATGTATATATTGATATACATGTAATAAATCGCTTTGCAGGCGCAATAAATTAATAATCTTAATGATAACTGTCTTTTATATTGATTGATAGAAATTTATATCACAGTATGCTTATACAATCATATAACCTAATGGTTGCGCATGCGCAAGGTTTGCTACTACGCATTGGATTGAAGATTGAATGAAAGTCAGCTGTGAAGCGTGAGAGCACGTGGAAATATACTCTTGTGTATTTGTAAGTATATTTAATATCGATGTATTAATAATTTCGCGAAATAAAGATGACAAGTAAAAAATCTCTATCATATTGACGATGATATATATTTATATATATAATTATTAGTTAATATTTAAAAATAAAAGGATAAAGATTAAGAAGATTATACATATCCTAACCTCGTTTTATATATATTTAGTTATATTTTATTTTTACAATCCACATAAATAATTTATCTATATAATTTCTAGGTTATTTAAATTAATCATAAAAGTCCATTATAAAAATGAAGGTGAAAAAAGTAAATCAAGAGTCTCTTAAGTCATCCAGAGGAAAGAAATTAGCAATTGCTAAGAAAGAGAAACACAAAAGAGATTTAAGCAAAATAACTACGGAAGAGTTTCTTGAACAAAGTTTTACTGATACAGACAGTGACAATGATAATGATGAAAAAAATAAAAATATAGGTATGATTTATAAAATATTTGGATTTCTTTCATATTTTAAATTACGTGTTCTCATTATCCTTTTATGCAGGTGACGAAAACTATGAACAGGCTGAGAGTGATAGTGGTGAAAGTAATTTGGATCCTCTAGAACATAAAAAATCATTGATGAAACTGAAAGATACTGATCCTGAATTTTATAAATATTTGAAAGAGAATGACAAAAATCTTTTGGACTTTAAAATATCAGACGATGAAGATGATGATAATTCTTCGATAAGTGACAATGATAATAGACACATCCCTGATGAAAATTTGGAGGTACATATATTTTTTTCTAGATATAATTTTTTAATTATCTTTATACTTAATTTTTAACAATATTGTTGAATTCTTAGATTGCTAGCGATGATAGTGATTTCCAGCCAGAGGAAGCTGAAGAAGGTGACTCTAAGAAGATTACTATGCAGTTACTAAAAACTTGGCAACAAGAAATACAAACAGACAAGTAAATTCTTATTCATTTTTTTGTTGAGCCAGTAATAAAGTGTAATTGCATTATTTTTAATTTATAGATCAATAGTTAGTATTAAACGTGCTGTAGAGGCGTTCCATGCAGCTTTGGATAGTGTTGCAGAATCATCTGATACAGACACGCGATATAAAGTAGAAGGAAACGCGAGTAAGTTTTAACTTTCATATTGAGCCCTTTATTGTTTCTTAAATAATTCTAATTTTAATTCTATCAAAAATTGTGTTTAGTATTTAATGGTGTGATGCAACTATGTGTAATGCACTTGCCTGATGCATTTAAGCGTTTTTTGAAGCTGGATCCAAAGTCGCAGGAAGCACATAAATCTAAAAGATTTGGAAAAGTACGAGGAATCTTAAAATTGTACTTGTCAGATTTAATTACAGTATGTATTACTAAATTTTTCATTTATCTCTCGTACACGACATAACTTTTTAATAAATATGTTACACATATATATATATTAAGAAGCATATTCTTTTTCACAGTTATTGCGAAGTTTAACATCATCCAGTATTCTCGAAGTACTACTGAAGCATCTTTGCCAAATGTTACCTTACACTCAATCCTTTTCGTCCTTAACTAAACCATTGTTAAGAATTTTATTGAACTTGTGGTCAACTGGAGAAGAAACTGTTCGTGTTGTAGCTTTTATAAATATTTTACGTATCGCGACCAGTCACAAAGAATCCACACTTGAGAAGCTGTTAAAGGTGAGATCAACATGTTATAAAAAAGTTACAGAAAAACATGATAAAAAAAATATTTACAGTAGATTCTATCATTGATGTTTCTCTCTTTTAGACCATGTATATAAAATATGTTCAGAATACAAAATTCGTGTCACCCAACACTTTACCAGGAATAAATTTTATGAGACACTCTTTGGTTGAAATATATCTATTTGATCATAATCTTTCATACAGCCATGCCTTTTTGTATATCAGACAATTAGCGATTCATTTAAGGAATGCTATAACATTAAAGAAAAAGGTAATTATTAAAAGCGATAATTATATATTTCGTAAATTTTACTATGAACATCTTAAATTTTATTTTTTTGTAGGAAAACTTTCAGGCCGTATATAACTGGCAGTATATTAATTCCTTGCACTTTTGGACAGAATTAATAACAAAGTTGAAAGACAACTCAATATTACGATCTTTATTATATCCATTAGTCCAGGTATTTAAATGAATAATAAAATGAGTAAAAATAGTAAGACAGTTCATCAGAAAAATACATTGAATTATTTATTAACAGATTATTCTTGGAACAATAAAAGTCTGTCCAACTGTGCAGTACTATCCATTGCGATTCCATTGTATAAATATGTTAATAACAATCTCCAAGGAGACAGGAACGTTTATACCCATCTTGCCGTTCCTTCTTGAGGTATTGTTATTAATTTTTAAATAATAGTTATGATTACAAGAATGTGTAAAAATTTAATTTTAATTATATTTAATTTATCTTCTTCAGATCCTAGATTCTTATGATTTTAATAAAAAGCACAAGGCAGTTTCTATGAAACCTATACCACTTATTTGCATATTGAGAATGTCAAAATCACAATTGAAAGAGAATGGTTTCAAGGATAGTATTATCGAAACCATTTATCAACTTATATTGCAATATGCCGCAAGTGAAAGTCATAAATTATATTTCCCTGATATGTTTATACCCTGTATAATACAAGTACGTAAAGACGACAAAAAAGTTTGAAGAATATAGTTTTTATTATAGATATTCGAGAGAATATTTAATTGATGTATTCTTTGCTTTCTAGTTAAAGGCGTTCCTAAAGAAATGCCATGTAGCAGTTTATTGCAAGAAAATGAAACAGCTTTTATCTATGATCGAGGAAAATAGAAAGTACATTGAGAATGAGCGCGCTAAACTAACGATTGATTTAAAAAACACGGTGCAAATAACAAATTGGGAAAATAGGATGAAGACTGATGGTACAGCGATAGCTAAATTCTATGCCTCGTGGATTAAGCTTCACGAATCACAACAACTTAAACTTCTCAATAAGACTGAAGAAGAATTTAATATACCTGTTGTGAGAAAATTGAAAAAACGGACACTTGATGAGCAAAATGCAGAGGATAGCGAAGAAGAGAGCGAGCTCGAGTTTCGGGTGAAAGGAACGGAAATCGAAACGGAAACGGAAATGCTATCTAGTAAGACGAAGAAGCTGAAAAAGAAGAAAAAGGTAGCCCGCAATATCGAGGATGATGACTTGCCGAAAGAAAATACAGACATTGTTCAAGATATTAATGATTGGGATTGAAAGTAGGTGTAAGATCACTTCGAATTAACAATTATATGTATAAACAAACAATACATAATATGTATTCGTTTATATTCCTAAATGCATCGCAATCAATTTTTTTTCTATTTCTTGCTATTATATCTTACACACATACACACACACACACACACACACACACATATTTAATAATAATTATAATAATTATGGAATAGTCTACGCATGTTTGACTGTTTTTTTTTTCGAATTTTATTTTTGATATCCGGAGACGGATATTGCAGAGAAAACCTCCTAAAGCAGAATGAATATTGTATTCGAAACGTTTTTGCAGTTCAATATTCTATAATATTTGCAGAGCAATAAGAACACTTATATGGGGGAACTGGGTTGTTAGAATGGGTAGAGCGATCGCTTAATACTTGATAAACCTGTACTCGGTTTCCGGTTTTGTTGGGATCCTGCATAAGTTGAAATTTGTGGGAAAATATAAACCTCCATTGTGATATAAATAAAATAAGCCAGTGTGAAGAATTAATCTTACTGCAAGTGAGAAAATACGTGGTATTGTCGGCCGAATGAACGGAAAATTCAATAAGCATTTTTAATCTTTAGGAACAATTGCTGTTTGCTGTGTTCTGTGTTATCGTGTACGCCGCAACGACGTATCGTAACCGGACAGCCGTCGTTGGCTCGACTCGAGTCTTGAGGTGTCGCTTTCTGATGGTCTATTTTTACCGAAAGGCGTCCCAAGCCAGTCGGCAAGAAGGCAAGGCGCTGTATAGCGACGGTTTGGGCGCTATTATAAAGCACCGTGTGTGCCGGCCGTGTGTTTGTAATTCATCGCATGTAAGTGCGGACCCGGCCAACGGGCTCGACGGATCTCGGACGGATCATCGCGGCGAAGAGAAGTCGCGAGGCATACACTCTCGATAGTAGCACCAGTGTAGAGCTGTAAAGAAGTAGAGAGAAAAACACGAGCCTTTGCCCACCACGGAAGTGACACTTCTCTCGCCAACCGGTCGATCCGTTCCGGAAGATATCAATTCACGTATGTAGGCGAAGCGAGCGATAAATGAATCGATACCGCACGTATCGGACAATGGTATTTTCTTTGGCAGAAGTCTCTCTGCTAGATATATCTGTGGAAAATTCACAAAGATTCGCGCTGCAGTTTGCTCGATATAAAAATAAATTTTGTTTCTCTCGCCCTCTCTCTCTCTCTCTCTCTATCTCTCTCTTTCTTGTTTGTCTTCTCTTTCTATCAATGAATCGGTCCGTAACCGTTGGCTCTTGAGAGAGTCGCGGTGGCGGCGGCGGCGATGATGACGACTCCTGGTCCACTGCTTCTCGCGTTTAAACGGTCAGTGTTTGTGCCAAGGAGTATTTTGCAAGATGCGAGATTCGCTTCTCGTAGCGAGGGAGCCCTCGTCGTGGATTTAAGCGGACCACCTTCGGCGAAGTGTGTAGGCCGAGGTGTCGCACATTACGTAAAGCTACAGGAAAAATAAATCGCGAGGAAAGAAGGAAAACAAAGTGTGGGCGAAGAAGGGACACGTTTGACCCTCTCTGTGTGTGTGTGCGCACGTCGCGATGAGGAGATCATCGTTTGATAAGTAAAATCTCTGTTTGCAATATTTCTGTCTATTTGAGAAAAAATGAGACCGTGAGAAAGAGGGAGAAAGTGCAAGCTCTTATCGAGTCATGTGTGATTTTTTCCTCTTTTTTTTTTATTATTAATCTCCTTATCGTTTGTGTGCGAGAGAGTATTTTTTTTTCGAGAGCGCGTGGAATAAGAAATGTCAATCGTGTTTACTAATGCGGCTACTATTTCATGATTGATAAGTGATGTATTGAATGTAACACCATGTAATCACGATAACACTATATCGAAGAGGGTTTAATTATGGTGTGTTGCGGAAAATATGACAGAGAGAGAGAAAGAGCACTTTTGCGAATTTCTAAAGGATATATGCATAGAAAAGGTTTATTATGGGGAGTAATGATTATTTCTTTTTTTTTCTTCAGTAAAATTATAATAAGAACAATGATTAAACTTGAAGAAAGTCCTATTTTTTCTCTGGATCTGTTAGAACTTTCTCGAAATTTCGGTCTGCCAAAGAGCCTATAGTACCGCGAACAGCTTGACCGACTTTGAAACTCTCAAACATCCACCAAACAATCTATTTAAAGCAAAGTATCGATTCCATTGCGTTGCTAGAATTGAACCGCGTCATATTACTTTTCCTAATACGAATTAACGCAATTGAAAGAAAGAGGGAGAGAGAAAGAAAAAAAAACAAATATATAATACACATTTATATATTAATATAAAAATTTGAATCGATTAAATTAATATTATAAATCAATGTTAATATACTTATATATATTATCCGCGCGTTTAACTTAAATATTACATATTAAATTAATATAACAATTTGCAAAACTAAACAATGAATTTCATCGTGTGCTTATTAAATGTAATTATTACATAAACGACGTCTATGTAATAATTTGCGTTCTCTCGGATCGAGGAACAATCAACTCATCTATCGAACATAGCGTTACATTATTACGATTTTTTCTGCGCCGCACGTCGAATAAATACGGTTGCCGATCGTCGCGAGATAACCGCTCGAACTGTTACTGCGTATTACGTTACAACAGATAAATTTAGCGTTTCTTTTACACAGAGCTCGTTGTAGCACTGCCAATACCGCGACGCGGAATTAATTGGCCGCTTGGAAGACAACCAATTCTCGTCGTCGAAAAAGCTCTGGCAGGTTTCACGGCACGTCTGCCGGGATAGAATCTCGTGTTTTTCTTTCGCACATCTCGTACAATCGATCAGTTATCTGAATAAAAGTGGAAAACTCAAGGCCGATTGTGAACGTCAACCGCGTTTTCGCTTTTTGCTGTTGGATTTAAGTTTCGTCGCTCGTAACTAGACATTAAAATAATGTAGAAAAGATTTTCGGAGGATTATATAGGATTGGATGCATCATTGATACAGCTGTGTCAAATGTCGCATTTAGAAAATTCTACCGACCATTTTACAAACAATAAACAATATTCTTATTTAAATTAATTAGTAATATTTAGCTATAAATTTCTTAATATTAATTTACTTTTCATCAAAATATGAAAATATAATGTTGTTTTAATAAATTTTAATTTTTATTTACGAAAGCTCTCCATGCGTTTTAAGCGTTGCTCCCGCGATTCTTCAGACCAGTTGCCAGTAATACCGTTGCCAATATTATTGGCAATAATTGTTGAACTAACGGTAATATTATTGTCGCTCATGATGGAATAATTAATCCAGAGAGTTTGTCCATAAAAAATATTCAGGGGATGTTTTTTGAATTAATTGCCTACAATTGATGCAATCGAAGTGGAGGTTTTAATTACTCAGAACAGGAGTTATGTTTATATGTATTTTTTTTTTTTTAACTAAAATAATCTTTCCAAAAATATTGCTATTTTTTATATGATAGCTACAAAACATTCTATTTCTGTACGGTTTTAATTCTTTACGTTTGTACGATCGTCGCGAAATCTCGTAGAGTTTGCGTAAATGGAGGATTCGTATCGTGTTGCGAACGTTTCGAATGTCCGCAGACCCGCTAACGCCAAGCGCAACATTCTGAGCAACACGTCGTACGGGCTCGCATGCACCAAGGATGCCGAGTACAAGTGCAGCGTGAAGTACAGCGAGGCTTCCTTGCAGGAGAAAAATTATCTGCAACGTAGCGTATCCGCGGACAATGTTGTAATTCATTCCCGCGGTTACAAGCCGTCCGACAGACACGATCCAGTCAAAAGGAACTTCCTTGAGAATCTCACTTCAAAAATATTGCACTTCGGCATGGTGAGTTAAGCGGCGGAACATTCGCAGTTTTTGAAGCTTTGTAAAAAAGAGAAGCATATTAAATTCTCAGTGTGTCTTTTAAAATTTAATTTTATATCACTTCTCATACATACGAATCCTAGAATCATCGTTAGCTCTTTTATTTATGTGAATTGGATGAGAGCTTTGAGTCGATATTTCTTTAATCAACATGATTGGACATTTATACTTTTATAACTTTTTGGGGGATAATTTTGGGTAAACCTTTAACTTTATTAAGTTAAATTTCAAAATTTCGATTTTTGAATAATTTAACATTTTTATTATGAAAATGTTCTTTATTGTTAATTAAGCATAATTAAAGAAGTTGTCGATTCCTCGGCAATTTTACTAAAAGATAATTGAGTGAATAAGATTGACAAGAAAATTCCGAGATAAAGGAAGAAGAACAATATAATTCTAGGATATTTCATATAATTATTGGTTCCGTTTGATCGATATATTAAATTTGAACGATGGTTATTTCTTAACTACAGGAAGGGGAGAGAGAGACTACCCCGATTAACTTGCAAAAGCTACTTACTCCGGCATCGGACTCTCATGAGCCACTGCAATCAAAAAATAGTAGGTTCTCTTATCGATATAATTAATAATAAAAATAATGTATTATACAGAATATATTTTAAGAGGAATCTTCTCTAGACGACAAAAGTGTCAGTCGATTCATATGCTAGAATATAATTTATGAAACTACCAGAGGAAAAGGATGCGCGTCCGTTGAGATTTTAAGAACAAGGCGAAAAATTAATTTTCAGAAAAAATGTTTGCGTCCTCGTACTTTTACGCACCGACGCATCCTACGGTCGAGGATCAGGTTGAACTCGCACGTCGGATCTCGCATTCGCTCAGCGACGTGAAAAACGTCAAGAGTAAAGGGCAGACGATGTACGTGAATAGAAAAAAGCGATCTGTTAAGTGGATCCACGACGGAAACGGTACGCAACGCGAAATTTGTTTTATATATAATTGGTTTCTACAATTAAAAACATGCTTGTCGCATTCTCATCATATGTTTATAAGAAGAGTTTGTGAGTGTTATGCGAAATTATCGGACTTTAATAAGAAAAATTGGCTATTATCGTTCACATTGATACCAGTTCATCTGTAAATTTTACTTTATAAAAGAACAAGTAAAAATTATTTAATATATATCGTTGAATCATCTTCTCTTTTTTTTCTTCATTTTATATAATGTAATACAGTGATAATAGATAGCATTTCGCAGGTGTCGAGGACGAAGAGGAATCGATCACAACTATTCATAAGGTAAAGAGTGTACAATAATTTATATATCGTGTATCTTATATCTTTGAAACTTTCGCGATGAGATTATGCCTTCATACGATGGAATAAAATTCTCAATAGGACAAACTACCCCTTAAATGTGTGATGAATCCATGCGGAAAAGTGCTCGACATTCAGGGTATTCAGGCGTTAGGCGAAGAGGTGAATATCGCGTCGGTACCAAAAAATCCTGAGAAGCTTTTCGACATTGTTCGCGACTTGAATAATCAAAGAGGACGCGGTAAGTGCCGTGTATAATTTAAATGACAACACAAGCTACGGTAAAATTAATAACATTACACGTGATACATAATATTACACATTATATATACATATATGTATATATATATTTAATTTTTTTTTATTTAAATTTTTATTTGATTTAAATTTCTACGATATAACAATGTGTATAAGATGAAATCTTTTGTTGGAAGAGATGACAACATTTCCAACTCGTAATGATATACGCATGATATATTACTATTTATAAAACGTTGCCAAAACAATTCGTAGGTGCCGAGATATTTGCGAAACGCAGGAAAAGATCGGAAAAGTGGGTGGTGGACCAAGAACAACCGCAGACACCCAATACTCCTACCACACCGAAAACGCCAACGTATCCGGAAAAATTGGTAAGAGCGCAGTCATCGCTGCATGTCAACTTTAATCCTTTGTATACATCCATAAAATAATAATTTCCTACTGTTATCATGTTGTCAATGAAACTTATATAACAGTTTTCCCACTGGAAAAAAAAAACTCAAAATAAATAATTAAAATAACTTACTCTTATCAATTCCTAAAATTATATTCTAAAGAATTAAAAATAATTTTACTATAATTAGAATGAGAGTTAATGTTTTGCCTTAGACAAGGTTGAAAAAGTTGCGTCGTAATTTCAGAAAATTAATGGTACCATTTTACGCTTTATCATAAAAATACTTGCATTGTGTGGTTTCAGGAAATAAACGGTAACGCGAAATTCGTGACGTCATCGTTGACACCTCACACGCCGATATCGAGCACCGACAAACCATTTTATAATCCCTTTACAGTGGACATTTCCGTCGAGAGCGCAAATATGCCGATAACAGGTGCGTATCATGTAAATGAGATCGACAGAATAATATCCCGAAAATGTGGAATGACCTCTCGTTTAATAGATTTAATCACGCTAACAAACAGCGGGATCGATTTTCTCTATCTTATTCGCGTTTTAAAATTACAAACAATTATCAATATCGCCAAAGTCTTTTGAAATTCGAACTCAGAATTCAATAATATTACACTCCATAACGTTTTGACATTAATTTACATAACATCAGCACTTATTTTCTCAAACGACGTTATTTTATATCTTTCACTAGGAATACGAGATGAAGATGTTCCGAGGCTACATAATTATTCAAAAATTTTCAATTATCCTGACATTTTTCATAGGATATTTCTTTTATTATGATATTTACTTTACATTTTATCTTGGACTTTTTTTGTTTTCTAAAAAGAATGCATATAATATAAAATAAAAATATTTAATACAGAATATAATTAATATTTACATAATAATAACGTAACTTATAATAATAATTATATTATAAAAAGAGAGAGAGAGAGAGGAAAAACAATTATAATTTTGTATGAATTAAATATGAAAATTTCTAGAAGAGATTCGCCCTCTTTTTCGTACTAGACGTGCGTCAACAGGGAAGTGTTCTAGAATGTCGAAGGTACTTGACACGTCTCCGAAATAGAGATCAATGTTGGACCGGTCAGTTAAAGCTCGAGTTGAACGATCTTTGATGCTCTAATTGGCAAGCGTTATCGATGTTATTTAATCGACGTGAAACGCGCGCGCCTAACATGCTAACGGCATATCTAAAACAAACAATAAACTCTATATCTTCTGATGCCAATTATATTTTTTTTGTAACTTGATTGATCGATTAGAGATTAAGTAAGCATTTTAAAGTAAACGTTAAATCTCGCGATAAAACGATATATTAAAGTGCTCATGTTGCCAAGCGTACAAAAATGGTAAAAGGATATTTAGGTTTTTTGAACACAACTATAAAACATTCATACTAAAAAGGATATGTCATAGTGCTTTTAAGAAAAAACAAATGTATAAATCTGAAATTTTGCATGTCTTTAAAGAAGATATCATAGAATATAGAACCTAGAAATACATAGTAAAAGTAAGCTAATATTTAATTATAAAAATAAAAAATCTATTTTTATTTTTATAATTATGTAAACACTAGTTCTATTTATATATATATACATTTCTTTTTGTTAATTAATATATTTTTTTTATTCTTTTGTGTGTGATCTTTTCAAGTACGTAATTTTTTTTAATCCTTCCAAAAGCTGCTGCTCATACAAGATCTTACAGCAAGGCTTTTTCTAATCGTTATGTTTTGCTGCTTCAATTTTAATTTGCGAGTTGCAGACAGGCATCAATCGCACTGCAATACTAATCGATGCGGTCACTCGAGCGAGGTGAAAAAGATTTATCTGCGAGAAATTGCGGTCGGCACAGACTCTGATTTCCCTCTGGACCAATCTCGATCATCCATCGTTGAGAAATCCCATCGTATCGCTTATGAATCTATTAACGATCGGCGCGCTAATATCGCCAATTATCGCGCTGTCGCCAATAACAATAACAATAGATACATTAACAATTATCAACCACCGAGGAAATCCAACTTTTGCAACGCGCAGAGCTATAATAACAAAGATACGGGAATTCAGCAACGTTTCGATAACAAGTACGGCGATAACGTGATCGGAAATAAGCAACAGAGCCAGATGCAGAATGATAATGAAGAAAACGAGTACACTCCTGTACCAGTAAAGCAACTGATACAAGAATTCGAGAAGACCTGCAGACCAATTCTGCAGTACAAGCAGATCAGTCCGAAGATCATTCCAATCGTACAACAGTGTCCTTTGGACAACGATATAGCGCGTTTTTTCGAGACGAGAAATCCTGCCAAGTATGATAACGGAGAGGAGGAATACGCACGGTGAGAGTTTGAGTGATTCTCCGAGTAATTTAAATGATAATTTAATAATTTGTTAATATTTTATTTTTTAATATCTTTTATCGCGAGAGATACATAACAATCCGTCTTTTCGCAACAAAATTATTCGAATGACCTGCTCGTGATTAACGTGATTATTTTGAAAACTTCAAGGAAGCTTAATTTGCTCGTTTAGCGTCGAGCAACGAACGACATTATTTTTTTTTTAGCAATATATATTTTCCTCTAGTATAGTTTAATCGCAAACGTAATAGAGAGATATCATTCACATAATATTGCATGCATTCAAATGAAATCTAAGCGCGTCTTTCGCTTAATTCTACCGCAGTTGTATGTACATACGTAGTCTGTCCGTCTCGGGACAGAAGAGATTAAAGAATTAGGCGCGAAATCTCGAATCGAGAAACCATATCAGAATAAATTACACAGTGCACGCGGAAATTACGAAGGATCCGCCCAACTACAGTCCCGATATAACGGCCGATTATATGACCCGCGCGGAAGCTACGAAAGGAAGCTGCAGCCCCAGTGCAACGGGCAATTGTGCAGTGCACGCGAGAACTACGAAGGATCGGCAAAACCGATGCAGTCCCGATGCAACGGCTACGTCTCCACCGACGAGAGCGAATACACGACGGATGACACCGATTCCGAGGAAGAGATCGGCTATCCGAACGTGGCCGGATCTATGGATCGCGGCAATTCCGCTCCTCTGCTGAATCGCTGCGACAGCAGCGAGTACTCATTCGCGTTCGAGGACGAATACTCGGGTACTCGGGGTCATTCGACCGCCTCGCAGGAACTGGAAGGTCTTTATGCCAACGGCATCGACCCGAGATTCGTTAACACCGAGGCTGAGATGCCGCCCGAAGCGAAGTCGCTGATGCTCTCGATGGTCACTTCGCAGGAGGGTATACTTGAGACTAAGAGACACCTGCGTAGCACGCCGGTCTTGGATAATCTCTTAGGCACCGCTACGCCAGAGTGCAAGCTCAGTGACGTTAACCCGGAATTAGGCAAGTTAACACGCATGCGCTTTTGTAATCCTGATATTATTGCCATCGCTACTAAATATGCAAAACGATCTTTAACACACATCCTTAGATAGTGCCCGGGTAGAAAATGTTAATTTTAATTAAGACTAGTCATATTGTTAAATTATGCGAAGAAATACGAAGTATCTTTTGTAGGAGATATACAAAATCACATCTTAAAAAATACAAGGACACAAAAATAATTTTTAAAATATAATAATCTTTTGCATAAGTTAATAAGAATGATTTATTTAAATTTTGATTTATGTATGACGCCCTTTAATGAGACTTTTTCTTGCAGTTCAAGGAGTGAGATCGATATAATTTCGCTAGATGTATGGATTTTCATATTTAGTTTTGACAATAAAAATGCGATGATTGACAAAATACTTTTCCGTCCTCGTCGTATCGAAATTTATACTCATCAAAGTTATATCGATTTCAATTACTCAATGACTTCTTTACGATACTTATTCCATACAGATTTATATCTGGCATTTCTCTCAATTTCCAGGAAACAAACTGTACGAGAATAATAATTACAATGGACCGAAATTGGCCAGCCTCCACAATTTGACGAATTATAATACGGCACCGCGTGGATGGGATCAATCACTCACATTCTATCGGCCTATTAAATTCGAAAAACCACAGGAGATTATGTACTCTGACTTTTAGGCGTATCATTTTAAATCTTGTAATTAGAATCCTTTTACACACCAGTACGTATCACGAAGTTATCTTTCACGACAAATTAATTTTTTTATACGTGTTATGAGATCTTATCTATATCTGGATAATATATCTATGTTCGATCTATGTATGTGTGTGTATCATGCAATAATGAATTAATTTATAAGATAGAAAAGAAGAAATTTATATAATGCTGACATATATAAATTCATCTCTTTAATAATTGATTCTAATTATTGAGATAACTTTTTTTTTACAAAGTATTATTCCTACTACATATTTTGATATTATTAATAATTAAATAACCGAGTTGAAGTAATCAAGATTTTTAATATTTTTGATTTATTTAAATAAAATCTTATTAAATTAAACGATATATTAAACAAATCTTTTTTTCTAGGAATTGAAAAATCAATCGCAAGTCTAATTCCTCCGAGGCATCGAGAACTATCGGAGTGTGTTTTTTGCACTGTTGCATTCATTCGCCACCAGCACCATAACTTAAATCAGTTATCTGCCCCGATCACTCAAATAATATTTCACAAATAGCATATGCGACGTTAATGACGTGATTAACGGCGCTGACATGTTTGGAATTTCGTTTTGTTTGGTATACCTCTACCTCTTCTACCCTCATTAAGATATTTAGCGTTGTTCATGTTTTGACCGTGTTACATTTTATTGCATTTTACTTTATTATATTATGCAAATAAATATATGTTGTTTTCCTAATTTCCGCCAGATTGGTCCGCGACCTTTATTCATACCTTATCTCTGCACACCTTCAGATCTTAGATGTATAAGATGCGATCTGTCCTTGATAACGACGGCAATAAGCATTCAGAAATTAATTACAGGTAAAAATTAAATTTATATATCAGAAATTAATTACAGGCAATAATCAAATTTATATAGAGATTTCAAATGCGATTAGGATATATTTCACAATTAATTATCTTTTAATCTTACAATTCAATGGCGATTATTTTAAATTTTGCACTACCGATCTATATACTGCAATTTATAAAAATATCTATTGTGCATAAAGTTTCTTATAATTCTATTAATTTGTTCTTTTAATCAATTATTAATATAGACATCTAAGTGTATTTATCGATATAAATATTATTTACAGAATTATTGCGTCTGGGTGCGGTTTCTTGCAAAAAAATAGCACATTGCTACGTAACAATTTCAAAACAAGTCAACTCTTCCAAGATTAGATCAGAAAACGATAAACATCTGACAATAATACGTCAATCCTATCTATCGATAATTGTATTCTCAAACATAAATAAGATATCAATCAAATACCATTAATTTTTGATAAATTACATTTTATTTTCATTTTTAATATATTAAAAACAACTTTTCCATTATTTAAAAGAAATTAGAAAAAATCAATGAACATTTTTACTACATTTTATATTGTCGATGTGATTATTAGCAATTACTTATATTATGACTTATTCATATCCGAAATAGTAATCGACAATATAAAATGCTGCGGGTAAATTACATTCTTAAAATTATTTTTAATTTAAATCTCTTCTTATATTTATATTATTAGACTAGTGCATATCAAATGTCGATTTCCTTTATTTTCAAAATTTGGCAATATATATTATTTAAAAGTTAATTGTTTAAGCTATCAATCTGCTGTAATTTTGTTTTTTTCAATTTTGTAATTTGAGTGTTTTTGAGTTGATTGAAATTATAATAAAAGATTTTCGAGTAATTTATTTATATGAGTTTGAACTGGAGAATAATGCAGCTGCAGTGGCTCAGAATAATAACAGCCTTTTGACGAAGGTACTGCTAATGAACAAACTGTACAGCAGGTTTAAAAAATTTCGTTCCAGAGATTTATCCCTTGAAAATGAGCTACGTGGTAATATTAAGGCTTCTTTATAGACGATGCTATTTTGAAAAGTATGGTGGAAGAAAATCCTCGCCCAACTGTGCGATAATTTGCAAAAAGATTAGACGTTTGTTATATAACTATCTCTTTTGTTATCTGCGATTGGAAAAGTGAAAAAACTTGACAAATGGGTATCTCATGAATTGACAGAGAAAAATAAATTGAATAGATTGAATGTGAGTTTGTTTCTCCTCAATCGTAACAATACAGATTCTTCTTTAGATTGACAACAGGAAACGATCTGGCTAGACGAATGGCTAGACAAATATCCAGATCGCGTTTCAAAACCTAATCTGCAAAATAGTTATGCTGACACTCTGGTGGACTGCGAAGGATATGTGACTCTTTTTCATCACAAAGAATTTTAATCACAGTGGAAACATGTTGTCAGCAGATAACAGAAATGCTTGGAAAATTGAAGATCCAACAACCAGGATGATTAATAGACGCGAGCCAATCCTTCTTCATAATAATGTGTGTCTGAAAATTGAAATATTAGATTTTACAGCATCCTCCATACTCGCCGGACTTGTCTCCAAATGATTTCCATTTTTTCACACATTTAAATCATTTTTTTAAAAGAAAAAATATTTCGAAATAAAAAGTCGGCAAAAAATGCAATCATAGCATTTATCAATTCAAAAACTATAGATTTTTTAAAAAAAGAGATTTATTCACTTGAAAGTCGATTGGCAAAAACCATTGAGGCTAATGACGATTATTTTATTTAATAAATTTTCTTTTAAAAACAAAGATTGTTTCATTTTTATTGGAAAAATTCGACATTTGATATGCACCAACCTAATATTTATATTACTTATGTTATAAAAGAAGATGAATATTTATATATTTTGCCGGATAAATGACTATTTTATTTAAAATCTTACTTTTTTTGTATTTTAATGCTCTTACAATTGTTTTTTATATCAGATCTTCGAGTTTACATATAACGTTTATTAGTTTATCACATGCTCGATACTTTTCAAAAAGAATAATAATGCAAATAAAAAAAATAAAAGGTAAATTATAAAATTATTCTTCGATATAAAATCGATAAAATAGGAAAACAGGAGAAGATATGTAAGTTCTATATAATCGCCAATTTTAACTTGTTTTAGATATTTTTCAGAGACAAACTAGGGAACAATTAGCGGGACACACATGCATATATTCCAAAGAGAGACACCACCCAGAAACTAACATAGATAAAAGATAATATTGTTAAAAGACGTCTAAAAAATAACTTAAAGACGTCTTATCGTCCTTTAGACATCTTTATTCAAGATGTCTTTTGATCTTTTTGTATTGTCTAGGCAGTTGTGGTTTCCGCAAATCCTAGTCATTAATTATAATACAAATGTTACAGAAAGGATGTTGTACATGACACAAACACATTGCGATATTCCTCAAAAGAAGAGGAAATTTTTTTTCGTCTTTTAAAATAAAACTTTAGTTGAGGTCGTCGATGCTTACGCCTTTGTATTCGTACCCATCATCGGTCTGTATCAGTCTGCTTTTATTCGTCGTGGTCACGCTATCGCAATGACGCGCGCTTGATCAACGGTATAAGTATAAGGCGGCAGCATCAGTTATCTCATTAGTTAGTTACGTACGTTGCGTATCGGAGGGAGCAGCGGCCTTCAATTATGTTGTGGCACGAATTTCCGCTTCTTCTACTTCTGCCGCTCTTGTTCGCGCAACACTTTGTCAATGCGGCGCGAATACCAAGAGTTACATCAGAACTGCCGGTCATCGAGAACTGCGGCTACAAGGTACGAGCAAATTAACTCTGCTAATTGGAGCAACGAGGAATGCGACGTGAATCTCAATTTCGCTTCCAAGAATTCGTGTCAATTTTGCGTTAACGAAAAACGAATACGTCTGCTATTATGCGACTGTAGAGATATCGCTAATTAATACTTACAAATATTTATAATTATTTATTTATACGAATCGCGTGATTTAAATTCTGTCACAATTATTGTGACAAAAATGAAAGGAAATTATAAATAAGTGCAGAAATATGCGAGCAATTTTATCCTAAAAAATCTGTACTTTCGATATAACATGACTGTCTGTCGATTGTGACAGAGTACCAATGTAAAATGAAATTAAAGTGCAATAATAATCCAATTTATTTTGTTTGAGAATATTAATTTTGGATTAGAAAAATTAAGTTTAGATCTGTTATATATCTCAAGTTCTGAATAAATGAATTAAATCATTGCTAGAATAAACTCTTGAATTGATAAAGGGTAGATACGAGCCTTTCACGCGCAAATTGAATGATAATTAAAGTAGTGAGATATAATAAAAGCAATAAAGCAAATTATATTTCTAAAAAAAAATTATTTAAAATATTTTCTTTCTAGATTTAAAGGAAATTAATTATGTTATCTCGAGTGATAAAAATAATGTAACTTGTGTAACGTGTGTTTAAAATGTTTAGTTACTACGAACTAAACATATGTTAAAACTAAACATATATTTTATGAATTTTAGGCGTGCCATGCCGTAGATCCGACTAAACTTAACATTCATATGGTTTCACATACTCACGACGATGTCGGTTGGCTAAAAACTGTGGATCAGTATTACTTCGGAAGTGAGTAAATAATTAAAATTATAACGAGAAAATGTAGACAATATAAAAATTACTCTCTATACCTATATTTTCGTACGTGGTTAAAATTAATAATTCTGTATTTTCTTTAAGGTCGCTCTACGATCCAAAAGGCCGGCGTGCAGTATATTCTTGATAGCGTTATTAAGGCTTTACTGGCTGATCCTAATAGAAGGTAATTATCTTAAATAATATCTTTGATAATACACAACACAAGTATAAATTTCGACGCGATAAAAGTTCACGCAAGATCCAATATATGTTAATCACAGATAAGTACGGGGCAGATAATCATATTATCAGGCCTGTTATGTCTACGATAAGACCCTTATAACATTTACGAAATTCCTACAAATTTCTCCTTATACTATTAAAGATATTTCAAAGGGGGTATAAATTTCATATCAATTATTTCTACAGATTTATTTATGTGGAGACCTCTTTCTTCTGGAAATGGTGGTTACGACAAAACGAGAAAGTGCAGGCCGACGTCAAGATGTTGATTAACGAAGGACGATTGGAATTCATCGGAGGAGCATGGAGCATGAACGATGAGGCTTGTGCTCATTATCATTCGTTAGTCGATCAATTTACATGGGGATTCAGGTGTGTGCTTTTTATCATTGCAGATATATGAATGAGAAAGGTCTCGAGTATGGATAACTAGATCGAATTCGGATCTTTCTTTTCAGATTATTTTTATCACTTAACTGCTTAAAAACTATAAGTATTAATATTTTTCTAGCTTGCCAATATATATGGTTTATAATACACCAATATGAATATATTGGTCATATAAGATATAATTTTTATTTTAATTAATTAATTTAATATTTACATAATATTTTTATCTTCCATATAAATATATTCTGCGTAAGATCTTACGTAGAGTTATTATTTACGTACTAATAACTGCTTATCATCGATTTCTAGGCGACTCAATGACACATTCGGAAGCTGTGCCAGGCCGCATATAGGATGGCAGATAGATCCGTTCGGTCATTCCAGAGAACAGGCTTCCCTCTTCGCGCAGATGGGATTCGACGGGATGTTATTCGGTCGCATCGATTATCAGGATAAGATCAAAAGACTGAGCGAACAATCCATGGAATTCATTTGGGAGAGCAGTCCGAGTTTAGGTAAGACAAAAGCTCAACTTTAAAATTCAAGCTTTAAAAACAGAACTTTCGGTAAATAAGTGACATCAATATTAATATTAATATTATCAATTCTAGTATTCTTAATAATTAGCATAAAACCGTGGTATTATTTTAAAAATTCAATAGTAAAATATTGTTTAAATAATTTCGCACAAAATTTATCTCAATAAAATCTTAATTTAAGGCTTAGATGCAAAGATACACATACATTCATAAAAATTAACAAAGAGGTAAACGATGATTTTTCTCGACATTTTTGCTAAGAAAAAATTGATTCTAAATTTTGCATGCTAAACTTGCAACACATATAATATAATACTACTGTTTTCAGGCAAGCGAGCAAATCTGTTCACTACCGCAATGTACAACACTTATAGTCCACCACCAGGATTTTGTTTCGATGTTCTATGCGCCGACGATCCAATGATTGATGACCCCGATAGCCCGGATTACAATATCGACAAAAAGGTATATAATCATGCCAATGTGGTAGTTATCGACATCCTTAAATAAACTAACGGAGTCGTTTTAAATGTTAATGATAAGACTGACGCGATGCTTTACGGCAATTAATTGATCCTCGACAAGTTAATAACGATTTCTAATAAAAAAGGTAACGTTATTCACGAAAAACAATGATACAAATATTTAGTAAAAATTATTTCTCACTTGAAAAAAATTTGGTTTTAATAATAAAACTTTAACAATAAGACTTTACAAGAAGGAATTGCAAGGCTCTTCTACTTGTCTGACAAGTGATTATTGTCGATTCTTAAAATATTTCTGACAACTGTAAATTTGTAAATTTATCTATTGAATCATTTAGCTCAGGAGCAAAAGGCTTATTAAAATCAAAATGTTTGATTTGGCGAGATTTTCTTACAATTAGTAGCAAAGGCTAAAAACAATATATATAAAGACTTTAAAAAATAATTATTAACTAACAAAAAAACAGTCGAGTCACGGGTAGTTTAGAATATTCATTCTGTGTGAGAATCATAATTTATGCGGTGTGTTTTTGTGCCAGATCGATGATTTTCTGAGATACGCGGTTGTGCAAGCTAATTATTACCGTACGAATCATATCATATTGACAATGGGAGGAGATTTCACTTATCAGCACGCGGAAATGTACTTCACGAATCTGGATAAGCTGATAAGGTATTAACGCCGAAAATTCACAAATTTATATACGCTCAATTCGCGCACGTCTCTTCGAAATGTGACGTTTGCGAACTCGCAGAAAAGCATTATAGTATATATAAGCAAAAGCCTCGCAAGGATAATATCGCTAATGGGGAGAAACAAAGGGATGGAAAGAGGGTTTTACGACTCCGCGAGCGAAACGTCGCCTTCATTCACGGTAAGTAAAATTGGTGCGCTATTGACAGGTGGATCTCTTCCTGACGTATGCGCATAATCAAGCACGTGCCTACAGAACTAATCACGTTATCCTTACCATGGGGGATGATTTTAACTACCAACAGGCTGACATGTGGTTCGATAATTTGGACAAGCTGATCAAGTAAGTCGCGATTAATCCACGAAGATCGACTTTGATTTCTGGGATGATTTGACACATCCTTATTGAGCATAATTTTATTACATTTGAATCAAGTAAATTTGTAGTTATTCAGTATGTAAAATGGAAGTAAATGGAAAAATTAATACTGTTTATAAATAAAATATTAAAATTTTTTGTTTTCTTTTTATATAAATAAATTTTTGTTTACGACGGACAGAGGTATATCTAGCAGTTTATAATTAAAGAAAGCAAAAAAGTTATAAATAATTTCAAAATGTACGGGATCAATGGAGATCCCAAGAGTCCTCCTGAAGTTAAAAAATTCATCGTGTAACAGGTGAGATACGAGAAATCTCTTTGTCAATGTTTCTTTGTAAAACCTTAACGAGACACTTAATTTTAACTCTCAGCTAGCACCCTGGGATCCTTTGAAAGAACTGTGGTATAAAAATTATTAGTGGAGTTAATGATAAAATATAACAAATGAAAAGCTCGCACGTACACAAAGTATTATATGATTAATATCATTTTTTTATCATTCTTTCAATTTTATAATGAATTTCTTTTAATGTTATCTTATAGACATTCCACGGTACTAAATGCTTTTCAAAATTTATGATTAAAATTAAGGATAGAATTATCCCGCTATTTTAATATTATAATCTGAATTTTGTTTTTTTAATAGATTTGTTAAATTAATCATATTTCTGTGACTACAATATTTCAGTTTTGTCGGTACTAGATTTATGATAGAAAATTTACAAGGTAACGCAATTCGAATTGCAATTATTATCAGACATGAGTGAAAATAATATCCCGATTATATCAACATATATTCTACATAATTTCTTGTATAACTTTTTCAGATATACAAATCAGCGCAATGGTTCCTCAGTCAACGTGATTTATTCGACACCCTCGTGCTACTTAAAGGCCCTGAACGACAAGAAACTTCAATGGCCCACCAAGAACGATGATTTCTTCCCGTATGCGAGCGATCCTCACTCTTACTGGACCGGCTACTTCTCATCGAGACCAACCTCGAAGTACTTCGAGCGTATGGGAAATAACTTGTTGCAGGTAAAATTCAGTCAGAAATTGTAATTCGATTCAACCCTAACAGCACACATGTTCAAAAGATGTTCAGAGATATTTTACATCCTCTGGATGTAAAATATCTCCATCTGTGTGCTGTTAGGGAATATTCAGACTCTATCTATCTACGGGCTGCGTTCGTAAGATATGATAGACAGATAATTTGTTTCTAGACAAGCAAACAACTCGTCACTCTGATGAATTTGAAGAATCACACTGAGCACTTGGATCATTTTCGCGAAGCGATGGGAGTGATGCAGCATCACGATGCCGTTACCGGCACTGAAAAGCAATTAGTCGCGAACGATTATGCGCGTTTATTGTACAAGAGTATGTCTCACGCCGGAGAAATGATATCGGAAGCTGTAGGGTAAGTAAAGTTTCTGCGGGAAATATTCTTGCTTTAATTTTAATTTTAATTCTTAACGTCGAAAAATATGAAACGACTTTTAGATGCATTATATACAACATTATGTACATATATTATATAAGTCTCTATCGCATTATATTATACAGAAGTCAATCTTGCTAATATTAATGAAACAGGAAATGGTCAGGACTGGCGAATGAACCGTCCGTCAAGGTTTTCACGTGTTTGGAGCTGAACATTAGCTCGTGCGCATTTTCCGAGCAAAATGACATGTTCATAGTTGTAGTGTACAATCCTCTGAGCAGACCTGTCTCAACTTATGTTCGTCTTCCCGTTAAAGAAAATTCTTATTCGGTTCTATCGTTGAATGATGACGGTACGTATTATGTACATTAAGAGAGAAAGAGAGATGCGTCAAAATAATATTAATATACATATAATTATGAATCACACATAATTGCATATTATAATTAAACAAAATATATAAAACATCTTTTCATCTGAATATAAAGAGTAGATATTATCTTTATTATCAGTTACTTAATTTTGTATAATGTTTCTACATTAGTTAAATTTATTATCTTAGATAAATGGAAGAGTAGCAGTTATATATACGAAAAATCAATAGTATGTTTTAGGAACATAAGTGGAATATATTAATAATTTTTTGTGATAATCTTACAGAACATTACTCTTAACAAACAGATAAATTGTAAAAAAATATGAAATAAATATATATTGTGTGTTGATACGTGTATAAAAAAATATAAGAAAAAAAATATATATATAAAATAATTATATTAATAATTTTTGCACGATACTAACACACTTTTGTGGGATTGAACAGGACTGTTTCAAGACATGCAGATGGTTCCGATTCCCGAAAGAGTACAGAAAATCCCAGGAAGACTGAGCAATGCGGTAAATGAGGTTGTTTTCCGCGTAGAAAATATTCCTGCCCTCGGTTTGAAGTTCTATGCTGTCGCCAAACAATCGCGGGAGGAAATAATAGAACAATCCGAACCAGCGGAATTTATAAGTAGCGAGGTAAATAAATATACATAAATGTATAAATGTAGATGATTAAATGTCAATTAAAATAATCTAAAGTTGCTTTCGATCTTTGCACTGTAAGCTAATCAATTGTTAGTGTGATGATAATACATTTAAAATATATTAGACAACTGATAAAAATTATTTTGACATAATTACATATAACATTGGATATTGATAGACACACAGTTTGATAAATGTGTATAAAATAGTTTATGGTAGACAAAATTAAAATAAATACATATTTAATCATTAATTGGTCTCAGAACTGAATCAGTTCTTTTACTGATGGTGCAAAGTTAATCTTGAGGAAGCAAAATATAAGAGTGATAATATAATTATACTTCGAAAATAATTCGACAGAATTTGTTTCTCGTACAAATTTCAGTTGTATAATATATCCATTAATGACAACGGTAACTTAATGGTACGCTGGAACAAACAGAACAACATGAACCTCGTACAGTCTTTCCATTTCTACGAAGGAGCCGAAGGTAATAACGAAATCTCCGCTAATAGATCATCCGGGGCGTATATCTTCAGACCTAAGGAAACGTCAGCCAGAAATTTTGAATACACCGGATCGTACAAAATTTACAAAGGTATTGCATACAGAATTCATTCACTTTGCGTAAAAATTCACTTTTCATATTAAATATATTATTTCGTATTTTGTTTAAAAATTTTTTTTTTTTCCACAGGTCCCATCGTGGAAGAACTTCATCACACGATAAACGAGTGGGTCAGTCAAGTAGTTCGAATTTATCCAGAAGAAGAGCACATCGAATTCGATTGGCTCGTTGGCCCGATACCTGCCAAGTATTATTAGTTTCTATTATTGCTACACCTAATTTATATTCATGCAATGCAAATCTCTCGAATTTCTCATAAAATTTAAATTGCAATTTTTTCTGGTTTTATAATTTTTTTATACATTTTTTAATATTATATATATATATATATATATATATAAAACCTAATATTAAATTGAATATAATTATAGCTTCTATTATATATAATATATTCTTTATTATATTTTTATATAAATGCGCTATTTAAAAAAAGAAATAGATTTTGCCTGAATAAGTGTCCAAGGGTTGATTAAATTTAATTGTAAATTATCTTCAGGGATAAGGTCGGCAAGGAAATCGTCACGAGGTATTCAAGTAACTTGAAAACGGATAACGTATTTTACACTGATAGTAACGGGAGGGAAATGTTGAAGCGTGTGAGAAATTATCGGCCAACGTGGGATTTGGAATTGAAGGAACCGATATCTGGAAATTATTATCCGGTGACTAGTAAAATCTCAATCAAGGACGAAGAGAAACAATTAAAGTTAAGTGTCCTGAACGATCGTGCCCAGGGCGGAAGTAGCTTGCAGGACGGCGCCGTTGAATTGATGGTAAATTTGTCCAAATTTAACTGATCAATCTTTGTGATTGATAAAATTTAAATTAGTATAAAATTAGAGTATATAATTATTTATAATATTATTACTTAATATATGTAACTTTAGATTTAAAATATAAACCTCTTATAAACTTTCTATAAACTCTAAATAAAACTTTATTTTTAAAGTAGACAAATTATAGACTTACTGTTCCACACTGCATAACATGATAAATATTTTAAAATATGTAACATATTGGAATCAAGCAAGAATGCATGTATAATAAATAAAATTGCTTCTAGATTCATCGAAGACTTCTCAAGGATGATGCATTCGGCGTGAACGAAGCGTTGAACGAAACTGCGTTTGGCGAAGGTTTAGTAGCAAGAGGCACACATTATCTCTTTGGAGGTAAAGTGAAAAATGTGGATAAATTCGTATTGAAAGAGAAGGAACTGGCCCTCAAATTGGCTCTACATCCTTGGATCTTAGGTGTCTCCTTGGACTGGAACAGTATCGATAATATGCGTGATAAATTCCAAACTTTCGTATGTATATTCTTACTCTCTAATTTATATTTACATGAAAGATATAATTTGCGCAACACTAACGCAACAAAGCTTGACCAATAGTTTCTAGGATTCACAAACAATTCTTTCATTCAAAACAATGACAAGATTTAATAATCTGCCAAGATTTATTACACGAATTATAAGTTACTTCATAAGCAAATGCGAAATGACGTGATTTTTATTAATTAACATTTATTTTGCAGTTCTCAGGTCTTATGAAGGCATTGCCGCCAAATGTGCATATTCTTACTTTAGAGCCATGGAAAGATGATACGATCCTTCTGAGATTGGAGCATATCTTCGAAGTCGGTGAGACGCAATATATGTCTCAACCGGTGGAAGTTAACATCCAGGTGTGTTTTTGTTTTTATATATGAATATCTTTAATTGCATTTTTTTATTACAGCTAATATAAAATATATTATAATACGCGCTGATTTTATATATATATAATAATTACGATAACATACTCTGAAAACTCGTATAGTTTAAGAAGGATTTTTTTATATAAGAGAAGATTAATAAAAGAATTTGTAATTATTTTATTATGTCTCAACAGGATCTATTCTCAACTTTCTCAATTCAATCGATCCAAGAAACTACGTTAGGCGCTAATCAGCTACTGAGCGAAAATAATCGTATGAAATGGGAACCAGAGACAAACAATATTACTCTAAATAAGGAAGAGAACATACAACCTGTGGAGATTCATGACAATATAATCAATGTTCTCTTAAAACCGATGGAAATAAGAACATTTATTCTTAAAGTGGATCCAAGATCTCTTTAATTTTTCAGCGAATATTCTTTTCTCTTATAAAAATAGCGTTCTAATAAAGTCACCCTTTCTACACCACTATATATAAAATTATAAAATTATAAATATTATAAAAAATGATTACATAATATAAAAAGATAAACTGTATTATATTTAATATTTTTCCTAGAATATACCATAACACGCAATAAGCGACTGAAGTTGCCGAAATGTATATGTAAGATATAAAAACCTAAAAATAAAAAACATCTGGTCGTGAGTCGTGACGTTTAGTTTAGTTTAACGCGATTCGTAACCCCCAAAATGATTCAATTTTCACAAAAAAATTTTCAACGTAAAATATAATTTAACGCGTGAAATAATTATACGAAATTTGCAATGTCACACTACGATGCAACACGTTTTGCATCGATGCGGGGTCACAGTGAGACGCAAGAGACGTGTGATCAAATAATTATTATATTCAACAGAAGTAATTGACTTTTAATATGTATTTTACTGTTAATTTATATTTATATTATTATATGTGTGTAACCACGTTATAAAATATACATTTGTTTAAAATAATGAATTGATTAACAATAGCACAAATATCTGTTCTTCTATATATGTTCAAGTAGATATTTTTATATATTGTACAGAAGACTTAAAATAGAAAGAAAAATAGAAAAAAAATCGTCTACAATCTCACAGACTCGTTCGCGTTTTACAGATGGAAGAAGAAGATAAAAAAGAGGAAAGGTTTTTTCCAACATCATGGGCTCAAACTTTATTCACGGTTACGCCAAAGGAAGATGTCGAGAATGTCATGCTTAAGCACAAAGATGTCGAACTTCGAGAAATCAAGAGCACGAGCAGAATTTCAGCAAACGTCGAGGATTTTTTCGACATAAGCGAGGAGGACTTTATTTCCCGTCTACCTCTTCTTATTAAGCATTTGATAAATTTCAGAGAATTAGAACGGGAATCCACCAGAGATGCGGAGAATCAAACGTTTCTGCAGGGTGTCCCCACAGTGGGTATACCAATCGAATATAAGCATGAAGCATCGCAAACGATGTACATGAGTAGCCCTTGTCCGCCTGCGAAATATTCTGAACATATAAGTAAGCAATAGCGCAAAGAGAAAATATATATCCATAAGATTTTTAAATTTTTAAATTCTAAAATTTATTACATAATTTTTCTAAATTGAAGAGCTTTGATAGATTAAATTCTAGTCACATGAGCAGTCTAGAGACAAAGTTAAATTTAGTTAAAAAATATAATTAAATTTCTTTTGCATTTAAATTAATTTAGATTTGTGTACAACCAAAATATCATACTTTACATTAACCATTAGCTATCAATATGGGGAAATAGTTTGCGAAAATATTTTTATTCTTTTCTACGTCAAATTAAATATTGTCTAATGCTGTATACTAGAAATAATTCTAGGTTTGCGCCATAATAATATATAAACTATTTTTTTTTATTTCTATTAAATTACATTTATATCTTTGTAAAACGCGCACGATTAATGCGAGAGATAAAACTAAAGTATTAAAATAGGTAGATCATTATATAGACCTCAGAACTCATATTTTTTCAGCTTCCATGAATGTCAGTCCGATGCCCGTATTCAAGAGCAATTACTCAAGTCAGACCACGATTACGATTGCCCCTAGAACATCGCAGCACGAAGCAGTAAACTATTTATCGCGCCGTACGTACGAAAAGCATGAAGAAAATCTTTCGGAAAATATCATAGATGAAGAAACAATAATCCTCGAAGTTCTAAATTTCCTGCTATCACGCGCGTTTTGGATATCTGATCCCGTTCACGATCGGACCTCCGTCGAAGTGAAGTGTCAAGAAACGCAAACCGCAATACGATACAATCGCAACACCGATAGTATCGTATTGGACAACGAAACTCAAACTAGGCTGACTTGCAAGCCGAGACACTCGAACAGCAAACTATTGGCCGAATATGAAGAAACGAAGAGCTTCGTGCAGAGCTGTCTTCGAGAATGCCTTCGAAGGATCGAGCCTCGAATTATAATCGACGATCTGATCGACGAAATAATCGTGAGAGGAGCGAATAGACTCAAGTACCCGATGAAAGATCGATTGATCCAAACTGTGGCCAGTTATAAGTCTCGTGATATCAAGGAAGAAGACTTGCTACGGAAATTAAAGATACCTGTCGTAGTCGATCCCTTCGAAGCGTCGATCGTCGTCCTGCCACTGATAGACGATCTATTGCGTTCGACTTGCGACGAGATATCTCGTGATGCACGAAGAGTTGTTAAAAATATCCTAAACTCATTGATGCAACAGACAGTCTTGAGTGGATTCAAGTTCGTGGAAATTCGAAAACAGTCGCAACGTTAGCGAATTTATACAAAGAATTTTTCACACACACACACACACACAGAGAAATTAACTTTTTCATTACAATCGAATCATTATTTATAATCGAGACAATTATAGCTAAAAGGCACACACAAACCACTTTTACAAACTATTTATTTATAATTTGCTAACAAAATACTTACGGTTCTTTACAGCCGATTCCATTGAGCAAAGACTCGACCGAAGAAGGAAGAAGATCGTCGAGTCTATGCTGAAGAAGGAGACGGAGACCGCTGCTACTCAGACGGGACTCGCTGGAGTTCCCGAAGTTACGAGGCTCAAGGAATCTAAAGAAATCCTATGCTCAGTTTGCGCCAGGCAATCGATATGCCATTGGTGTGTAGCGGCTCAAAAGGAAGAAGATTTGCCGCTCCAAAGTACGAAATTACTGCGTACACAGGATATACTGCTGGCATACAATCCGTGCTACGTCGTCGCGACAGCTTCGGAGAAAGCGAAGAATCCGCATCTGCAACCAATCGACTTGATGAAGAAGAAGATTGAAACACTGACTGCTCAGTCGTCTACGCCGCAGTATGTAACACCTGAGGAAACAGGCGATGTTGTTAATAATAAGACTGTTAACATTCTCATGACTCCGAAGAAAGACATCCAGATTCGAGGTACGTTAATACATTGAATCGAAAGTATCTTTTCATGAATGATTAATTGTAATGGTATATTTTATAGTTATTCCACATACACACACAGACACACACAATAATGTGATCGATATATATATACATATATAAATTTAAATATATATATATGTTTTGCAAGAAATAAATTATTATATTCTTTATATATTAAAAAATACGCACATAAAATATATATTATCTATATTACGCAATTTGATTATTGCGTGAGACTTCTTTTTTTCGTATTTCTCTATAATTTGCTATCGTATGTAATATTTATAGATTCTATCAGTGGATGGGCCCGTATAATCGATAGTACATTAGCGAAGTCATGGTCACTCAAAGGTACCTGCATATTTTCCTTTCCTTTTAAAGATTGTAACAATTTTTTCCCTAAAAAATATCTGCTTTTATTTTTTTACTTCTCACATTTAGCTTTGTAATTAATTCTTATAATTTACAATTATGAAAAAAATATGTTGTTTTAACATCAGCAGATTCTGCTAGTAATACAACTAGTGTTAGCACCGCGAGATCGAGATCGGTCCCGAAGTCCTATTGTAAGAAATCATCGCAGTCCGAAAGCGTTCCAAGCTTGCAAGCAACGAAAGCATTGGAGATATTGAAGAGCACGTTTTGCACTCGCGACACCTGTCCCGCGATTACTTTTCTAGCTACAACGAAACGTAACTTGCCCGATGAGGACGTAAACGAGGAACATATATCTTGCAATGTAGACGATTGCACGTTACTGAACCTAGATCAACATTGTAGGCGGTCTATTAATAATAGCCAGATTTGCGCTAGGCCACGAGTAGATAAATTTAGAATCGCTCCTACCCGACCTTTGTCGGAATTTCGAGGACGAATATAATAGTGAAAATCGACCGAATTAATCTCTTTGCGTTAAAACGTCACTTATACACATTAATAGCTTTTTGCTGGTTTTAAAATAATAAAAAAAAAAAAAAGATTTAATATATAGAAATCGTATGTAATAATTTTTATTGAAAATGCAGATGATATATGAGTATATAAGAATGTGAGTGCAATTGTATCAAATTAATAAAAAAAAGTTTGATTATTTCTCTTTGTTTATTAATATAGAAACTATCTAGGAACACAAGATGAAACTTGATCCACCTAATAATAAATAATAATAAATTTTACCACACTTGTGACGATACATGAATTTCTTTATTATCATATAATGAGAAATCGCACAAAATATATTATTCGATTATTTTTGTTATACACGTACGATCTACTACGATGCGCAGTATGTGAAATCCATAAAACAAATGCCTACCGTAATTTAATTAATAAACATATATTAAAATGTGTTTATAAATAACATATACAACTCTGCAATTAATAACATTATGACACATTTATATATGCGCACAATTTATTTATGTACTTTAAAACAGCGAGTTGTATTTTCATTGCATATTCTTTCTTTTTATGATTGTTACGCGCGTAATATTATTGCTAAACACTTGCTTTACACTGATTTTAACGTAACTACTTGCGTAGTAACATTATTATTGACAAAACAACAAACATCGCGTCGAAATAGTTCGATTTAAACAACGATCGTCTTTTTAAAATGTAGGAACAACACATTTACTATTTTCCATATTTTCCTATAGTAATCGCATGTGCACGTTTCGTACAATTGCGTACACTTTTTCATGATCTACGAACGTAATGTATTTCTTCTTCGCCTTTTCACGAGTGCAATGTTCTTATCCGGATATGAATGATTCGATCTCAAAATTTCCAATCATTCTCTGGACGCACAACAAAGATCTCACGAACGAAAATTAGAGGATAAGCTACTTTTATCGCTGCAATCATGACGTTTCGTAATCCGAGCACTCGTGAAAGACGAGAGAATTATACAAGTATTTCTCGTTATACGCGTTAATGGAGTCCAAGTAATTATTGCGTAAAGCGAGATCTCATAACGTGATTCAATTTATTCGAGATGCTCTCGAATAAATTTAGACATTAGACAATCTGCAGATCACTGATCGCGATTAAACCGGAAATCGGTGTGTGCGTAAATTACTGCGAATATATACAATCACAGTTATATATGAAATCGCCTCGCGCAAAGAAAGCTTCATTATGTATAATGAGAAATATACGTGGCGATTTAATGTATCTAGCGTAAAGTATTTATAATATCTAACTTAACCTCGGCCAATTTTTGGCCCGAAGACAGTGCCAAGGTTCCTCAACCTACCATTAGATTCATCGACCATAATTTTGTCGACTTTTCAATGAGAATAACATACATGTACTTTGGCACGAAATCAAAAAATGCACTACAGAGTATTCTTACATTTCGATACATTGTTTGAATACCACGTCTATAACTCTTTTAGGTATCTGATGACACAACCGTTCTAAAGTATAAGTAGTATACGTGACACAAAAAAGCGTAATATCAAATATATAAATACTTATAATTAAATATTCGAGACGATACAAATGCGTGAGAATTATGAAAATGTATAAAATCTAAAACGTGTTTTATCTTCTGAAACATTCTACAGTCTTATATGGTAGCAATAAAAAAAAAAAAAAAACAAGTAATTTTTTCGCGCGCATCTAAGAAAATATAAATCGGATTAAATACAAAAGATCTGTCGTGATATTCTAGCAATGTGTATCTGTAACTGGAGAGCGCGAATATTCTAAACGTCTTACAACATAATTGAATATTTTATATTGAATATTCTGTACATCATTTTAATTCTTCCGTTTCAAATTTTCAGTATGCGTTAACAGGGCAATAATTATCTTCGTATCCATTAACAATTTAAAGCTGTACAAATATTGGTTGTAATTGCTGTACAAAATATGACATAATAGTGACATTTTTTGACAGAGAGGTCAAAATTTGCATCAATCTCAAATGCACTCTCTTTTCGACAATAGACTATTAATTTTTGTACAGACATGGACACACATTACCTTTATTTCATTTTCTAAGTCACTAGAGACGTTCGTTTTCTTCGGCTTCAGTATCGTTCGCCATATCTTTCGTTGTTTCGTTTATCCGCCTCTCCTCATCGGCAATAGTAGGCACTTTAGTATGAGTCGTATCGTTCCACGGTTGAATTTCCGCCGATCCGAATAGCCAAAAGAGTACCGTTGCCGATGTAAATACTACCGCTGATATCCAGAACATTATACGCCATTCCTCAACTCCGTTCTGTAATTTGAAAACATGTAAACAAATTATTAGAACATATATATATATATATTTTGTGTAGTTAATTAAAAATTATCCGCACGTTACAATATATATATATATATATAATATAATTTTAACGTAAAGAGATAACGTACCCTTTCATTGGTCAAAGCGCCAATAATGGGCGGAATGATGAATCCGGGAAAACTACCGAATGTATTCATAATTCCATACAAAGAACCAGCATAGTTCGGTGCTAAATCTTGATGATTCTGTAAACTGGTTTGACACGCGGCTCCATTAAAGGCCAACGCCAATATTAACATTATCATCGCAGTTGTGGCATCACAACCGACATATGTCATCACTACCAAACAAACTGCAGGTCCCATGTGAGCTGTTCAATATAATATGCAACAATTATTAGATTAGATAACAATTGCTTATACATATGCGCATACGTTACAATATCTCAATTCCTAATACAGATTGTCTCAAATTACTTACAGAAAAGCATAAATATCTTTCTTATCCAACCAAGAGACAAAAAGTTCCTCCTTCGCACATAATCGCCCGCTGCTGCGAACAACACTCCGGCGCCCAGTCTAGCTATGTAAGGCAATCCAGTTATTGCGCCACCCTATAAACAAAATAGAAACATCTTTAATAATGAGATAAAAGTATAATATTATAATCGAAACGATTTCTTTTTTTTCGCGAAATAGATTCACCACTAAAATAGTACCGATTTCATGTTGAAACCAAGGACTTCTAACGTATATTTGGGTCCGTTTGTAGCGATGAAATATATACCCCACATGTTTGCAAAGTGAGCCCATAGTAGTACTAAGAATGGCGCAGATGTGGCGACTGCCTTCACTGGTAATTGAACCTGTGTAAAATATCGGTATATATTTTTTAATTCCTTTTTCTATTTTTCATTATTTTGTAGTTTATTTGAAAAGTGCATTTCATACCTTTTGTTTCGAGACGGTATTGCCGATTTGTTCTTTTATGTACGTTTTTTCTTTCTCTGTGATCCCGGGATGCGATTCCGGTGTATCGTATATTAGATATACCCATAAAGCATAAAACACTAACATAAGCCCACTTGTAACGTAATATGCAGTTTTCCATCCGTAAGCACTGATCACCGCGCCACATAAAGCGAATGTCACAACGGTTCCGAATGGACCACCTTGAAAAAAGCAAAACATATGTGTAAATATTAAATATTCTGGAGAACACTTTACCTTGAAGAAAATAAATAAGTAAAAAAGAATATAATTACCTTGCATAGTCCACACAAACATGCCCTTTTCACCAGGAGGCACCCATCTAGCAATCATCGCATGGAGAGCGGGATAAACGGCGCCCTAAGAATTAATCTTACTCTTACTAAGGATTCACATATCTGATTTGAAAATATACTATACAAGAGGGAGCAAGAACAAAAATACATTTCCTTATTAAGAGATCTACAAAATGAGATAAAACTAATTATATGGAGAAAAAGTTTATTTCAAATTTGTTAAAAAATGTTTATGATTAAAAAAAAATATTCTATGTGATGATTAAAACTAGATGTAAAAATCACAAAACAAAACTAAGTATAATATTTGAATGCGGAGAATTCACGTAATTTTATTAAACATAACAATCTCACAATATACTTAATAGATATATAAGATGATTGGACAACTTACTCCGAAAAATCCCATTACGAAACGAAGTGCAAAGACAAAACCGTAATGAACAGAAGCAGCCCATGGCATCAAAAGATTTAATACTGCGGGTAATAATGTGGCAAATCTATGTCACAAAAAGGCCAAGAATAAGCCACGGTAGATAAATTAATAGTTATTAATTTACTTTCAATTATACTTACGCCACTACTTTAGAACCTCCGTATTTTTCGGCTAAGAGTCCAGCTGGTACACTAGCCGGTAGAACGCCATAAAAATATCCCGATAGTAACAGCCCTTGGATATGTTGATTCCATTCGAAACGTTCTCCAAACTAAGAAAAAAAAATACAAGGAAGATATACATATTTATAATATAATTTTGTTTCCATACAAATTTCGCGATCGCGCCAACTTACATCTTTGAGCACGACTGTCTTATTGCTTGTTATATCCGCAGTGCACGCTGGACCAAAGCCACCGTCTTTACTCGTAACATTTACCATGGCGACAATGGTTATGGATAAATTGGTACGAATGACGTATGAGAACATGCAAGCCAGAAACATCATCGCCCCCAGAATTCCCCTCCGAGGGATCTTCTCTGTAATACAAGCGAATGCCTGTTGCTAAAGAGTCAATCGGGATACATTGCGGTAATTGTGGTATAATATTTTTCTCAATGATACACTAATAATTATAATTTAAATTAATAATTTTTTATAACTATTAAATAAACAGCGTTTTCTTCTAATAATTTTATAAATAGTATTAAAATACATATGTGTCGAAAAATATTGCAGTCATGTTCATTCAAATTAATAATATTTTTATAGGGATTCTTTCTCTCTTACTTACAATTAATTGATTTTAAATTGTATTATTATTGTAGCATTATTACTACTATTAATATCAGAATTATTAAACCTCCTGCACAAACTTTCTATTAATATTAATTTATTTATTGAAACACACTCGTGTACACATTTTATATCAAAATAATACACGAGCGTAAATAATGTATTTCTGCTTGCCTCATTGTAACGCAAAGTCGAGCTGACCTTTGAATCTCTAAGCATATAAAACCTAATAATTTCAAATCACGAATGAATGACGTCTCTAATACAGTAAACATCTCGCATTCTATTATATGTAATAATATCCACGAAAACAGCTGCGGTTGCGTGTCCAGCTTGCGATATTGTGTGTTGCTATAAATAAACAAGCACTCCAAAAAATAGAATTACTAATAATATAAATTAATATTATAAAATAATAATATAAAATAATACTAAAAATGAAGTACTAATAATAATTTTGTTATCACTTTATACATTATCTTTCTATGTATTTATTATTTATAATTTTTATTTATTAATATTAATATTTAAAAAGATACATGTTAATAAATAATATGTATCATCACTAATACATTGTTGATAATATACTAAGTCTATCAAATTGTAAGATTAATTAGAAATATATTTAAAATTAAATAACTTGTTAATGCTTGCAGCCAACCCTGATCATATTTCAAGAGAATCCCGTTCAAGGAAAAACATTGAAGCAGATTATAAATTAAATTCTAGAAGGTCACGAAGCACGTAGTTATACGTGCCTGATCGAACAATCATTCTCTCTCGTATTAACGACTGTACATAGTGTTATTGGATTGCTGATAATTACGGAACATGATGAAAGGAACTTGGATCGATAGCGTGCTACTTCGCACTTCGTAATACGAGCTTCTTCATCCTTTTCGTATCGCACGATGCTATGTACTTTGATTTTTAAGTTACATCTGTTATTGAGAGATTAAACTTATTTCAGTTCTACATTCCGATACGAGCAATATATCACTGATATGTGAATCGTTGCAGAATCACGCGTAAGTTTTTATATCGATAAATAAGACTAAATATTCTTTAAAAATTTGATGGACAAACATAATTTTGTCACAACTTTTTAATTTTCATCATATAAATAGTATGGTAGGCAAATCAAATTTTTGTTAAAATTCTCTACAAAATATTATTTTATTATTTAGTACGATTTTTTGTTATCTTATTATTTATTAATCATTGAAATTAATTAAAGGCTTTCTTTTATATTATCGGGAGATAATGCAGTCTTATTAACAGATGAATAAACAGCATTACTTTCAATGATAAATAAAATTAATAAGATTATAAAAGAGACTCAAAGAACGACAAATAAGAGAAAAATAAAATAAATAAGATTATAATTTCTCTAAATCTTTTCTTATATAATTTTCTAAAATTCTTGGCATTGAAACATACAGCTATCATTCTTTTTAATTAATAAAAGTTATTGATTAGGAAATATGATAATTCTGAGAGACATTGTAATTTACAATTAACGACTATTTTTTTAAATATAAATTATATTTTTTTATAAAATCGATTGTTTAGTGAATTATGAGCAGAGACTAATCAATGCAATATCTCTTTATATACATTAATATTCTATTTGTATATCAATTTTCTTATTTTTGTAGTATATATTTTTCGGATTGAATAATTTTTTTCCGTGTTATTGATTTTGAGTATGTGTGTGTACAAAGATAACGAAATGAATTTAAATGTAGCATTGACACAAAAATAATACAGCATTGCGTTATTTACTATAACAATGCAATGACAAATACAATCTAAAAAAAAAATTACAACTCAGAAAAGGGTAAATACACGTGCAAAATCATTATACAAAACATAAAAGCAAACAATATTTCAAAATCAACACGCTCTTCGAGTTCATAACATTGCATAATATTTTTTTTTACTATTTTTTATCACGTATGGTAATTACGCGCCGACAGATAGAAAATATCAATCGTGATAATATTTATACCGTGGAAAATCTTGGTTCGAGCAGCGAATTCGCACATTTATAATACAGCGTTTCAAATAATTTCGTATAGACGTTTAAATACGAGTCATTCACCTCATTAATAAGCCACTTATACGGCTGTATATAACGTGTTCAAGATCTTCCACTAATAATCTTTCGTTTTATTAGAACAAGTATGTCGAACCGAATTTTTCAGAAACCCTCACACAGAGGAAACTAAACTTCCTTAACATTTTAAATAGATATAATTTTAAGAAAATTTTAATTGTGTGTGTATGTGAAAATTTATTTGTCAAGATATGTAATGCTGAAAAATGCAAAAAGTACAAGCAATTACAAAAGCAGTTTTTTTTCATAAAATTATCTCTAATAATAAAAATAGTCTCATTGAACGATCTGATTTAAAATGCGTCGTCAAGATTAAGGTCGATGCTTCTAGCATACTTTGTACACGATCGATAAATTCTCCTCGTTAGTTTGCGTTTTTTTTTTATTTTTTAAAGAACGGACAATATGTCAGAACATTGCACAAGCACATGTCTGATCTATTTCTGAAAAGTAAACAGTGGGAAATAGAAGCTCGTATTACGGATATACCCTGTACGAAGTTGAGATGTGCTTGTACGTCACTCGTTCGAAAAAAATACTACGCGTTGCGTGCGACGAATATGCAGCTACGTAATACAATGCGCAATGTTTGCTAATTTGAATTTCCGTTTAGATCGCAGAATGACGCGTCGCGAAGTCGTATAAACACGATATCGTACGCTGGCTATCTCTTCCTAAGATTTTTGCACGAACCTGCACGCAAGCAGTTATATAATGCTTATCATTTTTCGATATGATGCTTATCACTTACAAGAAGTTTTGTAACGAAAAGAACTATGCAAATCCGTGTCACTGATAATGTGACATTCGCGGAAATTGTCACAGAGCTTCCTTTGCAAAAATAATTTCGAGAAAAATAATTCTTTTTTTGTGTGTTTATAGAAGTAAGATTTTTACAAGAAAATTTTGATATTTCCTCGAATTGATAAAAAAATTTATACAATGCGTATTATTTTTTTTTTTAATTTATACATAATTAAAATTTTTATTTAGAAACAACTCAGTTATCTATATATCTATAATACTCATTTGTCATTATTCATATTCTATAATTAACTGTGCTGAAACATATTAGGGACTTCGGAATTTGTTTACTGAAGAGTGCTTGCAAAGAGTCCAAAGAGCATTTGCCAATATATATTGGCGAATATATTGAACATTGAACTATCGACATTTTAAAAGCAAAGATTGAAACTGATATACTTTTTTAATTCATATTCCAAACATCATAGACATTAAATACGTATTTCAATATTTTAGATGTGCAAAAATAATCTTTAGGCGAAAATAGGGCTACGACTATTAGTAAAGAATATTTATTAATATTTTGTGTATCTATAGCGCATTATGTATAAAATCATTGTGTATTATAGTTTTATAAATACTAAACAAGTTTCAATCAATGTTTTTAAAGAGACTTGATTTAACGATAAAAATAATAGAGATTATAAATATCTGAAAAGTAAAATAGAAAATATAACACAAAAATAAAAAATCGATAAACTATACTAAAAAAAAAAAAAAAAAAAAAAAAAAAAAAAAAAAAAAAAAAAAAAAAACTACAATAAACTAATAAAAATATAAACTGAGCAGATAGAGAAAGTCGCGGTACGCATCGTACAGCCAATAATCGTTAACTGACAAGTACTTACCATTGAATTTCCGGAAGAGAGCCATTCTCACTGTTTGCTGCGTACGATCGTCGCAACTGTATTATCAGCGTGAGAACGAGATGCACTACGGTGCGTGCGATGTGTGAAGGAGAGAGAGAGAACCCTCCGCGTTTGATCTTTGCCACCAGGCGTGAATTCTTCGTCAATCGACGGCGGTCGACTTCGCGACCGACAATGAGGCCTACTCGTTTTTTTTTTTTCGGTGTTCAATCGATTCGCTGACTATTGGCCCGATTGCGTTGCGTCATGCCGCCTCGCGAGTTTGAAGTCGATGGACGCGACGACGACGCTCCTCCACTTTTTGCCTCCTACACGTTTCACGGCGCGTTGACGACGTGCGGCGTGCGGCGTGCGGCGTCCTCCGGGACGATCACGAGGACATCTGAAAAACACGCAGCATTTGCTCGTCACGCTCGCAGCACGTACGCCACAACGAAAATTCTATATTTAAATCGTCATCGCGATATTAGAATCGGCCGGGCTTCGCCGAATCGCGACAAGTCATATTTTTTGGCTATTGTATTTTGACGTATTATTACTATTGTCATGCTAAAAAATAGCATGACAATATTATGACAATATGAACTTCAAATGTAGAACGCGATACGAATCCAAGAAACTTGATTATTAGTTTTCTAAACATGTTTTTTTGACGAAATTCTCGAGGTAAAACTGAAGAAAAATATTATCAGACAATTTTATTCTCGATTTCCTTTTTCATTCTTATTTATATTTGTCCAATTAATTTTCTTCCTTATATTTGTGTTTGCTCTTCATAGAACTTTCGTAGAGAGCAAATTTGTCATTAATGAATTTACCAATTGTCTGCAAAGTTATTCTCTCTCTCTCTCGATTTGATAAAAAAGTTACATTATACTTCGTTTATATGGATTGTGAATGATTTAGAGAGAAAGAGAGAGAGAGAGAGAAAGAGAGAGATGATATCTCGGAAAAAAATCAAAGAAAGCGACAAACGTAAATAATTTCGTCAATATCAACTAATATTGACGAAAGCGACACGAAAAATACGATATATTTGACAGATTTTAATTCATTCACCGACCGATTTGAATTACGAGCGATTGATTTTTTCAAGACATTTATCCAAAAAGCTTGCTTTCCATTGACACTGTATTCTTAACGCTGGATCCTTTCATTTCAGTTCTAATCTTTTGTTTGCCGACCGCGTATCGAGCGTAAGATAAGAAAACCAAACTAATTTTCTATTTTCTTTTTCTACATTTTATATGGGGAGTGTGTAATATGAATCTTTATCTTCAATTATAATTGCAAGATACTGCTTCAATTTTATTGCTTCAATTGTAATTATAAGATATTTTATTAAGACTCTTATTATTAGGATAACTACTGAAGTAATATAATTGTACTTCGTAAATTCTTAATTGATACATAATTAAAGTTATAATTTACTGCATTTACGTTGACTACTGACTCTCAACAGCTTTAATCTATTTTTTTCATTATTAATTCTGTTAATCATATTTTTTAAAATAAAATTAACATTGTATGGAAGAAAACAGATTAATTAAAAATTTGATTTTATATTAGTAAATGAAAAGTGTAATCTTTATAAATTGGAAAAATTTAATTTAGATATATTCTTGTAAGTTTCTTAAGAACCGAATCAGCCGATCTTTGCACTAAATCTGTCAAATATATAACACTCTTCGACACTGGTCATTCACTGTTTTTTGACTTTTCATTTTAATAATGAGACTATTTGATCTTAAATCATCTTAATAAAGTATGCTTCCGGGTGTAGAGATTTTGCACTCGTAAATATTATTCGACATGCGACGTGCGAATCACTTGAATTATATATCTATAGGCGGTCGATAAAATTAATCGTAATCCGCTGATGACACGTTGACATTTGCGCGCACAGCTGTCTACATTCCGAAATATTTTCGCAAAAACAATTATCTCAATTACCTCACATAAGAGAAGCTATCAATATTATATAATCCTGCAAACGCAATATTTGTTTACCTTTCGTCAGACTTACGTTAGATATTTCGAAATGTAATTTCGCAATTTGCAGTAATCTTTTAACTTTTATTAGAGTTACGTTAAATATTTTGGAATATGACTATGCGAGTTTACGTGGAAACCAATAATCTTGTGTAATTCACAAAATGATGATATAATTGTAAGAAAATATTGCACACAACTATAGCAGCTATAAATAAAACTATGGAAGAGGAGCACGAGAATATCGAACGGTGGAATTGCGTTGAAAGTTTTGAAGCAGCACTATTCGATCTTATTATTTTTTGATAGCGAAATAATAGTTTCAATTTTTCCAGATTTTTCTTTTCTTCTTTTAAAGGATTCCTCTCCGCGAAAACTTTATAATACTTAATATTTGCGATTTATGTATTACGTAAAATTTAGATCTGACGAGTCATATGGTCATTTCAAATCATATATGGTATAATGTCCTTGTCCTTCGTCAACGCTATATATCACGCGAAATGATTATAATTGTGATAAGATAAACTATCTATAACTGATTATTATAATTGTGATAAGATAAGCTAATCCATAACTAATGATTATAATTGTGCATATGATAAAGATAAACTATTGCATTTTTTTAACGTGCATTTTCGTCAGAATATTTACGGATTCGTAATTAAAATTAAATCAACATTATATCAACATGCTTGTTCTATGTCATGTACTCGTTGAACTTGGCAAAGTCGTCTGTCTAATTTTGTCTCGGTATCACAACAAAATGTGATTTATGAATGTCGATGTAAGACCGGACACTGATTATGTTAGCGATGATCATTACTTTTTCAAGTGACTTATTCAAGTCGAGGAAAAAATCGTCAACTTTACAAGCTTCTCATAATTATTTTTTTTTTTCACAAACGTACAGTAACGTGTAATGTTCTAACATTCTAACTTAACCGCGCGATTTCTTATAATTATAAGTAATAAAGATTAACCATTAAAATTTTATTTATAATTTGCTGTACCTTGGATGAAATTTCACTAATTATTCGACTTACAACTTAAAATTATAACTACAAAATTTTCGCTGTAGTGCTGCTCCGAAACTCTCGAATCGTTTCTTGAACTCTGCTTCATGAGCACAATAGTATAGATTAAACGTAATGGACTATATAATGGTGCTGCTAATGCCGAGATCACTTTAGCGGTAAAAGGCTTTCATTCATAATCATCAGTAATGATTCAAACACGAACAGTAAATGTGAGACTAACCTCAATCTCTCAATCCGTGAGATCTTCTCTCTTTCTCTGTGCTTGTTGCTCGTGAAGAAATTGCGCGCGAAAACGGCGTGTCTGGGGATCGATAAACCGAACGGGAGCAGGACCTCGCCGACAGAATTGGCGCGATCGGGACAATAAACACTGACACGTGTATTCCGTGCGAATTCGATCGCAAATGCGCGTCGTTGCTCGGACTTTCGTGGTTTCGTGAGAGCGTCTCGTTACGAGGAGTCTCGCGGAAGATCTCGGCAGGCGAGTTCCACGCAAACGGCCGACGACACGAACGGTTGGAACACGACTGATCGGAATATGGTGCGCGATTCCGAATCTCTTCGAGCTGCTCCCTTTCGCCGCGAGTACTATAGTGACGCGATGCGTCGTCGACACAGATCACAGATGCCGCCAACAAGGGCGGTGCAAGAGACGACGTTGCAGTAGGCACAGAAATTCCTTACATACTTTTCAAATATAGCTTTAGTGCTATATTTATATTATATGTGCTATATTTATTTATATATGCTATATATAATAATTTTTGCTCAGCTATATATTTTTTCTATGTGTGTGTGTGTGTGTGTTAGTTATATTTAATATAAATAATAAATAATTTGAAATTATATATATATATATAATAAATAATAATATATATAATTAAACATATTAATTATAAATTATTATAGATATAATATAATTTATTATAAATGTAATTAATTCATATAGTATGTGAATTTTGTACGATATTGTATCATATTGGTCTCATTGTCTTGCACACCAGGTGCTCCTGTTTTATAATACAGCACTGATCGACATATTTGACATTGATGACCAAGGAAAGTTCCATTTACGCATGCGCCAACAGTAGCTAAGAATGTATCGGGATCCACGATCACATGAAATTTATTCGACGAGGAATGCAATTCATACATATAAAAGTACATAGATAGTTGCGCTTTTTAGATAAAATTGTTCTTTTTTTATCCATTCTGACTTACATTTCTTACCTTATCTACTCTCTTTTTTTTATTCTTTTCTATATCGAAAATGAAACAAGCTTATGTTTATATGCTTTAAAAAGAGACAATAGAGAATTTTTGCAAAAGAATTGCGCGCTGCAAAACATTTCAATATCACGCTAAAATATATATTGAATCGGTAACTTTGATTATGCACGTACAATTTTATTTTTCTTAAATAGCTACACGGTATATGTATGCCGCGACAAGAACATATATGTGTGACGCGTAAATAAAACTTATCTATTATTACGTATACACAATAATACTTTAGCATAATGCGCATATAGTACTAAATCCGTAGTTACTGCGCGAATATCTTTACACCTGGATATCCAGATATCCGATGCTCATGGATAATAGTTGTGGACAGTGGCGTATTTAGGATTTTGTTTGAGGAAAGGGAGACTGGAACTCTGAACGATCGATTACATTAAATCAAATTCATACTTAACATTAAGCAATGGACTGTAGTTTTATTCGTATATTAAAACAGTGCTCTATAAGTGCGCAAGTGCTGACAACTTAAGTCTATTAAATCTCGGATTTCGGGGGGAGCTGAAACTTCTCCCCCACTCAATAAATACCCCATAAATACGCCACTGGTCGCGGATAATATTCAAGTACTCCGATAAAATTTTTTTGACATTCGAGTAATATCGCTCTTCGGATATCACAATTTTTTTCAATTAAGCTTCGCATTTTTCCTAGAATATAAGAGGTGCAATATAGTTCACTTACAAACACTTCTGTTAAGTATTTTTAAATTACTTCCGCTATTCGAGAACTTGAGTAAAAAATAGATATACACAATACAGGTCACTACGCAGATTAAGTATAATGTTTAATTGCTAATTTTATTGTAAAGAATGAAATTTTAACGTATAATCATCTAATCTCCTTAAGATATATTGGAAGACATCATTTCCCCTTAGAATTATATATAATGGAAAATGACGGATACTTCGTAGGCATAGTAAGATAACGGTTGTAATATCGCATCGCATCATTGTACTTTGTGTTATTGATAACAAGCTGCGCCGATTTCAACGGAGAAGCTTTGTTCAGGTTTTCCGATATCTCGTAAAGCCACGTCTAAGATGGGAAGTCTTATGGGTTTGTCCGTCTCATATGAGATCACAGTTTTACCCCAATGGTTTTGATGAAGCTAAGAATTGATGAATATATAAATAAATTACGTAATATAACACAATATAAAGCTGTCTTTATAAAAATATAATAAACCGTTTAATATTCTATTTGTACATTTAGTGCATTTGAATTTAAACAAACGTCTTTATGTTTTAACATGATTTTAGCCACATAATTATTTCTGTTTATATTATTATATAAACAATTGTTATAAAATATATATAAATAATTGTTTAAAAATATAAATATAAAAATAAAAAATTAAATAAAGTCGTAAAATGTTAGGAACATTTAAAACATTTAAAAATGTTAGGAACAATTTAAAATTGTCTATTATCTCGTTTTATTAAAAATAAAAATGGATTAGACCCGAATGGAATTAAAAGTATTGCACAAAAAAAAAATTTAACTTACCCTGCATTCGTCTGTTATCATCTCGTATCTAAGACGCTGATTACCGCGTGGTATCAATTCAACGTCGTTCCAAGCCAGAAGTTTTAAGCTCCTTCTGTACGTTTTTCGCTCGTAATCGAAGTAAGCGACGCTGTTTTTACAATGATACGTAATATTCTGTTGCGCATGTTTCGAGAGCAATTGCAAGAAGTTGATCTGATTGTTATCCGCCTTGTATGTAATCTGCAAATGCACGCACATTTTATAAACATTTATTTTTTCAGAAATACGTTCTACATCTTTCATCACGATAATTAACACAGCCGGAATCAGCAAATATGTAGAATATAAAGCAACCTTCATGCCGCCGTCTATCTCGCTCAGCCAGGTCTCCTGTTGATCAGTGATGTGAGTGATCTCTGGTGAACGGACGGGATTCGGTAAAATGCAAGTTGCACGTTTCTCAGCATCACAGTGCACCAAGATTGCGTCTCGGATATCTCCTTCGTTTGGATCAATCCAATATTCGCCTATTATATATATATAAATTTATATTAATTTAAATATTTTAATCTATATTTATACTCTTTGTATGCAATAGTTCTGTACATATACACACACATAATATAGAATTCGTGATAATATTTAAACTATTTCATTTAATTTAGAAGTGTATTATTATCTGAATATGCTACTTTTATGAGCCGCTGTACATGTAGTTTATTTATATAGAATGTAATAATATATTCTCACCGCTCTTTATACTATCTTTGGATTAAATATTCTTTAACTTGACTTTTTTCTCAGGAGGAAATTTTGCCGTTAGGTATTTTTATATATTTGATATTTCTGTCATAAAAAAATGGAATTCAAATTGGAAAAATTGGAAACTGACAGAAAGTGCAATAATTGTAACGCAAGCTATATGAGTGATTCTCAAGACTTACCAGATAATTTATCCGGATAGGCAACGAATAGATCTCGACAGGTTTTGGCCGGCGAATTCTTTTCACCGTCTGGCTTCATTAATTTTTGAAACGATGACTTCAGTTTTTCATATGCTTTCATAAGCAATTCTTTTCGTTCTTCTTCAGTAATATCTTTACCAAATATTCTCGGTGGTTCATCACCGAGTGGATCTGGTCCTTTAGTTTGACCTTGTTCTGTATGATAAATACAATAGAAAGGTTTTTTTTAATGCTATCGTTTATATCCTTAAAAAAATTTAAATAAAACATAAAAACTCAAATAAGTCTCAAGAAAGTCTAAGCGATATTTTAGAAATATAGAAAATCTTAGATGTTTGTGTCTAAAGTCTAAAAAAATCAATTATAATAAATTATAATCTATTATATTTGTGCAAATATATCTTATGATTTCAGTCAATTAAATCATACCTAGAAATGCTGCTAGAGATGCGGTATCGTAACCAAAACCAACTTCTCCAGGAGGACCTGGTGGTCCGGGAGGTCCTGGAAGACCGGGCGAGCCATGACGACCTTCTTCTCCAGCTGGACCTCTTGATCCAGGATTTCCCGCAGGCCCAATAGGACCTGGGCTACCTTCTCGTCCAGGACTACCTCTAGTACCTGGCTCCCCGTCTTTACCGGGATGTCCTGGCAGACCAGGCATACCCTTTTCTCCTGGTAAACCAGAAGATCCGGGCAATCCTTGCAAACCATTGAATCCGCGATGTCCTTTCGTTCCTTTCGGTCCCTCTTCTCCACGATCGCCCTTTGCGCCTTCGAGGCCTGCCGGACCGGGTTTTCCTCGTGGACCCTAAAAATGTTATAATACACGCGCCCAGAATTTGATTTATATATATACATTATTATTATATACGAGACATTTTTTAATGTTTTTTTTAAGCCTGTAAGGCTTAATATTATAAATTAAATCGAAGTTAATTTCTTCAACTTTATTGTTACTTAATTTAAATTATTATTTTAATAATATAAATTAATTTATTGCATATAAATTAATTATTATATATATATATATATAAATTTATTATTTAATTAATTGAACGCGCATTACCTGTGGACCTTCTACTCCTTGCGGACCCGTTTCGCCTTTCGAACCAGGTTCTCCAGCGAGTCCGGCAGATCCTGTAGGTCCAGGTAGTCCCTATTAAAAGAAAAGTAAATAAATATTTTTTGATATATTTATATTGATATATTTTTATTTTATATATATTTATTACGTTATAGTATATTTATATGAAAAAAAGAAAGGCGGAAAATAGAAATTATAATTACTTGTAATCCGGGCGGACCAGACGGGCCTGCTGCACCAGATACTCCAGGTGGTCCCTTATCACCAGGTCGGCCTCCTATTCCTGGTAGTCCTGGTTTTCCAACTGGTCCTTCCGGCCCTGCTTCTCCCACATGACCAGGCGAGCCAGGAGGGCCTACTAATCCGGGAGGTCCGGATGGACCTGTTGCACCCGGTTTTCCAGGTTGTCCTGTTTCACCCTGCAATAGTAATAAGTAATTCTGCTATATCAAATTATTTACAAGTGAAAAAATAGCAATAAAAATTTATATTTTTGTAAGTAACTAGAAATATAAGATAGAGAACTAAATAGAGTATTAAGTACGATATATTTTTATTTACAGGTGCTCCGTGTAATCCTCTATTCCCTATAGAACCAGGAGAGCCGGGTAAACCTGGCAAGCCTCTCTCACCGGATAAACCTTGAGGTCCTTGAGGACCGGTCGGCCCTTGAGGACCTGGGGATCCACTTTCGCCTTTATTTCCATCTACTCCTGGTAGGCCAGGATTACCAATCGGACCTGTATTTCCAGGACGCCCAGCATCGCCCGCGTTGCCCTTGGCACCAGGCAATCCTGAAGGACCAGGTGATCCTGGATTCCCCGATGGGCCCTGTAACACACACATTTCCAATCGTACACTCTATCTATAAGTCTCCACAATACTCTATTATTTATTACATATTATTACATGATATATATTATTCACATTTGCTTAAAATTCGTGAAGATTAACGACTTACGGCTGGACCAACATGTCCCGCGACACCAGGTAGTCCCATCAAGCCAGGTTCACCTCGCGCACCCGGCTCACCTCTAATTCCCTTAGCACCGGTAAATCCAATAAGTCCAGGTGGTCCAGCTTCGCCAGGGCTGCCTGTTAACCAATGTAATTTATATACTTGCATGTGAACAATAATTCTAACCTACATATTATAAAATATATAAAAACATATATAATAAATATATTAATATAGTTTGTATTATTGTAAGTACATAATAATTTTACGAGCGACCATGTCAATTTATTAGTTATAAAATAGTTTAAAACTACTTACCGGATAGCCCCGGGTTTCCTTGTTCTCCCTTTAAACCCGAATATCCACGATCACCCTTTAAACCAGGAGGTCCGACTAATCCTTGTTGGCCTGGGAAACCAGGCGAGCCTTGCAATCCTTGAAGACCTCTTTCCCCTGGATTACCAGGTGCTCCGGGCTCGCCAATAAGACCAGGTGATCCTGGTTCACCTCGTTCCGCTGGTTCCCCGGGAGGACCGGGAGGTCCAACTTCTCCCTGCAAACCACGTTCTCCAATGTGTCCTGCAATAAATTTAAGTAAAAAAATATCAGTCTTGTTAATAAGTTGTTATTAATTGAATTATTATATTGACATTAATATTTTGCAAATTAATTTAAATATATTACAGATTTTACATATAAATAAAATACGTAGGATGTTACCTGATGGACCTTCAGGGCCAATTGGTCCGAGCGCTCCCCTCTCTCCTTTCTGTCCAGGTTCTCCGGATAATCCTTTCGCACCAGGAATTCCTAACAATCCCGGTATACCGGGACCTCCTTTTTCTCCCTTAGATCCTGGTAGGCCCTGAATAAAATAAATAATGTAAATGTAAGAGTAAATATTATAACGCGTTTATATATTATATATACATGAGATCTATTCCGGGTCTGTCGTAAACTATCATACGAGGAGTTTAGAAACAAAATGCATCAAGTCGATAATTTGTAAATTTATTTTAAATATAAAGTTTTGCATCAAAATTAAAAAAGCTTATTTATAAATCATATTAAATCCCTCCACATCGAAAGAATAAATATAGAAATGACGGAATATTCTAACTCTAAACGATTGAAACATATAAGTGAGATAATAACCTACAGTAAGACCATCAGGGCCTTGCGTTCCGGTTTCTCCTCTCGGACCCGTAGATCCCGGAAATCCCGTGAGTCCTCTTTCTCCAGGAATTCCTCGCTCGCCTCTGTTGCCGACTGGTCCCGGCGGACCCTGAGGTCCTTGTACCCCCGCTTCACCGTCCTTGCCTGGAACACCTGGAGTACCGGCGGCGCCTGGAATACCCTGTACATAAGTTTTATTAACACGTTAAATCTCGCATCTCGCTTATATTCGCGTCACGAGAATGTAAATACATTTCTACGCTGCGTACTTGAAAACCTCTGGATCCGATTGATCCCGGAGGACCACGCGCGCCGTCGTTTCCCGGGGGACCTGGTGGGCCCTGTACTCCCGGAAGCCCTTCTTTACCAGTATCTCCCCTCGGACCGGGCGAACCCGGATTGCCAGATTCACCATCTTTTCCAGGTTCTCCCTGACGCAACATAAAAGATTGGAAAGATATAGTAAAATTAGAATACGATATTAACATCTGTACATTTTATTACTTAATATTAATACTTGCAATACTTGTGTATTGCGTAAAGCTCAATATGTGTATCACATACAAAAATATCTTATATTTTTGTATCTATTTGTGAAAATGTATTTTCCGTAAAAAGTTTCGCGCATACGTTAATTTACGAGGAATCAATAATATCAATTACAGGATATCCTCTCTCTCCTGGCGCTCCTAATAGTCCTGATAGACCTTGAGGTCCAGGCAGACCCTGTTCTCCGGGCTTGCCATCTGCACCTTGAATTCCACGTTCGCCAGGATTGCCTGGTTTTCCAGAAGCTCCTGATTTACCCGTCAAACCACGCAAACCCTGAAATTTTTAACCAACATTTATATATTATAATACTTTTCACATCGCGACAGAACTGTAATATTAAAATATTTCTATAAACTTGTGATCCTGGCGGTCCAGGTCGTCCAGGATCCCCAGTGGCTCCTTTCGGCCCAACAGCTCCCGCTGGACCACGATCACCGGGATGTCCTGACAATTATTTATAATTACGATTACTTACAAATATTATATTTATTATATTGCATTTTTTTATATGTACGTGTGTAGAAAGAAGATAATGTGAAAACAATTCAAACAGAATTTTTGGGAAGATGGTAATAAGGCAAAAAGGTTTAACCATTGAAAACTAAAAAAAATTATAAACTTCTATTTAATTCATTATTCATAAAACTTGGACTGTGATATCATAAAATTGAAATCTTATTTGTGATTTTATAAATCTAATCGGGCTTCTATCTTCGTATTATTTTCAAGAAATTAATCTTTTTCTAATTATAACATTCTTTTCCAAGAAATATGATATAACAAAATATAATTATAATATATTCTCAGCTTATATCATTAATTGAAAATCTTTGTAACGATAACATTTATGTATGCATATGTATTTTAATGTATTTAATGATGTTTTAATCAATACTACATATAATAAGGAATACCTTGAGGTCCGGCAGGACCATCCGGCCCAGGAAGCCCACGCATTCCAAGTGCACCGCGTTCTCCAGGAGATCCCGCGGCGCCGATCGGTCCACGCACTCCTCTCTTGCCCCTCTTGCCTTCGTTCCCAGGAGCTCCTGGAAGTCCACGCGGACCGGGCACTCCTGCGTCACCTTTCACGCCGGAGTCACCTTTAAAACCCCTTTCACCAGGAAGACCCTATAAAAATATCGTCAAAATTTTAAGTACAGTTTAAGACGTGACTCATATAATTTATAAACGGCACGCTAATTATGCATACAAGTGCTCCTTTGGCTCCAGGAATACCAGGATTGCCCGATGCTCCAGGTTGACCTCGAGCACCGGGAAATCCAGGTATACCAACGGGTCCTATCGCTCCGGTAGCTCCTTTCTCGCCGGGACTCCCATCTTTGCCCTGAATACCCTGCGGACCCGTCTCGCCAGGCTGTCCTGGACGGCCACTTTCGCCTTTGTTGGAAATATTAATTAAAAGATCAAGAAAATAAATATCGCTTTCCTTCAAAGTAAATATGAACACATTTATGAGAAAAGATGCAGTTTTTGTCTTTATTTAGATTACAATGAAAGTATCTCACCTCGCGAGCCTTGCAAACCCTGACTTCCTTTCGGTCCTTGTGATCCTTGATCACCCTTAGATCCAGGATTGCCTGGAAAACCTGGTGAGCCAGGTTTTCCCACAGCACCCTATATGTAAATAATATCAAAGTTGTATTTTAAGCAGTAAATTGTATACTTTATTCTAAGAATAATAACGTAAATCAAAAAGTATTATAATTTTGCAAAGATTTTTAGGTGTATTTTATAATAAATCTCTTCAAGATGTAAATCTCGAATTCGTATATGAATTGAGTAATTAACTTACAGGTTGCCCGGGCGGTCCAATAATTCCGTCAGGGCCTCTTAATCCAGGAGGGCCTGATGAGCCCTCTCTACCTCTCTCACCGCGCGGTCCCGCTGGACCCTGCGTTAACAATAACTAACAATAACATTTGTGCAAAACAATGTGTTCTCTCCCTCTCCCCCCTCTCTCTCCCTCACCTCTTTCTCTCTTCAGCTTTAAATATGTACTAAACATTAAAACTTATTACATGTTTATAAAAAATGTTTTTCTATTTTAAATCTCTTCTCTTTCTTGTACATTCCGAACATTCAGAACATTATTTACATACCATTGGACCTATCGGCCCCATTGGTCCTGGTGCGCCTATAGATCCTTTTTCACCAGAAACTCCTTGCTCACCTTTTGCTCCGTCTAGACCCGGGAAACCACGATGGCCTTTTATTCCTGGAAATCCAGGCATTCCTGGAAGACCACGTGGCCCCACGGAACCAGATGATCCTGGCGGACCGGTCTCGCCATCTTCTCCACTGATACCCTGTCGTTAAATATTTTATAGCATTTTTAATATTTCTTTGTATATAAAGAATTTGTATTATACTCTCTTACGTCTTTTCCGGGTAGTCCCGGTAAGCCTCGAGGTCCTGGCGCACCAGGAGAACCTGGAGATCCCGGTTCACCAGGTTCACCGCGTGTACCTTGAAAACCTTGAGGACCTGGAGCACCGGCTGGACCTACAAATAAACACACAGAGAAAATATCATAAGTTTTATATAAATAAGATTTTAGATAAAAAATATATTTTTAGACATACGTATATTTTAAGACAGAATCATTAAAACAAGCATTATTTATATAAGATCAACAATCGTTTATTAAACAATTATTTAGATAAAACGATTGAAATAATCATAGCTTACCTGAAGGACCTCGCGGACCTATCGGGCCTACTTGCGCTTGAATATAATATTCTGGTCCATACAAGGGTGCAGCTGCACCTGTTGGGCCTTTATCTTGATTCGCTTCAGACAAAGCCAATTGTTGATAATATGAAGATACCTGTTATATCATCGATATTATATTAATAAGTTATTATTTATTATAATATACGTATAAAAGAGATATATAAATTATAGAATATACCGAATAAATGATTAATAATTCACAGTAATTCTCTTGTTATATGATATAAAAAAAGAAATAGAAACGATTTTAAATAATAGAAAAAATTTCTTACATCAGGTACAGGTCCTGGAGGCCCAGGTGGTCCTGGAATTCCGGGATTTCCGGGTTGTCCAGGATATCCCGCATCACCCGGACGACCAGCATCTCCAGGTCGACCAGGTTCACCCTTATTTTTTTGTAAATGTTTTATTTTTGTTATTTAATCTTTTCAATCAATATTTTCCGAAGAACCGTTTATTAACTAATTTTACGAACAATCACTTACTCGTAGACCAGGTACAGCTACAGAATTGTATAAGTTACTTTCACCCGGTAAAATTTCCGTGAACGGAATCTGCACACAAGAGAAGAAACTATTTCTTACAAAATCCAATTTAATTTTTCAATTATCAATTACTTACTGAATGATCTTGTTCGGATGTGGCATTAGTCTGCTCTAAATCTAGAATGTGCAAACGATCAAAAAGATCTCAGAAAATATGCGATTAAAAATATCTTATTTTAGTTATCTATTATTTACTTTTCTCTTTTTTTTATTTTCTCTGTTTTTATTTCGAGCATTATTTATCAATTAACAATTTATTTATTTATTTATCAATTCTATTTGAAAGAAAGCGTAAAGCAATTAATCCAAGGGATATAATTTTATAATATCCAAAAATATATAAATATATATATGAAAATAATGTTACGATACGTATAAATAAGAAATAGATTTACTTGATATAGACTTTCATCCTTTAATATTTAATATCAAGAATAATTACAATAATTATTTATCAGTCACATTACATATTGTGTATTTGTCTTTTTCTAAATACAATAATAAAAAGATACTTAATTTGTCACTTACCACGACCATAAAATAGAGTTGTCGTTGGAGCTGGTAAGTCTGTAGGTTTTTCGGGTTTCGAAGATGCCGTACTTTCTATCGATGGTTCATACCATCCTATATTCAATAATTACACATGCCATCAATTCTTTAGTTTTCATAATAATTTTTTTCATATTACAATGATATAGCACGAATCGCATGCTCACCCGGAACTCGTGTGCTTGATGATGGTATCACAGGAAGTGGCAATAATGTTGTCGTGGTGGTCTCTGAACAATTAAACAATTAATATCCTTAGTATTATCTTGAATCGAGGAAAATAGAAAATTGTTAATATTAATGACAGCTTATTATTGCAACAATAGTCGTGCGAATGTCATTTGCAAGAACGGAACATATTTTATCGTCTCTATTATCTGCGAGGAAGCTATGCCAGATACTTAGGTACGTAGGTTATATTGAATCGCATTCGCAATTAATAAATTGAAACGAATGATATTAATCGCATTGCTCTGATTAAAACACGAGCGATTAATTGTTTTGTACGGTTTAATGAGATTGATCTCTGGCACAAGACTTCCGCCGTTTCGAGACAACTGTCACAAATAACCTGTTTCTCATTTACAACACATGCTAGAAACTCTTCCTTTATAATTTATAAATAAAATTATATTTAATTTATTATTATATAAAATTTATAGATAAAATTATATTGCTATTATGTGATAATTAAGTGAAATAATGATTTTACATATTATTGGAGAACGAGAAAGCTTAAGAAGTATACATCTTGTATAAGATCTGCAGAGATTAGATTTCGTAGCCTCATGATATTTAATTTTTTAATAAGAGGCTCTATGATATAGAAAATACTGAGAAATTGACATATAATTGTCAGAAAATTATTTTATTACGTCAATCATCGTTTTTATCTTATAATATAATTCGAGCCAATTGCATTGTAAATTAATGTTACATTGTTTACGTTAATTGATAAATTAATATTGTCCAAATAATATAATCTGGAGCTACTTGAAAAGTATTTATCTAATTTTCCAGATTAACATATCTTAATAAATCTTTTTATATAAAATATTTCTCTAATTTTTTGCTTCTAACTTCAATCATAAAATCAAATTAAAATATCCCTCGTTATTACTTGAATATTATGCAATTTAATGTCTCGTTATACTGTCAATCGTTATACTCCTTATAATAATAATAATCATGATCATATAAAAAGAATACTTAAGCGTGTATTACCATGTATGTGTGTGTGTGTCCCAATAAATGTACAGGAATTAATTAAAAGAAGTACGATAAAATTTCAACTCTCTTTCTTTCTTTTTTAATTGTCGCGTGGTCTAATTTTTCATACTCACCGTTCTTTTCTTCGTAGTCATCGTAGTTCTCGTAATTGTAATCGTAATTGTAATCGGTGTCAGGTTGCTGCGCCTGCGGTTTCTCTGACCTGGACCGCTGTTTTCTCGGCCGGTTTTTCACAGCGTTTGCTTGATCCGGCAGCAGCAGCAGCTGGACCACGAGGAGCCCCGTCACCAGCTCTAGGGTCTGCCGCCTCATGGAGAAGCGTCTCTCTATCCGGCAGGGGTGGAATAGTAGACTCTAACTGGAGAACGAGGAAAATACAGATCCTAATCTCCCGATTCGTCTCTATCGGGAGGCTGAGGGCAACTAGACTCGTGGCAACCGACGTATCATCTATTTAGCAGATGCTCTGCATGATGTAAGGGAGGTCATCATCCTCTGTTCTACCAGGCGCCGTCGCTTTATTCCGCAACCACCCCCTCGTTCCCTTTTCCTGAGTCTATATACTTCGTTTCCTTCTTCGTTTCTCAGGCTGATAAATGATACTTCTTATTTTATATAAAGAAGAGAAGAAAAACAAGGGAAATTTAATCGTCCGATAGAAAATATGATAATGATACAGTTTTAAAAGACAAAACTCTTGTTATACGAACAAGTATATAATTTAAACAAAATTTATTTCTGTGAAATTAAATATTTTTTTAAGAGCAAGGATTGCTTTGATATATATATATGGTAATTAATAGCTATTAATTAAAACTCGAGGTTAATTTGAAATAATTATTATCCTAAGATTAAAATGTTTCTTATTACATGTATCTTTAAAATTGTTGCTAAATAGTGTCAAACAATTCAATGAACAATTCATTGAAGAATCATATATCAGTATTGTCAATATAGAACTATTATTCCGCGTATCGTTAAAGGCGATGCGACGCGTCACAATAAAGGTCATCACCTAAGGGTTGCATGCGACATGCATCACGATGTCGTCACTTTTATACTCATTTTTTTTAATTAAACAAATTTTCTGCGTAGTGTCGGATCGAAGCGTCTTGCCTAATCACGCAACATAATTTGTACCCATTCCGATGCTGAAAATTATACAAACAGGATTTATTCGCTAACTATATTTTTGCACAACAAATTTGACTCTTACGGATGTTAATTTTTAATTGTGTGATTCATTTTGATTTGCTACCAATGAATAATTAGTTATTCTAGATGGTTCACTAATTACTGCAATCTCTCTAAGTACAGTTGAATTGCTGAATGTTACAGAAACGCAATATTATGTGAAACAAATTTTTAAAAATTTACAAAAGAGAAAATTATCTTATCTAGAAAGGCCTTTTTATCTATGAGAATTAAAATATATTTAATTTCTTATTTATTTTTTTCTTTAATTTTATTAAATCAAAGATATTTATTAAAACTTAGTTTTGTGGAATTTTTGTGTCACAAAGTGAATTTTCAGCTACCTTTTGCTTTGGCCTTCTCGTACGTATCCTTTTGTCAAATGTGCATCCAATCCATTAAGATACGAGTTGTAACGTCCTACTTTGTGACAAGTGCTCCGTTTTGTTTTTATCAGTTAGCGGCAGAAGTACTCGATACCGAGACGCGGCCGTTTTCCTTAATAAGTTTATTAGACGACAATCATCATTTTGGCCGCATTCTCCGAGCGTGTCTTACTTTACAAGGCGTTAGCCGCAATAAACTGCATTGACCCGCGCCGCCTTCGTTACTAACAGCTATAAATCAGAATTGCTACTATGTTTAATGCAAGCAACCAGGACAATGTAATCAGCACACTTTCGACATAGAATTCGCATTGACATCCAATTGAAAATCTTACACACATATATACATCTGAAACTTATGTGAATTTGTGTTTTATAATGAATACACACGGAATCTACAACAAGAATCTGTAAAAAGACGATTAAAATAAATATAGTACATTTGTATTAATGACTTTTTTTAATTTATAAAATTTCGACACCTGTACGTTGAATCTTTTAAGTGAAAATCAGAACGACGAAGTGATCATATTCTAATATATATATGCCGATAATATCAAGTATAATAATTATATAAAACGATTTACCATAGAAGAAACATTTTGTCATTGTATTGCTAAAAATCTTTTTACATCTCTTGTAAAGTAAACGAAACTTTTCTTCCTCAATTTCAGAAATATACTTTATATATGAATACTTTATCGCTCAAAATATACAAATGCACTCTTAAATTAATCATTAACTAAATTTATTAAAATAATTATTAAAAAAATAATTAGTATAATTAGTATATAAGTAGTAAATAGTAGTATATATATATTATAATTTTAATAATATATATATTATTAATTATCTGCGATAAAGGTTTTCATTATTTTTTGTACTTTCAATGTTTCACACTGTTTCACAATGTTTCAACTCCAGAGCGAATACCTTGCTCTCGGGCCACGTCGTTTCAAGCTAAAATTAACAATAAAATAGACAATTGTAGAAAGTTAAAATAACATATACATATGACATTGTCAACTTACAGGAGTGGTAACTCCTAGAAGTGTGTCGGCACAAGAAGACAGACGTTTGTTTAAAGTTATCGCGATAAATTGCATATTATTCATTTGGGATCGAACGAAGCGAACAATCTTCTTAATATTTGCGTTATCTAATGCCGCATCACCTTCATCCATAATAAAAAATGGTGCTGGTTTATAACTGTAAATGAAAAAGTATTTGCAATTACTTTCTTTGGAATAGCTCTTGACTTTCGAGTGTTATCCGCATGATTGAAAGCGTGTACATGAAACGTTCCGTTAATATAGAGTCAGGATATACCGTAGAATTGCAAATAGTAGTGCCAAATTGGCAAGTGATTTTTCTCCATCAGATAGATATTGTATTGGCTGAATGCGTTTAGATGGCGGTATGCAATTGTAATTTATACCGCCTGTGTACGGCTCCTCGGGATTGTCTGGTGTGATGAATACTTGAGCCGACATGTTATCAACCAAATTCTGCATAGAACATAAATAATATTTGTGATGTACATAAAAACACTTTATTTTAAAAAAATGGAATTATGAGAAGCGTAATTATAAATACTGACTTTGTATATAGGATCTATCTCTGCAGCAATGCATTCTAGACAATCTGAAAACAGTTTGTGTCTTTTTGCTTTAACTGTTTTGAATTCTCTCTCTATATTATTAGATTCCATGCGCAACGTGTGAAGTTTCTCTTGTATCTCTTTTATCTGCTGCACTATCAAATCTATCTTTTCATGAGCCTGTGCATTATTAAATTCATATGTGAGAGAGAAACTGATTCTTACAATTATATCTAATACAAATGTACATTGTGCAAAGCTATTTTATACCTTAAGATTAGGCTTTTGTACAGTCTTAAGTTCACTCTGGATTTCTATAAGTTTTTTATCAGAGTGTCTAATAATATCTTGTAAATCATCTGTTGAATTGTTACGAATATCTTCGGAAATTTGTGAAAAATCAATATTCATTATAATTTCCCAAACACTCGATGACCTCGCACTTAAATATGAGTTTGAACTGCTTAAATCTTCTTGCCCTTCATGCAATGTCTCTGACAACATTGGAATAGTAATGCCTTTCAGCTGTGAAAATAATTGTATTGTTAAAAACACACCAAATCAATGTTCGACATTTAACATTTACAAATCTTTTAAAGTAGATTTTAGGTATATTATCTATATATATTTTAGAAATTGGCGAACCTTGCATTCTTTAAGTATAGTGTCACATTCTGCTTTTTTCTGCTCTATTTTACTCCACATAGCCATGTATGCCTTCTGACTCTCCAAGTATGATTTTGAGATAATACCAATTCGTGATCTGCATTGAACCAATTCTTCTTCTACATCCTCTAAATTCTTTTCTATAATTGTACATTCGTTCTTTAAATGCAAAAGTCTCGTTTCTTTCTGCTCAATAGCAATTCTTATATCTCGTACTTGCTCGCATGCCTTATTATATTCTGCATCAGCTTCCTCTACAGCGCACTTGCACTTCAAAATTTTATCTATTTCATGCAAAATTTATATATATATAAAAACATTAATGATGAAATTAAAAACGATATATTAACAAATACAATTTGCAAATTTACCTTTAAATTCAGTGACTCTATTAAATTCATTTTCAAAGCACAATTGATTCTCAATATAATTTTTTCGATTTACAATTTCCATTTGCTTATTTATCTGTTCCTTATATGAGCTGAAAATGTAATGTAAATTTTTGTATACACATGTGTATATGCATATACACATATAAAATTTAAAAATTAAACATACCATAAATTTTTCTCATAATAGGTAATATCCGGCACATTATTCTCTTTACAAAAATCAACGAAAACTTTATTTTTAATTTTATTAACATCTTCCTCTATGATTTTAATTTCTTGATTTCTTTTCTGTATCTCGTGTTGAATTACCGATATTGCCAACTAAAAATTGTATGTGGTTAATGAAAACATCTTTTTCTGTTAGCTCATAATACAAAATTTAAAAAAAAAATAAAATAAAATAAAATAATCTATGTAAAGTACATACATCTTGTAAACTCAGCTTCTCATTAAGATCGTTTAATTTTTTATTTTGTATCTGAATTTCTTTTGTCTATAAAAATACAAACTTTGTATTAATTGAGATGTCCATTAAAAACTATATAATATAAACTACTTCTGTATCTTACACACACATGCAGGCACGCACACGCACGCATGCACACACACGCACGCACGCACAAAATTACTTACAGTGTCTTGTATATCTTTCTCAATGACTTCATTTCTAGCAGTAAGTTGATTTATGTCTTTATTAATTATATCAAAATCAGATTGCATACGAGAAATTTTAGGCAGATTTTTTAATTCTTGCTTTAATTGTTCCTGAAATCATACATATATAAAACACATAACTATTTTTTCTATAAAAATCTTATAAAAAATCTAAAACCTTTTGTTTTTTCAATACAGATATATTTGATGAAGATTGTATATTTTCCCATTGTTTTGCTTTTACAATAAGATCAGAGAATCCTCCAGATATAATACCACTTTTATGAAAAAAACATCCATCTAATGAAACACACTGAAACATAATATTGTATAGATATATATATGTATATCAATATATGCAATAGTATAACGCAGAATATTTCAAGCATGATTATTATTACATCATATTTGGGATCACTTTCAAATGCCTTTTTGCTTGCTTCTATAGCAGTCTCGCAAACTAAAGTGTTTTTAGTGACATATAAAACTGCCTTGTCTATTTGCGTAGGCGTAGATGATATCTTCAGTACGTCAAACAATAATTTAAAATTCGTCTGTTCTAGTTCAGCACTATAAAATAATATGATATATACATTATATTATCATTATATATATATTAAAAAGATCTTTTACCTCTTATTAACTTACCGTAATCTGTTATTTACAGGTTTCGAGTTTATTGTGTCAAGCGGTAAGAATGTTTCAACGCCCATTTTGTATTCCTTTAAAACAGAAATGCACTGTTTTGCTGTACGTTCAGTATCAACGACAATGGCCTCCATATTTTTACCAAAAATTTTAGTTACCGCAACATTATAACGAGAATGAATAGGCTTGCAAAGATTAAATAAGCGATCATGCTAAAGAGTAAAATATATACATTAACTCTTTTTAAACAATAATTATTATCATTATAATACTATTTAAATTCTGATAAGAATAATACCACGCCAGAAAAAGATTCTTTTAAATTTTTTATTATTGCAGCTTTTTTCTCATTATTTATATCAGCTTCGATGAGTTTCTCTGAAATCATTGTAATATCATTTCCTAATTTTGAAGATTTCTCCTGTGCTTCCGAAATTTCCCTTTGTAATGTTTGCCTTTCTGATATTTTTTCTACTAATCTTGATTTAAACTGATCATTTAAGGTTTGTAGTTTTTGAAGTCGTATTTCAAATTTCTCTTTTTCTAACATTTCAAATTTTGCTTTGCTTTCTAATTCCATTTTACGCCTATTTTCATTATCAAGTTTATATTGATCAATTTGTTGATCGTGCATCAACTCATTTATACGGTTTATAGAATCTTTTGCTCGACTCTCAGCTTCAGTCTTCAAAATCATGTGACGATTAACCTTAAATAGATTGTTTTTATATTAGTCAAAAGTTTATTACAAAGTGGTAAGGAAAAATATAAAAAGATTCACATTTTACGTGTACTTTTACAATATTTTATATATTGTAATAATATAATACCTGAAAGTTGTCGAGCTCTACAATATTTTCCGGTGATGTTATTCCTAACTCCGCTAATTTCTTGCTTATTTTTTCTAATTCATTTGTTAATTCTTGAACAGCTGTCTTGTGAGTGTCATATGCATTATTCGCACTGTCCAGAGATGTGCGAGCACAATCACATTTTTTTTGCCAATACAAAATATGATCCTCCAAATCAACATTTTGTAGCTTCTTTTTTTGAATATTACTTTCGAGTTGTAAGATGCTTTCTCCAAATGTGTTCAAGGAATCGAATAATGGTTTAACTTTTAATTTCGTATGTTTTAATAAAGACATTGCAGTTTCCTTAGACTGTAAATGCTCATCAACTTGTAATTTGATTTCTTTTTGCTCATTTTGTAAGGATTCAGTTACTTTTTTCATGAATATCAACTGAATGAATTGAAATTTTGTTTTTTCTTCCATCTGTAACATTTGTAAATTATTTTACAACCAAATGAGAAAAGATATAATCAATAACTTCTGAAAAGATCATTATATAGATTAGAAATATGTGGGACATACGTATTGTTTTTGCAGCTGTAAATATTTTTCTGCTTCTATCTCTTCTGTCATAACGGATTTTTTTTGTCTCAATTTGTCTTTTCTTGTTTGATACACAAAATGTATCTCCTGTCTCACTTTCAAAAATTCTAATTGTAATCTGTCTCATAACATTAAAATCTCTAGTAAATTTATCAAACCTTATAACAGAATTTGTATAATTTATTAAAATAAAGTGTACCTCTCATAATCTGCTTTGTATATGTTAGAACCACTAATTTCTTCTAACAGCATTGTCAATTCTTTTGGCATGTTTCGTGTTCCAAAATATTGAATATAGCCTTGAGGCATCAAAAAGTTCCTTGCTTTTATGTCCAAACCAAATTCTTTCAGTTCAGTCATATAAAAGTTACTGTCTACAATCTATGTAATAAGAATGATCAAATTAATTTGTATATTAAGATAAGAACAATTTTAAAAAATTGTGAACATAGAATTCTACCTTGTTATCTATTTTATACTGACTGTCTCCACTCCCTTGTATCATTCTTGTAAAATTTTTTTCTTTGTTATGATCTCCAATAAAAACTATCGTTACATAAGGACTGTAGCATAAATTTCAAACATTAAACATGATAAAAAATTAGTTAAAATATAAAGAAAGTATATCTGTAATACCCCTTTTCTGCTGACTCTCTAACAAAAGCTTCATGTATAAGTTCATTGAAGTGTTTAACACGCAAAGCACTTAACTTCCCTCCTAATACGAAATTTATAGCATCCATAATATTCGATTTTCCTAAAATACATACATAAAGTACTTACACATTTTGACTAAAATATAAAAATAACAGAAGTAGAAAAAAGCAAAAAAAAAAAATATATATATATATAATAATAAATGAAGAAAAAATTAGAATTTTTTAATTTATTTCAAAGATTTTAATTGAATTTAGATTGTGTGTATTAATTTATTTATTTTGAAGAAATGAAAAAATAATATTTTAGAGAAATGAAGAAATAAGAGAAAAGAACTAAAAGGACGTAAACAAATAATGTTTATGATCAAATTGGAGGTTGTAGAAAGTATAGTGAAAAATCTTACCGGATCCATTCGGACCAATCATAGCCGTAAAAGATTCGAAGTTATTAATTACTACTTTGCCTTTAAACGACTTAAAATTAAAAAGCGTGATGACTTTCAAAGAAATCGACATTTTATCGATTTCGAAAAGCACAGTGGATGAAAGTAAACGAAGGTTACAAACCTTACGGTCTAAATTCGAACGGTCTTATTGAAACAATTGAACAACTAAGATACCTCTGTACTTACTGTTCTGATTGGTTATCAGACGAAGTGCATTATATTCTAAGATAATTATTGCGCCATTATTTAAATATAAAAAAATGATCAATTTAAAACCGAGTTCAAATTTTATAAAAATTATCTAAAAAATTATAAAAAAAATTAAAAAATAAAAAATTTACATCATGTACCATAAATAAATGTTATAACTATACAAATTAACAATTAGCAATTACTATTCGAGATTATTTTCTTATTACAAAACATATGTATATCACGGTTGATTGTGCATTCAAGAATGCGCGTCTAGTTGAAATAAATCTTGTTTGCATGTTTGAAATTTTATTCACAAGATTTTTTATTAAAGTAAAGTTTTAAAAGTTATTTACATTAATCACACAACATAACTTATAATTTTCACATTTGCAATTACTCTCACTCTTATCCTGATTTACGTTGAAAAAAAATATATACTATTTAAATCTTAATTAAAAGTATGATACTAAGATCTTGCAGCGATCTTAAAACAATATCAAGAATGAATAAAATAAATCTAGAGATTAAATAATTATAGCATTTCGTATTAATATTCATTTTTCCACACAACAATTAAAGGTCATCCATTGCAAAAATATAAGAAAAAGACAACAACGATCTTCCTTAAATAATTGTTTACAAGTTAATTAATGTGTGTGGGATATGTAGTTAAATCGAGCGTTAACACTTTGCTTTCCAAACATTCGCCTACCTGAAATGCAAGAAAGAATCTTATAATCAACTATAGACGAAAATATACGTAATACGATTCACGTGTGATCGAATAATTTACTTACGTCTGGACAAATTCCAATAAGCGCATCTGCGTGCGAATAAAATTCCTCTTTCAGTGATATAACGATCGTCTGCAGTGAAGTCGTTTTGTCACGAATGTAACTCGCCACTTTTCCTATGTTAGTATTATCAAGGGCCGCATCGATTTCGTCCAGGACGAAAAATGGCGCAGGCTGGAAGCTGAATATGGACAAACAACATATAGATAAATATTAATTTATTCGAATTGTAATTTGTTTTTGTATATTCAGTATATATTACCTGTGAATTGCAAATAACAAAGCTAATGCCGCGACTGTTTTTTCTCCACCAGATAGATTGGACATAGGTTGAAAGCGTTTGCCTGGAGCCACGCAATTATAATTAATGCCGTCCAAGTAAGGTTCTTCAGGATTTTCTGGCCCAAGGAATGCCTGTGCGGACTGATTCTTTGCTAGACTCTGAAACAGGCCCATTATAAATGTGCAAAAATTACGTATAAATACCTTTATACAAATTCATTAATCCACAAACTTTATAAATAGGATCAATCTCGTTCGCGACATGTTCGAAACACGCCATGAATCTATCATGTCGTTCTTTTTTTATTTTCTCGAATTGTGTCTTTGCTTTCTTTGCCTTCTTACGAGACTGCTCAAACTCTTCATTAGTTTCTTGTAGCTTCTCTTTTGCCAAATATAATTTTTGAATTGCCTATGTGAAAGAAAGAGGAAGAATATTTCTATATTTTAAAATTCTTTTATATTTTTTTGTTGATGTCATATTCAATGTATAATTTTTTACAAACCTTCATATTTGGAGCTTGTATGCGCTGTATTGTATTTTGCAAATCATTGATTATTTTCGTTAACTTATCAGTTGTCTTTTTGATATCTTCTTCTTCAATATCTTTCAAATTTTCCGGCAAAAGCGCATAATCTATAGTAATTCTCCTTTCGCGTTCGTATTGTTGCTGTGTACTCACTGACGAATCAGTATTTGTTTCATTACCATTCGTCGTGCTCGTTTCACCTGCTATGTCTTCCATATTTCCATGCAACATAGGTATCGCAATGTCTTCCATCTGGATATATTGTTAAAAACACACATTTAGTAATTTAAAATAATATATAGTCTATATAATATACATAATAAAATAATCATTTCTTATAGAGCATATTCAACAAACCTTGCATTGCATCAGGATAGCATGTCGTTCGGCTTTTTTCTGTTCAATTTTCGTTTCAATCGCGTTAAGCTGCTTCTGAGCTGCTTGAATATCCTTCGCGATTGCTCCTACTTCACGTCTGGCTTTACCGATTTCATCTTCTTTCTGATCAACCTCCATTTTCTTAGCATTTCGAGACGATTTCAATTGCTCCATTTGCTGCTCGTCATGATCGATCTCCGCTTTTTGATTAAGCTCTGTTTGCCTTGCGGATTCAAGCTTATCTTCTGCATCTTGAACCGCTCGTTCCCATCGCAAAACATTGCCTGCATTATAAATAAAGTTAAATAATAAAAGAACAAATTTACGATATAAAATTTTACATAAAATATTTGTACAATACATACTTTCTGTGTCGCGTTGCTTCTCAAAATCTAATTGATTATAGATACGATTGCATTGATTGTCAAACTCCAATCGCTTCTTTGCTCTTTCTTGTTGTGATCTGGAGTAATAGTATATTCTACCTTAGCATATAAATGTAAGATAATACAATTCTTCAATGATATATATCTCTTTTGTATATACCTTAATTCCCTTTCTTCGTATTGACGGATATTGGAAACTCCTATCTGTTCACAAAAACTGGCAAACACATCATCTTCAACGTTGTTCATCTTTTCTTTAATGTTTTGTATTTCTTGGTCCCTTTCAGCCATGGTCTTTTCAATAGCAGCTATTGTAGGCTACACATAAGAGATTAAAAGAATATTGAAATATTTTCATTTCAAATATGCAAATAAAAATATATACATGTCACAACTTACACCAAACATGTTTAATTCATTTTGCAGACCATCTAACTCCACCTCAAGATCCGCAATTTGTTTTTGCTATAATAAAAATGTCGTCAAAGTATTTTATAATTTCAGGAATGTATTTTTAAATTTTCATCAATGTATTTTTAAATAAGTATACTTTTCATATAAAATACAATGTATAATGCTTACTGTTGCAGATAAATCACTTTTGTTGTATTTTAGACGAGTCTCTAAGCCACGTATTTGAGATTCAACTGTATTCAATTCAGATTCCTTGCGCGATTTTTTCAAAGATTCTCTCAGTTCTTCCGTTAATTTTTCCTGTAAATTAAAATCAGAAATATTTGTATCTTCATAACATAAAAAAAAAAAAAAGATATACTACCTTTTGCGCCTTCAATTGTGACATTTGTTTTTCATCCCATCTCTTTGCTTTCTTTGCAAGATCCAAACTGCCACCAGATATTATTCCTGCTTTTTGATAAAATGTACCATCTAATGCGACGCACTATAAATATTTCATCATATATATTACGTGTTTTTTTATATTATTATTTTATTCAAAAGCCGAGATCATGTATATATTTACATCGTATCTAGTTTTCTTGTCCATCTCGTACGCTACTTTATTTGCATCTTCCGGTGTCTCACATACAAGAGCATTGTTAGTCGCAAAGAGGACTGCTCTATCAATATCCTTTGGCGAAAAATGCAAAACATCGTACAACAGTTTCACATTTTTGGGTTCTTGTATATTACTGCAAAATAATATAATTATCATAGCAAGATTTATGCATAACTAGACGATATAAAAATAGTATCTTCGTATTATTGTTGTTGCTGTAAAGCTCTATGTAATAAATATTTATTTAATTTATTTACCGAAGACGTTCTTTCAGTGGCTTAGCTTGGATATAATCGAGCGGAAGAAACGTTTCCGGCTCAAGATATTGCTCTTTTAAATATTGGATACATTGTCTGGCCGTTTTCTCGGTGTCTACTACAATAGCCTCCATATATTTGCCAAGTACTTTCGTAATAGCAACATTGTACCGCTTGTGTATTGGTTCGCACATGTTATACATGCGATCATACTGAAAAAAAAAAGAAAAATGTAAATTTTTTGCTTCTACTTACAGATATCGAGAAGAGATATAACGCACCACTCCTGGGAACAGACGCTTAAAATTTTCCACAATTTCTGTCTTTTTCTTGGTTCGGGATACTTCATGTTTATCGACTTTAGCATCACCAAGTTGTTCCGAGATACTCTCCAACTCCCGCTGTAAATTTTGGATCTTATCTTTCGATGTGCCCACGTCGGACTGCAAATCAGCTCTAAGTTTCTTCTGATCCTCTAATGCAGCTTCCGATGTTCTTATGTGCTCCTCCAACTTCTCTATTCGTTTGAGAGCGTCGTCTCGCATATGACCCTTCTGTTTATGCTTATTCTCTATCTCGGTCTTCTTTCTGCCTTCGTTATCGAGTCTATCTTGATCTGACTTTTGTTCGCGATTGATTGAATCGAGAAGTTGAAGATATCTCGCGGATTGTTTACCAGCTTCTTCTTTTAACCGATTGTATTCTTGCACCTTAAATTATTTTATTAGTTAATTAAATTCATATCATCATGTCATCATATCATCATATCAACTTAATTATATATGTAATTATATATATATATATATATATATATATATATATATATATATATATATACATATATATATATATACATATATATAAGCTTGTGTTATATATTATTAATAATATAGATGTATATATAAATTATATGTTTCAAACATTATGTAAGAGTTGTACAATTTATGTTACCTGTTCATCTTCCAATTGCACATCCCTTCCTTGTAATTGCGATTGTCCTGCTATACTCGCTTCATAAGCGGCTTTAGCTTCCTCTACCTGTCGCAATTCCTCCTGCAGTTCGTGTATATCTTTCTTATGAGCCTCGTCTGCGATACGCGCTTGAGCCAAAGATTTACGCGCAGATTCCATCTTCTTTTGCATATGTGCAACACGTTCTTTGGCTTTGATAAAAGTCGGCCTCTTTTTCGTAATTTCCACTTCCACCTCTCTGATATCCTGTTCTATCTTAGCTAGATCTCTTCCCAATTTACCAGCATCCTTTTTCTTCTCTTTCAGCAACTCCTCAGCTTTCTCCTTTTTCTTCTCAATTTTCTCAATTTCGTGTTGTTTCTTCTTTTGAGAAACTTCAAAATTTTCAGTGCTCTTCTCATTGTGGAATAATCGAAATAGTTGCAACTCTACTTGTTTTTCCACCTAAAAATAAAAAATAAAGTTTTATTGTTGATTATTATATAAATACACGGAGAAAATATAATTTATATATATATATATATATATATATATATATATATATATATATATATATAACTTTATAATTTCTCTTTATTATAGAATATTAAATATTATGTACATATTCTTCCTTAAGACGTTGATATTTTTCAGCCTCCTCTTTTTCTAACTTTGCCTCTTTTCTTTCAGCAGCAATTCCTTTCTTTTTCTGATATGAAAATTGAGTTTCTTCTTCAGCTTTCAACATTTCTGTTCTTAATCTAGAATTTTACTTTTATTATTTACAATCATATTATCAGGTATAATTTTATATAGCAATATTTTTGAAAACTTACCTTTCGTATTCTGCTTTTAGTGCACCAGAATTACTGATCTCCTCAAACAAAGCAGTGCGCTCCTTTGGATTTTTCATAGCTATGGATTCAACCGCACCTTGGAATACTAGAAAATTCTTTGCTTTAACATTAATACCAAGCTGCTCCAATTCGCTAAGATATCCTTGGCTGCTGACAAGCTGTAACAAAAAATACTTTGAGTATCTTTAATTATGTGTATGTAAGGATATCCAAGTAGAAAACTTACAATATTATTTATTCTGTGTTCAGAAGAAGAACCTTGCACAGAACGCATAAAGCTTTTCTCAGTTCCATCCTCTAACTCAAATACAGCTGTCACTGAAGCGCTATATTCAACAAGAAGTTTATGGATTTTTATATATACAATTCAAAGAAGTGTTTAGATTAATGTAAGTCCAGATATCTTTAAATTAGCATATCAGTGTTGTATGTGAAATTATACCTTCGTGCTACTGGCATCCCAATAGATGCACCATGAATGAGTTCGCTGAATCTCTTAACTCGCAAGCTGCTAGTTTTCTCACCCATAACAAAACTTATAGCATCCATAAAGTTAGACTTTCCTGTGTGACAATAAGAATGTGTTACAGTACACGTAGAGCTTGTCAAGTTTCACGCTTGTAGAGTAAAACATCATATCATGCTTTTAGCGAATGCAACCGTTATTGGACTTTAGAAAACGCTGATTCTGGTTCGACAGATCCAGAAGTATCTGGCAATCGTACGGACAATTATTGTTTAATGATTCCGTAAACTGTTACATTCGCTGAACGCGCCCATTGTTGATACACAGACTCATAACCTACCAGATCCATTTGGGCCAACAACTGCCGTAAAGGATTTCAACGGGCCGATAATGAGCTTTCCTTTGTAAGATTTGAAGTTCTCGACTTCGATATGCTTCAAAAACGCCGGCATCTTTGAAAATAATTAAACAAATTGCGTAAAATCAGAAATTAGCGTGATTGGCGCCACAAAATTTCCAACACAAGCAAACATCACCGTTTAACTGTCTCCTTTTAACAACGAGCAAAAAACGAGAAGAGCGGGAAGTTCTCGGTTAGAAACATGAAACTGCGATGATACTGCCATCTCTATAGATGGCATACCTCTATAGATGGCAGTACCATCGTAAATAGCGTCTAAAATCTTAGAGTGATATTAACATCTATTGTAACGAATAGTTTATCGCGCGGACATACGGATTAGCTAACGGATAAAAAAATTTCGTTTACTTCCGAAAGTATCCTGCAAGAAGAAGCTCTTTGTTTCTCTTCGATGGTAAGTAAATATAATATACGAATCAAAATATTTTATATTAGGCGTGGTGAATATATATATTTAACGCATAAACATAAAGGATTTGATCCAAACCTTTTCGACGAACTCATTTTTAAGGATCGTATGATGTATTTGTATGTATATACAAAGCGAATATGATATTTATATAGTACAATTGATAAAATGCTATTAAATTACGCGATAGTGATAAGAAATATCTATCTAGGAAGGGTACACAAGCGTTTAATATTCGAAATTATTATCAATATTGCTAATATTAACATTAATATCGTTAATAAATAGACTATAGATCGAAACATGTTTATACGGAGGAAGAGAAGGAGGGGGGGGGAGGGGGGAGGGAATAGGAAAAAAACCGATGTCTCTGCGTCTCGCAATTAACGATTCGTGCATTCCCATTCGTCGAACTGTTTAGGGTACGAGGCTACGAAGGGTACAACACGGGCGAAACAAAATGAGAATGAAGAGAGGGTGAAACTCGGTGAAAGAGACGGACGGATCAAGCGGCGAAAGGGGGGGAGGGAGGGAGGGAGGGGAATGAAGGCGCTATCGGCCGTGAATAATGCGCGGTGGCGTCCGCATCTCCTGCGTCTCGTCTCGTGCATGTTCGTGCGTTCGATTCGTCGACTCGGCTGGATGGATTGATAAAGATTAAAGGTAAAGGGAGGTGGCAGGGTCCAGGGGTGTTTTGGAGTTAGGCGACAGAAGTCAGCCAGCGAAACGAAGCGGGCGCGCGCCCGCGTGGGGGATGATGTCACATAGGGGTTTCCCCCCCTGTCCGTCCCCTCCGCGCCACCCCCCTCTCCCTCCCCCTCCCCCTCGCAAGCGTAAATACATACAGATGCAGGCCGGATTGATGCATTGACCGGCGCAATGACGTAGGTACGCGCGACGTGTCGCGACGAATTCTTTTTCACGATTATTCCGTGGATCAATGATGATTTCGAGATTGCCGTCATTTCGATTAATTAGGAAATGTGCGACAAATGCTCACGAATAGAATTAAAAATCATTTGTAGATCTCTTGAATGATTTTTCTCTGCAGTTTGTTGGATAATTTGCAGTTGATTAATTAATCCATTTAACTGTCTCTCTTATTTACACGAAAATATTCATGTTATATTATCGGAATAATTTTCTGCAAGTTAATTAAGAGATTTTACTATTATTTTTTTCACGCAAAAATTACCTTCTCTATATGAACCGAAAGAAAGAAAAAAAAGAGAGAGAAAAAAGTATTATTTATATTAAAATATTAAAAAGCTTTTAATTATAACAGTATAATATTATAATAGCTTTTATATTTCATGTTTTATATTTTTATATTGTATTTAGACAAAGAAAAAGTTTCTACATCATCTTTTAAAGTATAACAATGACTATAAAACGTAGATAACATAGAGATAAAATAATATTATTAATTATATGTTATTAAATTCCATTTCATTTTAAAAATATGATATTTCTTCAAGTATTTATTCCTATCATTTTTATTATATATTTTATACACAATTTAAGAGTTTTTTAATATTGTTTTTTATTCTCTCAATTTTTTATTCTTAAAATACTTCTTTTTACCGTACGCGGAAAACACATCTTAAACATATTTAATTAAAACCATTTTTAATTCGTATATTAACGTATAAAGAACCATATTATTTTAGTTGACT